>JBBPBQ010000001.1:13614450-13677489 GCA_037974755.1 Cicer yamashitae
TTTTTTTTTTTCTGTTTTGAGTTGGCACATGTTTGAAGCATAATGAGCCAAACTCTCTCAAGTGATTCACAACTAGCTTTTTTCCAGTCCAAGCTTCTTCAAGTGTCCTTGTGCCCAGTCTCTTGGTTGGACATCTATTCAAAATATACACTGCAGTTGACACTGCTTCCCCCCAGAATTTATGAGGCATTTTCTTCCCTTTTAACATACTCCTGGCCATGTTCACTATCGTTCTATTTCTCCTTTCAGCCGTGCCATTATGCTGAGGAGTGTATGGTGCAGTCACTTCATGCAATATCCCTTCCTTTTCACAAAAATAATGGAATTCATGAGAATTATATTCTCCTCCTCCATCTGTCCTGATGATTTTCATACTGAATTCACTTTGCTTTTCAACCATTATCCTAAATATTTTAAGTATCTCAAGCACTTCATTCTTTCTCTTGATTAGATATATCCAAATTTTCGTTGTGAAATCATCAATCAATGAAACAAAGTAATGATTACCTCCTATTGATACTTCTTCAAATGGGCCACAAACATCAGAGTAGATTATCTCCATCATTCTTGAGGATCGAGTTGGTACTTCAGTCTTGAATGAGTTTATGTGTTGTTTGCCTTGGCAACATTCCTCACATAGTTCCTTTGGCATTTTAATTTTTGGAATTCCTTGCACCATTTTCTTATCATGCAACATTTGAAGACTTCTGAAATTTAAATGTCGAAACCTCATATGCCAGAGCCAATCTTCATTCGTGACTTCAGCAGCTAGGCACTTGTTCTCATTGATCTGGATATCAATTTTGAAGATTTTGTTCTTGGACAGTGGTGCCTTCAAGATCAATCTTCTTGAACTATCAAATATCCTTATTTCACCATACTCCATCTTCATAGAATACCCCTTTTCAAGCAACTGTCCAAGACTTAGTAGATTGTTCTTCATGTTTGGCACATACAACACATCACATATAAATGATTGTTTTCCATCTCTCCTTTGAATTAATATATTTCCTACTCCTTCTGCTGCAACTGTGCTGTTGTCTGCAAATCTGATTTCCCTTTTTACCTTCTCATCAATACTTACAAACCACTCTTTATGGCCAGTCATGTGATTTGAACAGCCTGTGTCAAGGTACCACTACTTTGGACAATCATTATCTGATTTTGTTGTAGCCATTAACAACACCTCCTCTGAATCTGAATCCTCAGCTGCCATTTGGGCTTCATCATCCTCTCTTTGAACCTTCTTGGATCTGCATTCATTTGCAAAGTGCCCCCATTTTTGACAATTGTAGCATTGGATTCCTTTCTTGTTGAATTTCTTCTTGCCATTCGAATTCTTGCTGTTGTTATCACTTTGGTTGGTCTTTTTGCTGACTTGGGCCTGCAAGGCCTGTACTTGAGGTGCTGGGGTTGCTGCACATCTTTCTTTTACTCTCAGTTCATGGGCTTCAAGGGAACCTTGCAAATCTTCTATCTTCATCTCATCAAGATCCTTTGATTCTTCAATGGCCACCACAATATGATCATACCTTTGTGTTAATGTTCTAAGGATTTTTTTCAATAACCACCACTTCAGTTAATGATTCACCATTTGTTCTCATCTGATTAACAACAACCTGCACACGATTGAAGTAATCAGTCACAGCTTCATCTTCTTCCATCTGTAATAGTTCGTATTGCCTCCTTAGCATTTGGAGTTTCACTTTCTTAGCTTTGTCCCCCCTGTATAGTACTTGACCAAGATCTCCCATGGCTCCTTTGATGTAGATGCCTTCAAAATCCTCTCAAAGTTGTTTGAGTCCACACTTTGCTGGATGTAAAACAATGCCTTGCAATCTCTCTTCTTGCAATCTTTGAAGGTTGTTTGTTGTCTTTCTGTTGGATTCGCATCAAGTTGTTCATAGCCATCTTGAACAATCTCAAACACTTCTTGAGCCCCCAACAACGATCTCATTGATGCAGACCACCTCTCCCAATTCTTCCCATCAAGAATTGGCAAATTCGCTGGAAATCCTCCTCCATTCATGTTTTCTTTCTTTCTCTCACACTTGTGTTTCCCAATTTTGATTCCCCCCTCACACTTGCACTCGTGTTGCCCAAGAATTATAACCCACGCTCTTGATACCAATTGTTGGAACAAATAATATTTGAGAGGAATTGAATTGAGAAAAAGAAAGCAGAAATTAGAATGTTTAGGAAAAACGAAGATTGATGATCAGTCTTGAAACGGAGACTGATTATCAATCTTGGATCAATCTTGGATTTGAAAAATGAATTCTACACACATATGCTCTTGGTTCTACTTCCTTTTATAGGAGCAGTTCTCTATACAAGTTTATAACCTCTTTAACTAACTTTTAACAGTATTCTAACTGTCTCCTAACTATCATTTTACAAAATACTTTGAATTATATTTAACGATCATGAGCAGTAACTTCACCATTAACTTGTTGACTCCATAGAAGAAAGTTCTTTTCATCTAATTTGATGGTAAGAGAATGCGCGAGACCCAATTTTGATGAATCTTTAGTTGTATTAGGAAGAAGCAAAGGAGTTTCAAATGTTGCCGCCATTGAAGAACCTTGAGAAGGTTGAAGATGACGATGCAGTGAGAGAGGTTACACCTAGTGGATCGTGAAGGTTACTGATACCATATTGAGAATTAATACACTGAATGTTTCATTACACTGAATTATTTAGAATTACATTGAGATTTGACTTATACAGTTAGTTAGGATGCAAATTTGTTGTAACTAACTTGCCTGCTCAACATGATGACTCTAACAAATTCTAACTGCCTATTGCCATGTCAGCAGTTGACAGGATTACATAATGACGAGCTAATGATATATTGACTTCCTTTTTACTATTATGTTTCTAGAAATAATGTAGAGAGAAAATTTATCTTTATGATTATTATTAAAGATGTACTGTTCTCCCTCGCGATGAGAAATATAAAAATAGAATGTATGTTATAAAATTATTAATTTATTTATTTGTATAAAAAATAATAGGAATTGTATACGACTTAAGAAATTGTATTGGTTAATAGATATAACCAATTTTATGTATTAAATAAAAACATTAACATCATTTCTCTTTTTTGAGACAGTGTTACAAATGTAATGTTAATGCGAAATATCAAAGTAACATTTTATTATATATTTAATGTATATGTATTTAGAAACACACACCCTTCTTAAAGTTAGTTTTTTTCAAATATTATAAATTATAAAAATCAAACATTTATTAATATATTATAAATAAATTTAGAATAAAAAAAAATTGAAATTTACCTCTATAAATATAATTCAATGACATTCATCTTAATTTTTGTACCCTATATTTCGTATTCCTTTTTAACACCAATCTTAACATCAATTATCAAATTTTGCATGTTTAGCATGTTATCAAAATTAAATATAATTTGTAAAAATTATTGTTACTCTTAACCACCACTTACCAAACAAGTAGTTGGTGACATGAAAGTATTATTTAAAAAATTGTTTTAAAAACATTTTAGGGGCCCTAGCTCCTCCAGGACACAACGTTGGTCGACCCCTATTTTTATGTATGGTTTATCCTTTTTAAAACTATCGTATTACATATAAGTTTACTTGAAAAATCTAGTTCGTATAACTATAACTATACTCCAACCCTCGTGATTTCTCAAAAATCTCAATTGATCCAAAACCCTCGTGATTTCTCAAAAATCTCAATTGATCCCCTACCCCTATAACTATTCAATGTTTTATACATTCCTAATTTTACTTTGAACATTATTTCCGTTCAACAATTAATTACTTCTTTGAATTTGTAAATTAACTTTTGTTGACTCTCAATGTAACATTCAGGACCCTACATCTAAGATGATTGGGCATGCTAAGCTTTTGAATGGTTAATATCATCTGCAACAATCTATTAATGTTGTCAAGCATTATGTGTTGTATTCTTTAAATTCTAGAATGTCATATGCTTTTTTGATCTTTGACATCTTAGATTAGGACACCCTTCTAATAATGTTCTTACTCATATTTGTAAACATTTTCCATATGTGAGTTTCAATTAAAATACAATTTGTGATTCTTGGTATCTTGCCAAACAATCTAGATAACCCTTTCATGCTAGTAATATTGTTTCTGATAACGTTTTTTATTTAATTCGTATGGAGATTTGGGGACCATTGTCTCATTCTTCTTTTCATAGTCATAAATATTTTCTAACTATTGTTGATGATTGTACTAAACACACTTGGATTTATCTTATGAAGCTAAATTTGAAACCCAAAAGTTAATGCATGATTTTGTTGTTTTCATTCAAAATCAATTTAACAAAGTTATCAAAGTTATTAGGACTGATAATGGTGTTGAGTTCTTATATCTTGAATTTTATACAAAATTTGGAATTCTACATCAAACATCTTATGTTGAAACACCACAACAAAACTCTGTTGTGGAAAGAAAACATAGACATATTTTAAATATTACTAGCTGCTTGCTTTCTTATGCAAATCTTTCAAAAATATTTTGGTCTTTTGTTGTCAAACATGTCATTTATCTCATTAATAGATTACCATCAGCATCCATTGATAATCATAGCCCTTATGAGTTTTATAATTACCTCCCTGGTCTTAATAAATTGAAAGTCTTTGGATCACTTTGCTCTATTTCTACTTTGCAACAACGTAGGACTAAATTAGATCCTAGATCTAGAAAATGTATATTTCTTGGATATAAATTTGGCACTACAGGCTTTATTTTTTATGATGTACATACCAAGAAAATTCTAGTTTCTAGACATGTTATTTTTCATTAAAATGTTTTTCCATACTTCTCTGGTAATGATTCTTCTAAAAGTCACTTATATTCTTGTGGTGATTTTGGCACTCTTAATTTCCTTTTTTGAACCTATAGAACTAGATTTTGTCAATAGTAAAAAGAGTCATTCTAATTTTAGTGATATAAATGTAATGCCTACTTTGTTGGAATCAAGTTGGTTTTATACTTAGAATTTTGATCATAACAAAAGTATTTTATGAGAACAATATATTTGACTTCAGAGAGTATGAAAGAAAACAAGTGTTTTTGAAGAAAATCTAAAATAATATTTGATTCAAATTTATAATCGAAGAAATTTAAAATAAGATTTGATTCAAATTGATAATTGAAGAAAATATAAAATAAGATTAATTCAGATTTATAATTGAAGAAAATCTAAATAATAATATTTGATTCACATTTATGGTTGAAGAAAAACTTTGACCAAGTTGAAAAAAAGATATGGTCAAGATTTGATCAAGATTTATCTACAACAAAATATGATCAGAATCAATCTAAAGAATTTAAAAACTCAATATGAAGAGTTTACAAACTCAATCTGAACAAAATACGAACATAATCAATCTAGAAGAACTGCTCATATTGGATTCAGAAATAAAGAATTGGCTAAAGAACATATTATCAAAAAACATCTTGTTCATGATTATTTTTGAATAAGATCATTGTTGACCAAGCTAGGAATGAAGATACAATTCAGAATTAATTAAGGACTAAACTAAAGCTCTAATTTTATCTATAAATAGATACTTAAGGCTCAAGAAGAAGATTATCGAAAATCATAAAAGAGTAGAAGAACTCATAAGCTCAAAATTTCAAATTCATCTTAGAGTTCAAAGAGAGAAACACTTGTTCAAGTTAGAAATGCTTTCTAAGTTTTTTTTCTTACAGTGTGAGAGTTATTATTATTATTATTATCAGCTTTGTTAGAAGCAAACACTAAAAGTTTCAAGCTTTTGTATCAACCCCGATAATGGTTTCTTCAATCTGGGGTTGTTAGGAGAAGACTTGGCTTGTAAGGTCAAGGTGGTTAGTTCCTCAAAAGTCTGGGGTTGTCAGGCTGTTTGGGAAGATTGCCTTGAAGGGTCAGGTTCTTTATAATTCAAGGTATTTCAATTAGTGGATTAAAGCTCTATGAATGAGGGGACTGGATGCAGCCAAGTTAGTGGTGAACTAGGATAAATCTATGTGTCCAATTATTTATACTTTCATTGTTTGCTACCTCTGAATCCGATGGCTTCTACTCCAAGTAAGTCACCAAAACCAATCCAGATTTTTTAATAAGTTATAAAAAAGTCATCAACTTTGTCAAACACGATTCACCCCCTTCTCGTGTTTGCACCTTCGATTGGCATTAGAGCTCGGTCTCAAGGTTTAGCACTTTACAATGTTTGACGAAATATCCAAGGGTTTGACATGTTTGGATTCAGTGAAGAAGCTGTTGGAGGAAACATCAACAAACTACCTCTATTTGACGAAGAACATTTTGAGTACTAGAAGGATAGACTAAGAAGTTTCTTATTTCACAAGATCCTGAACTTTGGGACTTGGAGAAAGATGGTTATACTTCTCCAAAGAATATTGATGGTATTGAAATTCCAAGAAAATGGATGAATACTGATCATAAGTCTAAAACATTCATGATAAATGCAATCACCTTCAAGGAGTTTGACAAGTGCACCAACAAGGAGGCATCAAAGAGTATTTATGATAGTTTGATTCTGACCTATGAAGGAAGCAAAGGTCAACCTCCTAGTAAAAAGATATGAGTTGTTAAGGATGGAAGAAGATGAAGACATTGAAACAATGTTTTCCAAATTCCAAACTCTGGTCTCAAGATTAAAGGTACTTGAGAAGAGTTATACTACTACTGATCATGTGAAGAAAATTCTTAAGAGTCTGATAAGCAAGTGCAAACCTAAGATCATTGCCATTCAGGAAGCAAAAGATCTGAATACTCTTAAGCTGGAAGAATTAATCAACTCTCTTAGATCACATGAAATTGAGCTTGAAAAATATGAGCCCAAGAAGAAGAACAAGACTCTGGCCTTGAAATCCAAGCAGAAGAAGGTTCTAAAGGCAACAACAGAATCAGAGGATACTGATTCAGATTATCAGAATCTGAACTCAGAGGAAGAGGAGATTGCCTTCATATCCAGAAGAATTCAGAGGATGTGGCACAACAAGAGGAAATATTCCACTCAGAAAGATTCCAAGCAGTCCAATAGAGGAAGGGATGAAAAATTTGACAAGAAAAAAATTATCTGTTATGGATGCAATGAACCTGGACTTATCAAGTCATACTGTCCAAATTTGGAGAAAGAGAAACACAAGCGGAAATATTCCAGACCCAAGAAGAAGAGTATGATGGCTACATGGGATGATTCTGATGAATCCTCTAATGATGAAGTGCAAGCAGATTTGGCTCTGATGGCTCATACAACCTCTACCTCTGGATCCAACACAGATTCTAACTCTGGAATTGAATCAACATATGAAGAAAATGAGGTATTTTCTGAATTAACTCGATATGATTTAATTACTTATACAAAAGACTGCTTGAACAAGAATCACAAATTGTCTTTAAAGCTGAAAACACAGGAAAAAAAATGCAAACGTAACTGAAAAAACTAATGTTTAAAAGAATCAAAGTGTTGAATTTAAAACAGAAAATGCAACTTTGAAAATTGATATTACTGAACTTAAAACAAAAAATGCAAATATGAAAACTGATATTGTTGAACTTAAAGATAAAACCTTGAAAGATATCCATGTTGAAAATACCACATGTAATTCTAATAAGCATGAAGAAGTATTCCAAGATTTTCTAGCTAATGGTATGGAAAGAAGCAAGTATGCATCTATGGTTTTTTGTGTTAGTAGAAATGGTAAAAGAAGTCTAGGATTTGAAGAAACAGTAACTGAACCTAAAACTATTCATTCTGATATTTTGTGTACTATTTTTTCTAAGAAAGGTCACTCTAAATTATCTTGTCCCATGTTAAATACAAGGAAAGACAAGAAACTTTTCAAGACTAACAAACCAGGACCCAATCAGATTTGGATACCAAAAGACAAAATTGTTTATATTGCAGATGTTCTAAGCAACCAAGTTGAAACACCAATCATGGCATCTAGTAAGTGGATGCTAGCAACTTATGAAGGGAAAAAGGTTTATGTCCCAAGACTTGACTCTGGTAAAATAAGGACTGTTCAAAACAGTACCTATCAGAACCAGAACCAGCTGATGAACCATAACTATAAAAAAAATATAAAAAAAAAACAAGAAGAACCATATGATGAACTAGAACTATCAGAAAAATATGAACCATCTGATGAATCTGAAGTATCAGCAAAACCAAAATTACCAAAGGAACTTGATATATTAGTAGAAACAAAAGTGTCAAATGAACGATCGGAATTAGGAGACTTCTTTGAACACTCCAATAAATATCATCAAGAGTACAAACCTAGATGGGAATTCAAATCCCTTCATCCAGACCCTCTAATCAGAGAATATTCAAATTCAGAATCTGAAAACTAGAAAAGAAGAACTAAGAGGGTTTTTAGAGTGAACCTAAAACTGTTGACATATAGGTTATATAATTCTTTAAATTTAATTATTGTCTGATATTATGTTTACTGTGATAACAAGAAGCTTGATCTTAAAAATCAAAGCTAGATAAGTATTTTGCAGGTTCTCAAAAATTTAGAGGAACCAAGAGAATCACAAAATCTGAACATTTCAACAGAAGCATAATACAAGTTTGTTTCTTCATAAAAAGCATAAACCACCAGAAACAAAACTAGTATTTTAGGCTATATTGTTTCATTTTTAAATTATCTAATTTATATTATGTTATATGACAAATAGCTTGACCTTGAAAAGTCAAAGCAAGATGATGATAGTGCAGGTTTATCGGAACCAGAGGAAGCAGATGCAAACAAACCAGAAGAACTAGAAAATTAGAGGATACAAGCAAATCAAAAGAAGATGACAAATCTTCAGAGGATGAATCTGATCAACTTAGAAACAGTCAAGATAAGTCAAAAGGAAAATCTAGTTGGAAGTATAAGTCATCTCATCTTGAAACTCTAATAATTGGAAGTGCAAATGATCCTTTGAGCTTCTTAGGAAGTTTAAGATGAGTGATTGCAAACTTATGGCTACACCAATGCACCCTACTTGTTCACTTAAAAAAAATGATTCAGGCCAAAAAGTTGACCAGAAAACTTATAGAGGAATGATAGGATCCCTATTTTCCTTTACAGATTCCAGACCCAACATCATGTTTAGTGTATGTGTATGTGCAAGATTTCAAGCTGGCCCTAGGGAATCACATTTAACTCCTGTTAAGAGAATCCTTATATACCTAAAAGACACTACCAACCTTACCTTGTTCTACAAGAAATCTCCTCAATACAAACAGAGTGGATACTATGATTCTGATTAAGCTGGAGATAAACTTGAGAGAAAGAACACTAGTGGCAACTGCACCTTTCTAGGTGACAACTTAATATCTTGGTCAAGTAAGAGACAAAACACCATTAGAGCTAAGCACCAATGAGCTAAACACCATTAATATCTTGGTCAAGTAAGAGACAAAAAATCTTATCCTAAATTCTAGAGCTAAGCACCAATGGGCTTACATATTCAACAAACCACTAGCTGAAGATAGGTTTGACTTCATCAAGCAAATCCTAAACCTTACCATCATACCTGACTGATGTTGTGATAACTTCAAAGTAGTCTAGCTTTACATTAGCTTTTATTAGTCTTTAGATTTTCTTGTAATATGTTATATTCATGTTATTGAAAAAAAAAAAGACAAATTACAACAACAAAAAAAACAAGTTTCACTTTCAAGTATTTTTGTCTGATGACAAAGAGGGTGATAGCGTTTTAGCAAGTGTACTGAATCGTTGCAAGTAATAATAAAACGGTAGTACCGAGTGTTGAACTCAAAGATTGCGTTTTACTATTGAATTATATTTGATTACTAAAATTGAACAAAAAGTTTCTGAATTGATTGAAATAATATTGAAAACTAACAATTGTGAAAAAATTGATCCTTTATAATGAGAAAAATGTTAGGGATAAGTCTCACTTCGAATCCAACCTTGGTGTCTAATTCGTTCCTAGTTACTGAATTCCTTTATTGAATTATTACCGAATTCTCTTTATTATTCTTGCCCTAATGTCTTAGTGACAAAACCTTTAATTCCAAAGTAACCCCTAATTCCTTAGTGGATTTAAGATTAGAATTAAGCCTTACCGTACAAGAATTCTCTTGTGAAACTATTGCCTTTGCAACTAAGTTAATTGGTTTCATGACCTGCATGTATCCCTAGACTACAAATTCATGAATTTCTCATCTCAAGCATTCGTAAAGTCCACTTCCGTTTCAAAATACGAATCGTAGAACATTTTAATGTTGATCAAGCAATAAAAAACATTAAGCACAAAGATGAGAAAAATAATTCAATAAACTCATTCATATAACTAGAAATCAAATTAGAAAAATAAGGGTTTCATCTTGTTACACTCATCCATAACAAATAGGGTTTAGTTACTCATGACAGAGATAGAAAAGATAGAGATTAGAGAAGAATTACAAGAAAGATTCATGAATGATTCTTGATAAAACTACTCCAATGGTGTTAGCAACAGCCGTCTTTGAGTTTCTCTGCTAGGGCACAAGTCTCCCAACTTCCCAATAGTAAAAAAGATACCTAAAATGTAAGAAAAACGAGTTTTTATATGTTCTTCTGCGCGTCGCGCGCTTCAGTCGCGCTCCAGACACAACTGGACCGAATCCAAATGATAAAATATTGTGGAAATGTGCCCCGGGCGCGCTTCAAGCGCACAACATCTTCTATCTGGCGTTTAGTGTATTTTACTCCTCTTTTGAGTCTAAATTGGGTTCCGGTGTCTTCATGAAAGTTGTAGTTATGGATCGTAGCTTTCAATTGCACTTGGTTTGACTCCAATTAGACACTTACAACTCCATATATGGCTGAAATACTCCACATATGTCACCTTGATTTCTCACCAAAATTCAACACTGCACTAAAACAAAGAAACAACGCAAAACTACGAAAAATCTCTACTTAATTAAGGAAATAAGAACATAAACATTTCATTGAATTCAAGAACTAAAATCAACAAAATATATCAAATAAATCCTTAAATTAACTAATGACTGAAATATAAATAAGACTAAAAATAATGAAAAATATGCATATGATGAAGAGTCATCATAGGGGAGAAAAATATTTGATAAAGTGGGGAGACAATGATACTTAGACTAAGGGGGAGCCCTAAGTTAAGAAAGTTAAAGAAATATAAAGAAAAGTTTTTATAAAAAATACAAGTTTTGTCATTATCAAAAAGGGGAGATTGTTGGAACCAAGTTAGTTTTATACTTAGAGTTTTGATGATAACAAAAGTACTTTATGAGAACAATATATTTGACTTCACAGAATATGAAATAAGATTCGTGTTTTTGAAGAAAATCTAAAATAAGATTTGATTCAGATTTATAATTGAAGGAAATCTAAAATAAGATTTGATTCAAATTTATAATTGAAGAAAATCTAAAATAAGATTTAATTCAGATTTATAATTGAAGAAAATCTAAAAAAGATTTGATTCAGATTTATAATTGAAGAAAATCTTTGAACAAGTTAAAAAGAAGATGGTCAAGATTTGAAGAAGATTTGATCAAGATTTATCTACAACAAAATATGAAACAAAATCCATCTGAAGAATTCACAAACTCAATCTAAACAAAATACGAACATAATCAATCTTGAAGAACTACTTAGATTGAATTCAGAAATAAAGAATTGGCTAACGAACATATTATCAAAAACATCTTGCTCAGAATTATTTTTGAATAAGATCATTGTTGACCAAGCTAGGAATGAAGATACAATTCAGAATTAAACAAAGACTAAATTGAAGCTTTCATTTTCTCTATAAATAAATGCTCAAGGCTGTAGAAGAAGAAGATTATCAAAAATCAAAAAAGAGTAGAAGAACTCATAAGCTTAAAATTTCAAATTCATCTTAGAGTTCAAAAAGAGAAACACTTGTTCAAGTTAGAAATACTTTCTAAGTGTTTTTTTCTTAGAGTGTGAGAGTTATTATTATTATCAACTTTGTTAGAAGCAAACACTTAAAGTTCCAATCTTTTGCATCAAAACCAATAGCGATTTAGTGCCTTCTTTAATCTGGGGTTGTCAAGTTGTTAGTAGAAGACTTGACTTGTAGGGTCAAGGTGTGGTTAGTTCCTCAAAAGTCTGGGGTTGTCAAGCTGTTTGGGAAGACTAGCTTGGACGGTCGGGTGCTTTGTAATTCAAGATATTTGAATTAGTAGATTAAAGCCTTCTGAATGAGGAGACTGGATGTAGCCAAGTCAGCGGTGAACCAAGATAAATCTATGTGTCCAATTATTTATGTTTTCATTGTTTGCTGCCTCTGAACTTGATTGCTTCAACTCCAAGTAAGTCACCAAAATCGAAACGGTTTTTTTAATAAATTATAAAAAAAAAAAAGTCATCAACTTTGTCAAACACAATTCAACCTCCACTTCTCGTGTTTGCACCTTCATACTTGTGATGAAAGTAATTATATAAATGAAGAACCTTTTGTACAACCTAGTATTTGCAAATCGACAAGGCCAAGAAATCCTCTTGTTTATTTCAGGACTTTCATTGCAATCTTTTAACCATTACAGGTACCGCTGTTAACTCTGCAGCGGATTCTGTTTTATATCCTTTATCTTTTGTTTTGTCTTATAAAACTTTTTCTTCTACTCATTTAAAATAAATTCACGCCATGACTAGTGCTTTTGAACCTCAAACTTATCATGATGCCATTAAAACTAAGGATTGGGTTTACGGTTTCGGATTGGGTTTTCCTCTTGGTTATCTGAGTCACAATAGTAATAAGGTTTTTTCGTTTAAAAAAATCTTTGTATGGTTTAATACACGTGAGTCGACAATGATTTGCCAATCTCTCTTTTGCCTTGATACCATTTGGTTTTCAACATTCAAAACATGATATTTCATTATTCATTCTCAAGAAGTTAAATTCTTTTATTGTTTTGTTGGTTTGCGTAGATGATATTATTATTGCAGGTAATTCTGAATTGGAGATCAATATGATTAAAACCTTTTTAAATTCTTCTTTTCAAATTAGAGAACTTGGAGACTTAAAGTTCTTTCTTGGATTGGAGATATCTCGTTCAAGGGAGGGTATTCACATATGTTAGCTTAAATATGCTTTCGACATCTTGTCAGATACAAGAGTATTAGGAAATAAACCTTGCAATACACCTATGATCAAAAATGCAAATTTCTATACAACTCAAATGCACAACCTCATGAACCAACCTCTTTGAGAAGAATTGTTGGGCGTCATGTCTACTTGACCAACACATGACCTAATATCCCTTTCGTTGTGCAACGACTTAACCAATTTTTGTAATCACCGATTGAATACCACTACAAGGCCGCCATAAGGATCATCAAAAACATAAAAACTGCACCAACCCTAAGATTGTTTACTCATTAGTGTTAAAACATCATTCATACAACAAGGATAATCTCATGAACCAACCTATTTGAGAAGAATTGTTAGGCGTCATTTCTACTTGACCAACACACGACCTGATATCCTTTTCGCCGTGCAACGACTTAACCAATTTTTGTAATCACTGATTGAATACCACTATAGGGCCGCCATGAGGATCATCAAAAACATAAAAGCTGCACCAACCCTAAGATTGTTTACTCATTAGCGTCAAAACATCAATCATACAACAAGGATAATATTCAAACTTGCTCTACATTTTTTATTTTCGCAGTTTGGATTATCTCGAAACAATCCTCAACAAAATCACGCTTCCCAAATGTTGAATGATCAAAGTATGAACTTCATTCCTCAATGTAATTTATTCTATCTTGCACTTTTTTATTGCTGAAATCATTACTAGGGGTTTACATTGCAGTGTTCAATATGGGAGGTGGCAACCCTGGTGATATCATGTCGATACAATAGTAGCAGCAATAACAACAACAAAGTTCACAAGGGGCATTAGGTGGTATGGCATCAAATGCTCAGAATCTACAATCTGATGACACTTCAAAACACTCAACAGAATCATCCCAATTTCTCTCAACAAAAACAACAAAATCAATAGTGATTGGACTAGGCATGATTGGTTCAGTTTAGAATCAATAAAAATATGACCCAATTTTTGGACTTGTATTTTTATTAAGAAGGATATTATAAAATTCTAATATATAATTAATTATCTTAGATAAATAGTGGATAATATTATTATATCAAACAACTAAAAAATTGTTTAAAGTATTATTATGCAAGCTTTTCATTTTTTATAGCAAAAATTTAGAGTGATAATATCATCTCCGTTTTTTTTTTACTTTGGATAAATATGTTAAGACAAACTCTCAAATTAAGTTTTGATGAAAATAAACAAAGATTAATTAAGAATATTAATTATGATTCTAAATGTTATGTTAATTTAATTTGTGCTCTTGAGTGTTTTTATTAAAGATAGGAACCAAGCAAAGCAAAGAAATCAGATCAAAAAATAAAACAGTCATGATCATAAACTGTACAAAACAGAGAAAGATCAGTAGAATCAAGAATGACCATCACAGCCACTTCACCAATCCTTCTCCAACACTTTTACATTGATTCTGCCTTAATCCTTTATACCAATTTCATCAGTACATGGCAAAGAACAAATAGGAAACTTTTTACTCAAAACGGTTCTCAAATCACTAAGATAAATCATCATGAATTTAAGCATGTCAAAAACGGACTGCAACTTTCTCCAGTCTGGAACTGTCAAGAAAGTTGAACAAAACTGAACTTCAAGATTGATTATAAGTTCTCAGATTGTCCAGAAGAATATCAGACCAGATTGATCATCTTTCTCCACCTATAATCAATGTTCTCCGTTTTTGAGAAGAACAATCTCTGTTTCTGCAGAAGAAGACTTCTCAGTTCTGCAGAAAATTATTTACTTCTTTCCAAACAGTTTTGGATCGAATCAAGTGTCCAGATCAAAGCCCAATAATCATCAAGTATTTTCGAAGCTTAATGGGTCATTAAGCTCACAGGAAATATGTTTGAAATTAAGCAAAACGGCCCAAATCAGCAAGGCCCAAAACTATCACATGAATGGTGCTTTTTGTCAACAGATTCTTTGCTTCTACCAGAAGGAAAACAAAGCACTACCAACAGCTCTTTCTGACCAGAATTAATTGCTCAAATCATCTATAAAAAGAAGAAAAATTCGCAAGCAACAAGAAGAACTTCAAGTGCCAAGTATTCTCATTAAATCACATTCACTTGCATTCTTGAAGCTATCTCATTCACACAAAAAAATCAGGCTGAAATCGTTTCCTACTTCCAGATCATATTACTGAGTTCTCAATTCTGATTTTATTCTCAAACAAGAGTTGAGCATAATCAGTTTCAACCAATTCTTTAAATCATTATTGTAAACTCATAACTATAAGGATTGTTTATAGTTTGAATGTGATTAAAAGAGTTAACTGTAAATTCCTAGTAGATTAGTTAGGTGACTTAATTGAATCCTTTCTGTGTGGAAAGGAAGTGTAGTTACCGATCAAGGTTGATCTTTAACTGTGTAACCAGAAGATTGTTCTCCGTTATTTGAACACTTAGTGAAAATCTCACAGTTGCGAGGACTGGACGTAGCCCACATTGGGTGAACCAGGATATATTTGTGTGTGGTATCTCTTCCTTATCTCTATTTGCATTCAATTATTTTTTATTGTCAAAGTTAAATAGAGAAACTAAAAACTGTGATTTTAACTAATCAAGAACGTTCTGCGTTTTCTGTTTCAAAACCAAGAACGTTCTCCGTTTCTGTTTTCATAACCAAGATCATTCTTGAGTTGTTTTTTCTTAAGTTTTTAACAGGAAATTTTAAATAGGCAAGATTACAATTCAAACCCCCTTCCTTGTAACTTGACATTGCTACTTCAATTGGCATCAGAGCAAGGTCTCTAAAAAGAACATTTTAACCAAGTGCTAGAGAAAAAGATCTAGAAGAAAAAATGTCAAAAGCAAAATACATTGTTGAAGGAGGATCCTCAAACAGGCCACCATATTTTGATGGAACTGATTACTACTTTTGGAAAAACAAGATGCAGCTGTTTCTAAAGTCTCAAGACACAGGAATGTGGCGCATCATTACAGATGGAGATTTCATTCCAAGAGCTGATCAAAATGATTCAAACTCTTCCAAAAAGGAAGAAATCGACTGGACATCTGAAGACAAAACTAAGGTACTCTTAAAGTCTAAAGCTCAATTATTCTTATCGTGTGCTTTGAGCAGGGAAGATAGTGAAAGAGTCGATGAATGCACAACTGCTAAAGAAATCTGGGATACATTGCAAATTCATCATGAAGGAACAAACCATGTCAAAGAAACAAGAATAGACATCGGCATAAGAAAATTTGAGCTGTTCGAAATGAATGAAGGACAAACCATTGATGAAATGTATTCAAGGTTCACAACTATAGTGAATGAAATGCGATCCTTAGGAAAGGCTTACTCAGTACAAGATAGAGTAAGAAAGATCATGAGATGTCTTCCAGTCATATGGAGACCAATGGTAACAGCTATAAGCCAAGCCAAGAATCTTGAAGTACTGGCACTAGAAGAGCTAATTGGAACCTTAAAAGCACATGAGGTATTACTACAAGAAGATAAACCCATCAAGAAAGGAAAAGCAATAGCCTTAAAAGCATCTCAAGAAAGCATGCCTGACCACACAGAGGAAGAACCAGAAGAAAAAGGTCAAGAAGATGCTGATGAAGAGATTGCTCTTCTCACTAGAAGAATTCAAAGAATGATGAGAAGGAGAGACCAAATCAAGAAGGGATTCCTAAACAAAAAGGAAAATCCTAAAACAAAACTAGAAAAAAGCCAAATTACATGTTTTGGATGTAATAAGTTGGGACATTACAAATCTGAGTGTCCTCTGAACAAAAGAACACCAAACAGATTTCCTTTCAAAAAGAAATCAATGATGGCCACTTGGGATAACTCAGATGAATCTGATGAAGAAGAAGATGAAGAAGCTAACATATGCTTAATGGCAAACACTAAAGAAAATGAGGTAACAAATTACGAATCCTGCATTTTATGTGAACAAATGGAAAAAGAATTTGACAACTTATTAAATGATTCAAAGTTACTCATTCAAAAGTGTAGTTCTTTAAAAGATAAATTTTATAAAGAAAAGGAAGAGAAAGAAAAAACTCAGGTTATGAATGATAAGCTAAAGGAAATCATTCATAATCTGAAAGAATCTCAGACCAAAAACTTTCACACTGAAAATCAAGAAAGTCAAGAACACTCTACACTTCAAAAGGAGAACGTTCTCCTTAAAGCTGAAGTTCAACTTGTTAAAAATGATCTGTTAAACTTTATTAAAGCTACTGGAACCTTTCAAAATATCATGGGATCTCAAGTTGGAATATTTGATAAAGCTGGTCTTGGTTTTATTCAAACTCAGAAAACCAAAATGTATGAAAACTTTTTTATTTCAGAAAGAAGAGAGAATAAATGCAAGATCAAATGTTCATATTGCAGCAAAATTGGACATCTTGAATTTGCATGTTATTTTAAGAAAAGAGATGAGAAAATCAAGAACAAACAGAGAAAAGAACAATCTGGAACAAAAACAGGTTTTTCTCAGAAAAAACAAGAACGTTCTCCAACTAAAACAGAAAACGTAGAAAGTTCTGAAAATCTGTCAAAACCAGTTAAAAAATCTTTTCAAAAACAAATGATCAAATGTTCTTCATGTTCTAAGATTGGACACTCTGAATCTACATGTCATATTAACAGAAAATCAAAATTTAGAACTAATTCATAAGGACCCAAGACAAAATGGGTTCCAAAAGTTAATGAAACCAAAACTGCATGTTGGTTCTCAAGGTGTCTAGAAAAAGCCATGGTTCTTGGACAGTGGCTGTTCAAGACATATGACAGGTGATAAAAATTGCTTCATGTCCTTCGTCAAGAAAGATGGAGGGTATGTCACCTTTGGTAATGACAATCAAGCTCGAATCAAAGGTAAAGGGACAATTGGTAAGAAAAACTCTACTCAAATAACTGATGTTCAATATGTTGAAGGTCTGAAACATAATCTCTTAAGCATAAGTCAACTTTGTGACAATGGCTGTGAAGTTATTTTCAAACCCAACCTATGTGAAATCATAAAAACAAAATCTGGTGAAAAACTGTTTTCTGGAACCAGAAAGAAAAACCTTTATGTATTATATCTTGAAGAATTGCCTGACGAATCCTGCTTCATATCTATTGATAAAGATAAATGGATCTGGCATAAAAGGGCAGGGCATGTCAGCATGAAAACCATTTCTAAATTTTCAAAATTAGAACTTGTCAGAGGATTACCAAAACTGAATTTTGAAAAAGACAAAATATGTGAAGCTTGTGTCAAGGGAAAGTAAGTTAAAATCAGCTTTCACTCAAAAGAATTTATTTCCACAAACAGAATTCTTGAATTACTTCACATAGACTTATTTGGTCCTGTCAAAACAACCAGTTTAGGAGGAATGAAATATGGTTTTGTTATTGTTGATGATTTCTCTCGATACACTTGGGTACTATTTTTAAAACAAAAAGATGATGCTTTTGAAGCTTTTAAAACCTTTTGTAAAAAGGTACAAAATGAAAAAGAACCCAGCATCATTTCTATAAGAAGTGATCATGGAGGAGAATTCATAAATGCCCCTTTCAAAAAGTTTCTTGAAGAACTTGGCATTTCTCACAATTTGTCCTGTGCAAGAACTCCTCAACAAAATGGAGTTGTTGAAAGAAAAAATAGAACCTTACAAGAAATGGCAAATGAGTTTGATAAAGAATTTGATGAGTTTGATGACTTAGTAATTATGATTCTAAATGTTATGTTAATTTAATATGTGCTCTTGAGTGTTTTTATTAAAGATAGGAACCAAGCAAAGCAAAGAAATCAGATCAAAAAATAAAACAGTCATGATCATAAACTGTACAAAACAGAGAAAGATCAGCAGAATCAAGAATGACCATCACATCCACTTCACCAATCCTTCTCCAACACTTTTACATTGATTCTGCCTTAATCCTTTATACCAATTTCATCAGTACATGGCAAGGAACAAATAGGAACCATTTTTACTCAAAACGGTTCTCAAATCACTAAGATAAATCATCATGAATTTAAGCATGTCAAAAACGGACTACAACTTTCTCCAGTCTGGAACTGTCAAGAAAGTTGAACAAAACTGAACTTCAAGATTGATTATAAGTCCTCAGATTGTCCAGAAGAATATCAGACCAGATTGATCATCTTTCTCCACCTATAATCAACGTTCTCCGTTTTTGAGAAGAACAATCTCTGTTTCTGCAGAAGAAGACTTCTCAGTTCTGCAAAAAATTATTTACTCCTTTCCAAATAGTTTTGGATCGAATCAAGTGTCTAGATCAAAGCCCAATAATCATCAAGTATTTTCGAAGCTTAATGGGTCATTAAGCTCACAGGAAATATGTTTGAAATTAAGCAAAACGGCCCAAATCAGCAAGGCCCAAAACTATCACATGAATGGTGCTTTTTGTCAACATATTCTTTGCTTCTGTCAGAAGGAAAACAGAGCACTACCAACAGCTCTTTCTGACCAAAATTAATTGCTCAAATCATCTATAAAAAGAAGAAAAATTCGCAAGCAACAAGAAGAACTTCAAGTGCCAAGTATTCTAATTAAATCACATTCACTTGCATTCTTGAAGCTATCTCATTCACACAAAAAAATCAGGCTGAAATCGTTTCCTACTTCCAGATCATATTACTGAGTTCTTAATTATGATTTTATTCTCAAACAAGAGTTGAGCATAATCAGTTTCAACCAATTCTTTAAATCATTATTGTAAACTCATAACTATAAGGATTGTTTATAGTTTGGGTGTGATTAAAAGAGTTAACTGTAAAATCCTAGCAGATTAATTAAGTGACTTAATTGAATCCTTTCTGGGTGGAAAGGAAGTGTAGTTACAGATCAAAGTTGATCTTTAACTGTGTAACCAGAAGATTGTTCTCCGTTCTTTGAACACTTAGTGAAAATCTCACAGTTGTGAGGACTAGACGTAGCCCACGTTGGGTGAACCAGGATATATCTGTGTGTGGTATCTCTTCCTTATCTCTATTTGCATTCAGTTATTTTTTATTGTCAAAGTTAAATAGAGAAACTAAAAACTGTGATTTTAACTAATCAAGAATGTTTTGCGTTTTCTGTTTCAAAACCAAGAATGTTCTCCGTTTCTGTTTTCATAACCAAGATCATTCTTGAGTTGTTTTTTCTTAAGTTTTTAACAGAAAATTTTAAATAGGCAAGATTACAATTCAAACCCCCTTCCTTGTAACTTGACATTGCTACTTCAAAATAAACATCTTCTATTACCGAAACATGTAAGACGTTCTCATTGTTTAACACACTCTATTATTTATATTAGATCCCCGTAATTTGATAGAATTTGATTTTAGTTGAATATATTAAAAAAATGTGTGTGGTTAATATTCTCCATATTAATTAATTCAATATTGCTACCCACACCCCCCTTTTTACTACCCACACCCCTAAATTTTTTTATAAAAAACAAACTACCTAAAATGTCCTTGCTTATTTATATCATTGTTAACCCGTACGTGAATTGAATTCATGAACGCCTACGTGAACTCAATTCACGTACATGTAAACTCAATTTGTGTGTACCTACGTGAACTCAATTTACGTACGTATACGTGAACTGAATTCACGTACGTTTACAATAAAAATTTCAATTTTTTTTTTTATTTTTGTAATTTTGAATAGTCTAATTCATATTTTCGAGTTGACATTTATATATTAGATTATTAACTAAATTAATATAATTAATATTATATAATATTTTTTTTTACAATTGATAATAATGTCCATTGATTTTAATATTGTTTTAGATAATGTTAAATTTATATAAGATTTTATCAGTTTTAGTTTTAAGAATATTAGAATGTGAGACCATTTTATTAAATAAAATAAATTTTATTAAGTAAAAAAAATTGTTTTATATAGAGACGCTTGCTTTAGTGGCCTTACTCTTGGACTGGCTCTGGTATTCAATGGAGTTTAAGAATTAACATACGTGAATACAGTTCACGTACATCTACGTGAATTGAATTTACAACACCTACGTGACCTCAATTCACTTAAAGGTACGTGAATTGAATTCACTTAAATGTACGTGAATTGAGTTCACGTAGGCGTGCGTGAATTCAGTTCACGTAAGGGCTAATAATGTTATAAATAGGAAAGGGTATTTTAGGTATTTCGTTTCTATAAAAAATTGAGGGTGTGGGTAGTAAAAATGGGGGTGTGGGTAGCAAAATCGTAATTAATTTAGTTCACAAATATAATTTCTATTCATCAATTTAATTTATAAAATTTTAAAAAACATTCAGTAAAAAAAGAAGTGAAGTGAGAGTGAGTACTGTAATTTCTTCTTCTCTTCAATCGCCCTTCAGCTGTCGTGGATCCTCTCTCTGAAGTGGTCCACCAACCCTCTGCCGTATCAACAACCGCTGAATCCTAAAACCGACCCAATTCCAGCCCCAAATGAGTTCAAACCCTTAAACAACACCACAATTACTTTGGTCTTTTCTCTCCCTATTGTTGCGTGCGACCGACGACCATACCCTTCTACGCGCTGCTTGGTCCAACTCTCTTTCTTCATCTCTTCCTTTTATGTGTATTTCTTTTGTTTGTCTCATGCTTCATTTCGTCTATTTTTCTTTATTTTCAGAACTTCCTGTTTCAATTGAGATCCTCATAGTTTGCAAATGCTATATCTATAACGACTTTTAGACTTATTTCATTCAAAATGTTTTCTGCTGCTGGTTTGCCTTGAAGCAATTTCATAAAATTGTATATTTGCTAAATAATGAGTTTGAACTGTTCCTTTTTCATTTGTGGATTATTAAACAAGTGAATGTGTTTGTGTATTACTTTACAAAAATTAATGACCAATTACTAATATTTGGCTATTTCAAAAAAAAAAAATACGCAAAATTAACATCATTTTTTAGAGTAAACCACCATTTTGGGTCTTGAAATTGTAAGGGTCTGTCAATTTGGGACCTCAAATTTATGAAATATCAAAATGCTCCCTCAAGTTGTTTAAATCAGTCAAAATGCTCCCTGTGTCAAAATTTTTAGGGACTGACTTTAGGCAATTTGAAGGAGCATCTTTATAATTTGTAAACTTGAGGTCCCAAATTGACTGACGATTACAATTTCTTGACCCAAAATAGTAGTTTACTCCATTTTATATGAAAATTCGAGAGATAAAATACATCATTTTATAGGTAATTATTTACTTTTATATGTAAGTTTGTTTGTAACATGCTTAAAATCCAAGTAATGCACGAGTACTTTTTCCTTCCATTAAGCCTCAATTTGTTATTTAGTAAGAAATAGCCGTAAGGTCATTCCTATGCATTCTTTTATGCGATGTTCATAATTCATATACACACTTAACAAGCAAAAGGAGGCAACTAGGCATAACAACCTCTATACAAATAGCACTTGAACTCGTACTTATATAGGTTGAATGTCCAATCGTTCTCCATCATATTCAGTGTTAAATCTTGGAATCCTCTTTAAAAGTCTGCGGTGAGGGATCAATGCATTCAAAACACTATTTGTTTCATAAGAATGATTAATGCATTAAAAAAGTGGAAGCTACTATTAGTTCTTGCTCTCTCTATATTTGGTTCAGTAGTTGTTGGACACTACAAAAATAGAGGAAAAAGATAACATTATTGTATGATAATATAAGACTATAGATAACTTAATTGCTAGATTTATCTGTTGTTTTTTTTTTTCTGCTCGATGGTGTTTTAGGGTTTCAGTTTGTCTTCAGGTTCCTCATTTGATTTTTGTCATTCACTTCAATTGATTTGTTCATTGTTTTCTGATTTTTTAATTGATTAATCGATCTTCAAAGCTTCAATTCCATTGCCAGCTAAAAGGGAAAAAGTAAAAGGAACCCATTTTGGTTCGTTTCATTTGATATGATCTAGGATTGATTGAAAAATGAAGGATTTGAAATATGAAGTTGGATTATGTTGGGAAACTGTATAATATTTTTCTGTTATTAATTATTTTTATAACTAAGTGTTTTTTGTTTGATTTTTGTTGCTATAGGGATAGGATAATCATGGCAATTGCAACCATGGCTACGTCAGTATTTGCATCTGCTCCACATGATTAACATTTTATTCTGCATTACTGATTATTTATTTGTGGTCAAACTCAGGAGGCTGGAGAGAGAAGAACAATTGTGGGGATTGGGACAGTGAGGGAGGCAAGGAGAAACAAAAAAGGGGAGAAGAATGGAGGGTGAGTTGGTGCAGCAACAGCAGGAGAGATTGAACCAGGCAGTGCAGCAGCAGCTAAACCTAGAACAAGTAAAGACACGTGCTATAAGCCTGTTCAAAGCCATTTCAAGGATTCTAGAAGATTTCGATGCCTATGCTCGCACCAATACAACTCCCAAATGGCAAGATATTTTGGGTCAGTATTCTATGGTCAACCTCGAGCTCTTCAACATCGTTGACGATATCAAGAAGGTCTCCAAGCCATTCCTAGTCTATCCCAAGAATGTCAATGCTGACAATGCTACAAGTATGAGTATTATCTATTATATCTCATATGTGCTATACTATATGCTTTCATTCATTCACATTTCAAATCACAGTTACAATGTTTTATCAGTACTACCTGTTATGCTTTCTACAAAACTACTCCCTGAAATGGAGATGGAGGACACCTCCAAAAGAGATCAATTGCTTCAGGGGATGCAGAACCTCCCAATTGCCACTCAAATTGACAAGTTGAAGGTCATTTTCCACTTTCCACTTTCCACTTCACACCTACCTTCCCTCTTCCATCTTCATTCTTCATTCCCTTTTGCAGGCTAGACTTGATATGATTGCCGGAGCCTGTGAAGGTGCTGAAAAAGTATTGGCTGACACTCGTAAAGCTTATTGCTTTGGAACTCGTCAAGGCCCTGCCATTGCCCCCACTCTTGACAAGGGTCAGGCTGCCAAAATTCAAGAACAGGAAAATCTACTCCGAGCCGCTGTCAATGTTGGTGAGGGTAAAAATTTCACCTGCTGCCTTGTATTATAAGATTTTCACAACCAATGGGAACTCTTGTTGTACATAGATATTGACTTCTAAAGTTGCTTCAATAGGGATGTTTTTGCTATTGTACTTTTGTACACAGTTTGGTGAAAGCTTTTGTTTGTTGAGCTTAATACACTTTCTTATCAATCACTCTCCAAGTGCATATTCTTTACGATGATCATTTGATTATAATGGAACTTCATGCAGGATTACGGATACCTGGAGACCAAAGGCATATAACTGCTTCACTTCCAATGCATTTGGCAGATGTGTTTACTGTCAATGAGGGTCCACAATCTTTTCCTGAAGGGTCTAGCTATAGTTAATCACTCTTCATTAGCTTTCCATCTCTATAATATTGTGGGTTTTATAATTTTGACTTTAACTGGCATTTATAAATATTACTTTCAGATGTGTATATGAAGAATACCCCACCATCAAACAGCATGGGGGGCCAGAATTCGTTGTTACAGGTCAGGTCATTCACATTTCCATGAAGGTTTTTTATATATGGATATTTGACTATTTTCACTCTTGTATTTTTTTTCTGTAAACGAAGGGTATTTGTGAATTGTGATTACTTATGATTTTCTTGCTTTATCATCATATGCATTCAAGCTTTGCATATGCAGTTTCATGATGTGAAATATTCCAGTGCTATAGTTTCATATTTTACTTTTATATTTGAGAACCCAACTCATCCTATTAAGTTGAACCGTTGAAGGACATTAGAATCTGTTAAATTTCAGAGCTACTTTTAGCGATGCCACATAGTTGATTTGGGTTGATTCCTCATCTAGCCTTATTTGTCCTTGCCTATTTGATATTTATATCTTGTGTACTTTCTTCATTGTACTTTCTTCATTGCAGTACTGTTAAACCTATGAAATGAGAACTAGTTACTTTATTTGGTGGTTTGAAATTTTGAATTAGCATGGATTCTTCTAGTTGTACATTTTTTAAAAAAATTTCTCACCTAATATTGCTAATGAAGACCTCAGGATCACAACTTTTGGGAAGATCGGCTGCATCTCCTAATGTTGCAACCAACGCCACTTTTGACAATACAGCAGCTTCACCAATTCCATATGCCAATTCACCTAGGTCTTCTACAAATATGATGAATACACCATCCCCTCAGCAGCAAACCCCACAACAGCAGCAGCAACAGCCAACAGTGCAGCAGCAGCAGCAACGACAGAAAATGATGCAGTTACCTCAACAGCAGCAGCAACTTCTTGCTCAGCAGCAACAGTTTAGGCAATCTGCAATGCAGGGACTGGGGCAGGTAAAATTTCATTTTTCAGGATATGTATTTTGCATTGAGTTAATACACCCTTGAGATGACCTAAAGGACTAGTTAAAGTATTGATAAATATGTTTTCTAACTTCCTTAAGTCATGTGGTTGTTGCTTCAGAATGACACTCGTAAATTCTGAGTGTTCGAAAGAAAAAAAGATAATAACTTAAGGGTATACCGTTGGGAAGCTTAACTACCACAAATACATGCATGGACACATTAGCAGCGTACTAGAAACTAAAATTAGTCGTGTTGTTAGTATGTTTCTCTTTTCTTTTTGGGCATTAACAAGCTTTCTTTCCTCCACAGTTGCATGGGCAACATCAAATGCAATATTCTCAACAAATTGGGCATCAGCAATTTCAGGGTAGGCAGCTTACTTCGGGACATGTGCAGCATGGCATTGGTCAAAGCCAACTCAATCAAGGAAATCAGATGACTCGTATAAGCCAATTTTCTGGTGCTGCTAACAATGCATTATTTAGTGCTGCTCAAACAACACCAAACACCCAGATGGTATGATAGACATGTCATATAATTTAATCCAATAAGAAAACAACAAAAGCTTTTCTCACCTATTGCCTCTACTTCGGCAAATACTTCCATTAGTACCTAGGGAAGCATGTTATTTTTCATATTGGTGGAGCATTCAATAGGTAGAGGGATTTGATGTCTTCTTGGGTAAGCGAAATGGGCTGTGATGAAGATGATATTGTTGAAAATGGAATTACATTTAACTTAATTGATGCAAAATTTTCAGCTGGCCCGACAAAATCATAAAATATATATCTACCCATAATCTTAGTGCTTGACTTTGACTGGGTGAAAAATAGTTATTATTTATTTAAATGGAAATACAGCTCTCTGAAACATTATTGTTGCAGTACTCTTCAGATCAAATATTGGAATGTGTTATTGGATTTGATTATGTGTTTTGGGATGTTATTTCTCGCATTTCTCTACTTTTCACCCTGGTTGAAAATATTATTTTCTCAATCTTTGATAATGAGTTCCTGTGCTTCCCATACATTTAATTTTCTTTCCTTCAACAATTACTTCTATGATGATTTTTGCTTCACAATCTCAGATTCCGAACATTTCAGCCGGAATATCTTCACAACCTCTTTTGCCACGGATGCAGGTTTGTCCTTGATGTTCTCTGCATGTGGTGTATATAGTGTCTTGCCATTAGTTCTCATTTGTTATATTGGAGTATAAATTTTGTTGGATTAAAAAGAGATAAAAAGATAAGTCAAGGAATTTAATTTATGGTGAATGATCTATCTATCATCATTGTTTGGTTTAGTCCTTGTAGAGATTAGTCACTAATTTGTTTGATTTATGCATCCACATTGTAATTCGTGATGATCCGTATATCACGCAATTATAATTGAAACTAATAGGTTACTTTAGGAGTTGTTCTGTCTTTTTCTAGACAATTATTCTGTTGTGCACTTATTGTTTTTCATGATCAATATAGAATGAATAGTTGTGTCATGTCGGCATGCTTTTTGCTTAAACCTTCAATCATACAACAAGGATAACATTCAAACCTGCTCTACGTTTTTTATTTCCGCAGTTTGGATTATCTGGAAGCAATCCTCAGCGAAATCACGCTTCCCAAATGTTGAGTGATCAAAGTATGAACTTCATTCCTCAATGTAATTTATTCTATCTTGTACTTTTCTTATTGCTGAAATCATCACTGGGGGTTTACATTGCAGTGTTCAACATGGGAGGCGGCAACCCTGGTGGTATGATGTCGATACAGCAGCAGCAGCAACAACAGCAAAGTTCACAAGGTGCATTTGGTGGCATGGCATCAAATGCTCAGAATCTACAATCTGGTATGATGACACTTCAAAACACTCAACAGAATCATCCCAATTTCTCTCAACAGAGACAACAAAATCAACAGTAATTGGACTTGGCATGGTTGGTTCAGTTTAGAATGAATCAAAACCATGTTGCTCTTTAAACGTGGTTCACAAAAACGGAGGAAAACCGTTTATTTTTTTCTTTCTTTTATCTTTTGCCAAATTGTAACAACTGAACTGGAAAATAATCGTATCCCTATTTACCGCTCTAGAAATCAAACAAAATCCTTTTGTAAAATACTATTATTGTTTTATTTATCAATTATATCCTAATATCACCTAATTAATGAATAATAGAGAAATATGCTTATAAATTATAAATATACTATAAAGGTAAATAACATATTTGAAAGTTCAATAACAAATTTAATAATTTAATCCGGTGTCCAAAATACAGAGTCTTCGATCCCAACTTTCGGTGATACCTTTGCTAACAAACTTTTCAGCTCCTCTTCTGTCTCAGATTCAACCCATGAGAGTTCTATACTCCAATTCTAGTTCCAATTCCAATCACTTTCCCTCCAACATCCCATGTCTGCAACCTTTCCATCCTAATCAATTGACAACATGTACAAGTGAGGAAATCTGATCTTGATCACCCAACCAATTATCCTTCCAAAAAGTAATTGTGGCCGCTTTACCCAGCACCCTACCAGCTGGGTACCGTCGGTAAGAATCCACGCACACAAATAATAGTCAATTTGCTACTCGTACGTCTCATTGGATAAAAATAAAATATGTAATAAATTAATTATTATTTTATTAACATACCTCAAATTATATTACATTTTTTCTGCATACTACAATAAAAATATAAAATAATTTTTTTTAAAGATAAGTTAATAAAGAAATTCAATTTTTCAATAAATTTAATACTACAACTAACTTTTTTAATTCTGTGATTTAGTCAACGATGTCTTATATATTGAAATGAACGAAAGTAAAATTAGGGTATTTGCAAAACTTCAAGAGATTTGAAGCATTGTCTCTATAGTCTTGTATGATAGAGAACCAAGTGATAACTCATTATTACATAACATATTGATTTAGCTAGCTAATACTACAATATGTCCCTCAAAATTGTTCCCTTCTTAATGACTTCCCGCAAGAGTGTCGTGATATGATGTTGAGGTGCCTTTCAAGACCTCAACAATTGAAACCTATACAATTATTAAACCTTATAGGTCTGGATATAATTTTCATGTTTCCTAATTATGCGGGGTATGTCTTCACTTACATTTATGTTTTGCTCACAAATGAAGCATCTGGGAGTACAATAAATTAAAGTCATGCAACAATATTTTTTTAGGTACAAGAATAATGTTTCATGCCTTCTCCATCTTACCCTTGAAAATTGAAATATCCTTCATTCACCTAGTGACATATTGCTCACGTCATTTTCTCTTACAAGTGACCAAGTTTGACATAAACATATTTTTCTTTTTAAGTAAATTAAATTTCAATTATTCTATGGTGGGATCAGGGATGTTGACAAGTTCCTTTTACTTCTCTTTTTGTGATTCCTTAGGCCACATAATTTCTTCTCATCTCAACTTTCAACCGCTTTTGGATTTGTGAGATCTTCCCTTTGGAAGAGAGTGATAATTGATGAAACAATTTGCTTAAATGACTTATGATTTTTCACTTCACCTTCTCCTACTAATCTTAAATAAAAAATATTATCCGGGTCCCTTTTGGCTTTAGCAATAGCATATATGATATATCATCATGGAATCTCCTTTAGCTTTTGTAGAATATATTAAAGCACAACAAAAAGAGCTTCAAGTACATCGGAAGGACTTCTAATTACTCGCCTTTCTAATATTCCTCTTGTTTTACAAATATTTGGGTCACATCGATACCACCACAACCAATAATTTAGAGGAGAATACGGTAGATATGAGTCAGTTTTGATCATATTTAAATCGATCAATTTTATTTAAATTGAGTTGAATTTTTAATTCTCAATTTTTTTATTAATATTTTTAAAAAATAAATTATGATAATTAAAGTAAAAAAAAAATATTTTGTAAATTATAAAAACTCAATAACATAAAAAAAAAATGCTATAAATTAATTATAAAAACATGTAATAAATTTGTAAGGGAATGACCCATACCATGCTCCTTTCAATCATATGTATTTTATATACGTATAAGCTATAAGCTATCAATTTAGTTTTAACAAACAGAAGGTTGCACACAGGTATAGTTTTATTTAGAAAACATTGATGCTACCACATATAGGTGTCAAAAGTAATATTCCTTTCTTTCAATATATGCATGCTACCAGCAGATGCTTGCAGAGAAAGAATCCACCCTTCCCTCTTCTTGCGGTTCGTGGACCCGCCAAAACCATTCATATACTCTACACTACTTTAATTATGTGAAACACTTATCTGATATAGGTAATTATTGAATTGGGGTAATTAAATCAATTAACCAAGACATATACTGTATTTATTCTTTAATGAAATATATATAAAAAATTTGGTGTATTTGAATTCAATTTAAAATCAAATATATTAACTTTTTAATTATCATTTTTTATTAAACTTGTTTTTAGAAAGAGTATAATATTGTGTATGGGGAAATGTAGATCTTCTAATTGAACAGCTTAAAATGAAATTGGGGTGATTTTCTAAATTTTGAATCATGGGGATGTAATGTTAAACAGGCCTAAAAGATGAGATGAGAATCCTTGGCACTAAATGACAGTGTCTTGCAGACCAATAATTGAATTTTGATTCTAGTGCTCAGAATCATTTGACTTGAGTCACGTTTTTATTGTTTCTAGTCAAATTGAAGTTTAGAGGTAAAATTAATTTGACAAATAGTAGAACCCAAGCAAACCTCTTTGTATAAATCACCAAATTGTCTAGGGTATGAAATTTACTCTCTGAATTTTGAAAATAAAAAAATAATATCTTGAAATTAAAAGATGTCGAACAATATAGTCCATATATTAGTCCATATATCTTGACATAGATATTAACTGCTTATGTGGCGAATCTAACTATTAGCCAGCTCATTGTCACGTAAGAGAGAAACTAATTTGCTAAATTTTAAAAATAAAAGGGGCTAATTTGTTTGATTTTGAAAACGAAATTGAAAGTCATATTTTTTAAACTGAAATTTTGTAATTATTGCAATGGTAACATAAAAAACTATATAATTCATTTTTGTTCTTCTTCCATGATTTCATATGTTCTTCATCATTTATATAATTCATTATTCTTCCTCTTTCATGGTGTTCGAATCGTAGAAAATGAAAGAATAAAAAACTACTTGTTCTATTTTCCTCTATGGGTGAAAGATTGAACCCGGTGATTCTCAATTTGTCACTGTGAAATAAAAGTTTTTGTTAGAGTTGATGCAACTAAAAAGAACTTTGGAAGAGAATTATTTTCATGCCCCTTGCTAAAGGTAATTTCTCCATTTTCGTTTCTCCTTTTTTCCCATTTTCTCTCCCATTTTTTTTTTCTACTATTATCTCAAAGCTTGCTCCTTGATCTCTCCAATTTCTCTAATTTTCTCCTCCAAACTGAGGCATAAGAGGGACAAAGGAAAACTGAAATACCGCTTTCACAATCTGAAATGAAGATCAAGTGTTGTCCCAAGAGTGTCTAAGGAAATGCATCATGAACTAGAAAAAAAGAATGATAATTCAAGTATTGTTTTGCAATTTTTAATATGACTATAGAGACCAAATTGCTAGTAAGTGAGCAATTTTAGGGATTGATTCTGATTTTTGCAGGTTAAAATATATGGACTTAGAGGATCAATAGTTATATACCATGATGAGTTTGGTATAAGGTCATCATCCATCAGATGACACACACCACCATTCATGAATGCACCACACCCATTTAGAGACCTACACCACCAAAGTTCTTTTTAGTTGCAACAACTCTAATAACAATTTTTTTTTTCAAATGACATTTGAGAATTACTGGGTTCAAGCTTTCACCCATAGAGGAAGAAGAATAAATGATTTTTGATTCTTTCATTTTCTAGGATTTGAACACCATGAAAGAGTAAGAAGAATGAATTATATAAATGAAGATTCTTGAAAGAAGAAGATATGAAATCATGGAAGAAGAACAAGAATGAATTATATAGATGAAGATGATATCGTTGTACTGATGACAGGGTTTCAGTTTTTTTTTTAATTGAGTTTCAATTTTATTTTCAAATTCAGGCAAATTAGCCAATTGTATTTCCAAAATCGAACAAATTAACACATCTTTTACGTGACAATGACTTGAATAATAGCTGAGTTCGCCACATAAGCGGTTAACGTCCACATCAATCTCATTAACAGAGTAAACTAATGAAATAATTGTATTACCCGACGTCTTTCAATTTCATAATATTGTTTTCCTATTTTCAAAATTCAATGGAATAAATATCTGATCCCTACAATTTTAGGGGCAATTTGACGATTTACTGAAACCTGTCTACTTTCAAAAACTATATTTAGTTTCTATTCTTTCAAACTATTGTGTGTTTATTTTAACTAACTAAAAAAGAAATTGGAAGATTCATGTGGCAAGTAATTACGAAAGAGAAGAAGATAAAAGGCTAATGAAGGTGAATGCATGCATTTTTAAAAACAATAAAAATGGTCTTGATATTTTCAAAATCATTCGCAATATGGTACTGTGATCACTCATAAATCAAAAGGACTACGGCACAAATTAACAGAACTACAACATAACAACCGCTCTAAAAATTGAAGGGACTACGGTATAACAACCGCTCTAAAAATCGAAGGGACTACGGCATAACAACCGCTCTGAAAATCGAAGAGACTACGACATAACAACCGCTCTGAAAATCGAAGGGACAACGGTACAAAACCGCTCATAAATGTTGAAGGGACATAAAGAAATGGGAGAAGTGGCTCGAAAATAAGTCAAGCAGAATAGAAAAGGGAGAAAAGAGAAAGTTGAGAAATGCATCCAACTTTGGTGTACTTATCACAAGAGTTTGAAACTCATTATATAGTGATGGAAGCAAATCCCCACATATGTTTTCTATCCAATGTGGGACTTTAGTATTTATAAAGTTGAAAACTACTCAAAATATGAGAGTTTTCCAATGTGGGACCTCAACAATTTTTAAATTCACACATTAGTATACTCTATGTTCCAACAATCTCCCACATGAATTTAATAAAAATGTTTCTGAAATAGCGTCAAACGCTTCTATAAGATCGTGCATAAACAAAGGTGTCTCATGACTTGAACCTTTGCATAGTAAGTAAGATTCAGATTCATCAAGAGTGACTCGTAGTCTTGAACTCTATCTCTGAAATCAAACCTACACACAACCTTTTTCATAGGGTGTTTTTCTCAAAAGCTCGTGCATTAATGGCCCTGCACGTCTATCCCAGTATAGTGAACGTCCTAGGAATTATGCCTTAAAATTTGATAGGAAGCGGCCCCACTTCCACATTCACATAGGTGAGTCTATCAAGAGTACTCCAGTAGCTAGGTACTCCACTCCACATGGAGTATAGATCTCATTAAGAGTTTCTATTATCTCATCCTATCATAGCTTCAGGATTCATGCTTCTCTGATTTATAATAGCATGTTCATCTCATATCACTTCACGACTTGTTATTACCCATTGAACCTAATTCTTGGGATCTCTAGTCTTTTAGGTCGGGTTACCATCATGAATGACTCTAAAGGCATTAGTCTCATCCTTTTTGGATGTATTTAGGACTTTCTCTCTAGCTAACAGTTTCGTCAAAGGATCTCCTGAATTCTCATTAGTGCGTACATGATCCACTATAACAGCTCATTTAGAAAGAAATCCTCTAACTGTGTCGTGCTTATGATGTATTTTTTGTCTCTGACCGTTGTAATAACGATTCTCAATCTTCGCAATAGTCGCGGTACTATTGCAATGGGTCAACACATTTGTCATAGGTTTTTCCCATAAAGGGATCTCAACTCGCAAGCATCTCAACCAACTCGCTTGTTCACTAGTAGTAACTATTGCTGTCATTTTAGACTTCATAGTGGACTGAGCCGATATCATCTGTTCTTCGATTTCCAAGATATGACACCACTAGCTATACTAAAATATAGCCATTGGTTGCTTTGGAGTCATCTGATAAAATGTTCCAATCAGCATCACTGTATCCTTCAAGGACGGTAGGAAATCTTTGATAATGTAATCCGAGACTCGTAGTCCTTTTTAGGTAGCTCATGACTCTTTCGATAGTGTGCCAATGCTCTATACTAGATCTACTGTTAAACCTGCACAATAGTCCCATGACGTAGGCAATGTCGGATCTAGTACAGTCAGTGGCTACCTGAGGCTGCCAATGATGCTCGCATATTCAATTTGTCTAACACATTCACTAGTGTTCTTGAAAAGTTTCACACTTGGATCATATGGTGTGCAAGCATGTTTACAGTCAAAGTATTTGTATTTCTTTAGGATCTTTTCAACATAGTGAGATTGATCCAAAGCAATTCCCTTTTTTGAGCTAGTAATCTTGAATCCGAGGATTACACTCGCCTCTCCAAGGTCTTTCATATCAAAGTTGTTACACAACAATTATTTCACAATTTTTTTTTACAGCATGAATGTTTGAATCAAAATATGAGTAGGTCGTCTACATAGAGACATATGATAGTGCAAATGCCATTTTCAGATTTGTAGTAAATACATTTGTCACTTTCATTCACTTTAAACTCATTCATTATAATCAAGTTATCAAAATTTTCATGTCATTGCTTAGAAACTTATTTAAGACCATACAGAGATTTATCTAACTTACAGACCTTGTCTTCTTGTCCATGAATTACAAAACCTTCAGGTTGTTCCATATAGATTTCTTCTTCTACGTCACCATTTAAAAAAGCTGTTTTAACATCCATTTGGCGTATCACCAAATTACGAATAGCTGCTAGTGAGATGAGTACCCTAATGGATGTTATTCTAGTGACTGGTGAAAAAGTGTCAAAGAAATCTATATTTTCTCTTTGTTTAAAACCTTTGGCTACAAGGCGATCCTTGTATTTATCAACAATTCTAGTTTCTTTTTCAAAATTCATTTACAACCTATTGGTTTGCAACCAGGAGGCAAGTCTACTAAATGCCAGGTCCTGTTAGACTCTAGAGAATCCATTTTATCGTTTATAGCTTCTTGCCATAAATCTGCATCCAATGATAACAAAGCTTCTATAAGATTTGCAAGATCATCTTCTAAAGTATAGGCCGTATATTTGGGTCCATTTAATCTTTAGCAACTCCGACTCTCTTACTTCTTCGAGTTTATGTTTCGCCTTGTTTGCTACTTTCAGTGCTTCTTGTCACAGGAACGTGACTTGGTTCGCTGCCCCCACTATTTCTCGATTTGAAAGGGAATTTATTTTCATAGAAGTCAACATCATTTTACTCTTTGATCACTTTTGCATTTAGGTCATAAAACTTATACGCTTTATTGTTTACTGTATACCCAATGAATACACATTCATAGGCTCTACTAGCGAGTTTAATTCGTTTGGGATCGGAGATTCTGACATAAGCCAAACAACCCCAAGTTCAAAATAAGACAAGTTCGGTTGCTTTTCTTCACTATCTCATAAGGAGATGTTTTGTTTTTAGATTTATGAACTCAATTTAAAACATAGCAAATATTCAATAAAGTTTCTCCCACCAATGAGATGAAGCACTAGTGTTAAGCATAATAGCAACAACTAGTTCAATAAGAGTTCTATTCTTTCTTTCAACTTTACCATTCATTTCAGACGAATATGATGCAGATGTTTCATGTATAACTCTATGCAATTTATAAAACTCATTAAACGAACTAGAATCATACTCGGTATATCTTGATCTTTATACTAAATTGATTTTCAATTTCAATTACAAAGATGTTAAACATGTCAAGCGCTTCACTTTTATTGTTCATTAGATATACGAAAGTATAGTCAAAACAATGGTCAATAAAAGTGATAAAATAACGTTTTCCATTTCTTGTTAATGTTCCAACAAGTTCACATATATATTAAATCTAAAGACTCAGATTTTCTGACTACTGATTTATGTGAACTCTTTGTTATTTTAACTTGACTATTAAAATCACATTTTTCAAAATTATTTAAAGATAACTTTGGAATGAAACCTAAGTTTGAAATCCTTGTTCACATGACAAAGTCTAACATGCCAAATATTAAAATCACACATGTAAACAGAAAAGACATTTTATTAACTTCGAACATTTAATTTAAACATGTCATGAGTGACGTACCTTAATAGATGATCTCATGAGTTATCTTCTGAATTTCATGGGAGTGATCCTCCACAGATCTGCCACCGGTCATCTGATACTTGAGGTAGCGACTCATAGTATTGCTGGAACTATAGTAGTCGTACAGATCATCTGTAAATCCATTAAGAATAAAATTCTTATAGAGGTAGGTAATCATTATCCTCCCATAGGTAATCATTATCCTTCAGCTTTTGTTATCCTTTTCTGTTTGCCTCAATGAAATATTTTATTGAAATCAAAGGCACCAGAAAGTGATCCAGTAATCTTTTCGATTGACATGGCAAAAAGAAACGTCTTAAAATTGTTGTTTTTGAGTTTCAAAAACTGTTTAAAAAATCACAATTTATGTCACCGAAGATATTACTGGGTTGAGTCGCGGGCTAGTCGCTATCTTTAAGACGTTTCGCGGTACTTCCCAAATTGTGCAAGGCAGACTATCAACCACGAAGTCCCCAGGATAAAACAACCCAGATACATTGTATTGAAGTTCTACTGCACCATAGAAAACCGTTCTAGATTACACCCTCAATATGACGATTAAAGTCACTCGCAATATGGTACTATGACCAGTCGTAAATCAAAAGGACTACAACACAAAAAACCGCTCTAAAAGACTACGACACAAAAACCGCTCTAAAAGACTACGGCATAAAAACAACTCATAGTGCTATTAGGACCACACAAAAAACGATGGAACTACAACATAAAACCGCTCTAAAAGGATAGTGGTATTAGGACCACTTAAATCGACAAAACAACGACATAACAACCGCTCTAAAAATTGAAGGGACTGAGGCAAAACAATCGCTCTAAAAATTGAAGGGACTACGACATAACAATCGCTCTAAAAACCGAAGGGACTACGACATAACAACCGCCCTAAAAATCGAAGGGACTACGTCTTAACAACCGCTCTAAAAATCAAAGGACTACGGTACAAAACCGCTTATAAATATCGAAGGGACAGAAAGAAAAGAGAGAAGTGGGTCGGAAATAAGTCGAGCATAATAGAAAAGGGAGAAAAGAGAAAGTTGAGAAATGCATCCAACTTTGGTGTACTTATCATAAGAGTTTGAAGCTCATTATATAGTGATGGAAGCAAACCCCCACATATGTTTTCTATCAAATGTGGGACTTTAGTATTTATAGAGTTGAAAACTACTCAAAATATGAGAGCTTTCCAACGTGGGACTTCAACAATTTTTAAATTCACACATTAATATACTCTATGTTCCAACAATTGCACATGTATTAAAAAAATGAGTTTAAGTTAATAAATATTTTTATTTAATAAAAAGACTTAATTATAATTTTAGTGTCTTTATTTTTATTAATTCACAAAATCGATCTCTCTTATTGTAAAGTATGACAGTTTTGGTCACTCATGATTTTTTAACTAAAAAATGGCGATGTGACATGGTTTAAATAATGTGGCATATGATACAATGATTTAGAATGGTTAAAACTCATGAAATTACAAAAAAAACTCTCTAAAAACTTAACTTTCAACTTTAGAAATTTTTTACTTTTGTAGTTTTATAAATAACATATGAATAATTAATTCTTCTAGATTATTCTATCTCATGAAATCGTATACCACATCATTTAAAATATGCAAAATCATCATTTTTTAGTTCAAAATTATGAACGAGTAGATAAAACTGTCGACTTTTAAAATAGAAGACCAATTTTATAAATTGATGAAAATAGATGACCAAAAAATGCAATTAAGTTTAATAGATAATGTACAAACATTTACAAAAATGCTCATAATGAATAATAATTTTTTTGTGACCTTTCCATTAACTAACTCTTTCTAAAACTAGGCAATCATGCTATTTCTTGAATTAGGCAACTAATAATTACTCTCCTAAAATAAAATATAAATAAAAATAATAGTTAAAAAGTTAATATATTTATACTAAATTCTACTATTTTTTATTTATATTTCATTCTAGATGGAGTTGGAGTGTAAAAAATTGTTTCAATTAAATATAGTAGTGATATTGAAAAATTAAACAAACATTTAATGAAAGATATTATAAAAATACCAAAATTAAAGATCCAAAACTTAGTTAAAATTACTTAAAACAAGAAGAAAAAAAAGTTGAATTTTTTTGTTTAGTACACGAAGGAGTACAAAAGAAAATGTGAGAGAAGTATTATATTTATATTCTTTTATGGTTATTACTTGAAAAAAAAATGCATAACAAAATCATGATACATAAGCAGAGTCCAAATTTTTTTACTAAAATCACATTCCACCGTAGCCAAAATAATAATTTTTTTTTTACACAAATGTTACTACATTAGTATATTATATTAATACTTTCTCTTTCACCAGAATTTGAATCTCGGCTCCTTCTTTCTTAATTTTTTTAACATTTAACTCAAATTAGTCAAACTACTCATCCCTCAACCAAAATAAATTATAACTAGATGCTAATCCGTGCGTGCGGGTATATTTTAATTTATTTAATTTAAGTGAATTTTTAAAAAAATCAATATGAAGTTTTATGTCTTAATTATCAAATAATTATTGATATAGTAGCTATATGAATAATATATATATATATATATATATATATTCAATTTTATCAATGTAATTTATAGAAGAGAAGTACCCAACAATAAAAGGTACATATAAATAGTTGAAATATATTTTAGGATAAGCAAGAGAGACATATGTACTCTCAATTCATAATAAGTTGAAGAAACTTATCATGTTATTAAGTTCAATATTATATATTCTAAAAAGATGTATACAATTGCTAGCAAATAAGTAGACGGCAGTTAGAGGCGAAAGTGTGAAGTTATTAATTCAGACAAAAAAATGTATAAGTAGATGGCAGGTAGAGGCGAAAAAAAAACGTATTGAATAGTAATGTGGAATTAATGTGAAAGATGTTGGACAAACGTTATGAAATAATAATGTGATGTTATGACGTGAGATTAATTTAGAAAAATTTGAGTAGACGTTATGAAATAATATTTAAATATAGTAGATGATGTATAGAATTTGTGGAAAAACTATTTAGAAAATGAAACTCTCTAGAAAGACGTCCACGTCAGCTTTTTGGCTGAGGTGGAAATTGTTTGCATACGTGGAGGAAATAGTATGAAGTGGCAACAGAGTCTATTTAAAATAGATGTAATAGATATATTCTAGCGTGGAACCAGGAGTATCATTATTAGTTACTTACTCTCTCTATTTTCTCGATTTATTGCTCCTTTAGACAATTATCTCATAATTGTTTGGCCTTGATTTGGCATTTGATTATGTGGATGATCTGAACGTCGCAAAATGATGATTGATATCTTCTCAGGTAAGGTTCAGTGTGTTTAACATTGGATTGATCAGATTATATTCTCCTCTTGAAAATGATTTGGTAAGACTTCAATATCTTTTTTACCTTCTTTGAGTGACAACTCCTATATATGCTTGGACAAATAGCTCTTCCACTTTATTTATTTTTTATTTTGTGCTGCCTTTTAGTTTTTTTTTATTTTTTTTTATGTTATTTAGATGAGAGTTGTTGTGCTCCTCTGTAGATTTGTTTGTTCATAGAATCATATTATGCATGTTTTAGTTCAATTCCTTAATGTAATACAGCTTTACAAATTACTATGATGGATTATATATATTAAGTATGATATACATGACCCTACCAATTGATTGAATTAGTGCTTAGTAATGTCAAGACAAGCACTAAACTGCATGTGGTGGTGATGTTTCCTTCATTAAATTTTGGGTTGCAATTCTTTTGTATGGATAATCTAAGAAATTATTACCTTTTCAAGTGTCTTGAACATACACGTATTCTATTAGTGCCACTTTGATAGGAGTTCCTATCTTATTCTAAAAAAAAATGCTGCTTAGTAGTTTTCTATCATCTCTATATTTCTATCTTTGTCAAAACACTTGGGACCTAAAATCTAATCCTAGATTCTTTGATTCCTTTAACTCTACATGGAACAAAAGGAATCTGCCAATTACACCACAAACACATGCATCTTCTCATAAAAGAAGTATCAAAATTCATGTTTTCTTTCAAAGAAAGAGGGTGTTCAAAATTTAGTGTAAGTAGTTATAGTTCCACGTTGGTTAAAAATATGCTAAATAAATGGGATTTAGATTCTGCGCACTTACGATTACAATCATTTGACTTATACATATTTATGTTGTCTGATTAAAATATAACGGTCTATATTTTGAACTCTAAATTTATATTTAAAAATATAATCAAAATCAGTTTTAGAATATGAACTGTGTGTGATTGGGATACATGCTTTTAATTCAAATTCAAATAAATGACATATATATGAAATGTGATTCATTTATTCAATATTTTAACATTCTGAGTATACATGTTTTGTCTTGATCTTTTTATGACATTAGTGATTAGTGATTTAGTGTATTGTTGTTCTAAGTGCTCTCTCAACTCTTCGACTAAACGATGTTTGGTTTTACGGTAGATTACTATTTTTTTGTCCCAAAACACAGTAATATAAAAGTTACAATTCCAACGAACTGTAGCTGGCATTTTGTAACAAGCAAATATATATTGTTTCCATCTCAAAATATAAATAAAAATTAATCAAAAAAGTAGATGCATTTTGTTCTAAAATTTATATAAAATATATTCATTTTCTTTAATATATTCTTACTTGTATTTTAGGATGGAGTATTAATACATTCCGATTAGTTTTCACATTTAATCACTAGATGAAAAATATCTATAAATACCAGAATTTCAATAATTATATTCCCTGAATGCTTCTCAAGACACCAAGAAAGTAGTAGCCTATTATTCATTATGGTGGACCTACCTAATTTCATTATGGAATCAACCAACACATAGAGAAAGTGGGAAAACAAGAAGATAAAAACAAACTACACACTTTCCTTCTTTTCTCTCCTTTTAAGACCCAAAATTGTGCTATTTTTCTTTCTTTTGTTATTGCTGCATCATATAGATTCTCTGCACCCCATTTAAGTCAAAGAAAAAAGAGTAGAGGGACTTTTTTTTTTTAATTTTTAATTTTTTTTTTAAATTGAAAAGTTGGTATGAAATGGCTCATGGTATATATTCCCCCAACATAACCCCACTTATATGTTTCCTGATATGAAGTGAAATCATAGAACAACACAAAATTCCCAACTTATAAAAACAACTATATCTTCCATATATTGATGCACATAAAAAAAAAAGCATCAAATTAGTTATTTATCTTTCATTAAAAAAATGAAGAATCAAAGTAAGCATTTTGTTCTATCCAGTAATGCCAAGCCAAGACTCAAATGGACTCATGATCTTCACCAAAGATTCATTGAAGCAACTAATCAACTTGGAGGTGCAGAAAGTAAGTATTATTTTGATATTATTATTATTACACTTTATAGCATATATTAATTAGGTGATATATTATTCATACTTTTTATGTGACAGAAGCAACACCAAAGGGTCTTATGAGATTGATGGGAATTCCAGGACTTACTCTGTACCATCTCAAGAGCCATTTACAGGCATTCATTCATTCCCCTTTTGTATTGATACTATAATTAATTCTTTTGTTATTTTTTGTTTATTACTGATCTATTAGAAATTTTGTGACTTTTTCATGTTTCTGAAAATAGAAATATAGACTTGGGAAAAGCCAACAGCTAGAAAAATACTCTGACAACAAACAAGAAGGTAACTTGTAGATTGTCGTTTTAAATTGCAGTTGTGGATACGCTGTGAAACTTTATATTGTAGGAAAATGCAGACAAATGTGATTTAGTCGGTCGAAATTGTGATATCGTTCATGAGACCTAAAAATCCATTATAATGCGATTACAAACCGTAATTTAAAATCATGCTAAATGGTTTTCTCATTTTGCATAACATTGATACTTCTTGTGTTGTAGATTACACAGAAACAAAGAGCTTTGATGACCATTGCAGCAGAGAAATCAGTCTTGGGGAGAATCAAATCAATGAGTAATGATTAGAAATTTTTCAAATATTTTTTATTTTTTTAGAAAAAAAATAATCTTAGATGGAAATGGTATTATTGCATAGAGATTTTATTTTCAAAGTTTGTATGTATGACAGAAACATGCATATAGCTGATGCTCTAGAAATGCAAATGGAAGTAGAGAAAAAACTTTATGAACAAATTGAGGTAATATAAATGATTTAATGTCATGATTAAAATTTGTTTCTATTTCAATTCTAAATGATGCATTATGACATGTTAATCAATTGAATTATGTTTTCAGGTGCAGAAACATTTGCAGCTTCGAATCGAAGCGCAAGGAAAGTATTTACAATCAGTACTATCGAAAGCGCTTCGTGCACTTTCGGCATACAATTCTTCTCCAATTGGTATAAAACTAAAAAAATCTGAACTTTCTCAGTTGGTTATTATGATCAACAATGCTTGTCCAAATTCTCCAATTTCAGAAGTAACAGGAACTGGAGAATTGAGTTTGAACAGTGAAGAGAGGAAAATGGACAGAGGAACTATTTGTTCATTGGAAAGTTCTTTGACATCTTGTGAAAGCTCAGAGAGAAAAGAAGAGAAACATTCAATAGAATACTTGGCAAATTCAAGTACTATTTCACTTGAATTGCCACTAATGGCGATGCAATCAGAAGAGAAATCAATGTCGTGTCTGATGTCTAAGTTTGTATCTGTGTCTGATAATTCGAGTAGTGAAGCTAATGGGAGAAAGAGAAATGCAGCAACTAAATCTGATGGTAGCCATGTTGAGCATTGTTCATACAAGAAAAGATGTGGCAACAAGATGAAGAAAGAAAAGTTGTCAGAAATGTTTGACTTGAATAGCCAATGTGAGAATGAGATGGACTCAACAGGTTCAAAAACATTATTAGACTTAAATTGCAGTTTAAACTTATGGGAACATGAAAATGGTTTATAATTTCTAGTTTAAATTATATGAAAGTATGTAGCACAATATATCATTATAAGAAAAAGAAATATGTTAATATATAGCATGTATATTTTATCTTATTATAATGAAAAGAAAGAATATTTGACTTTATATCATAGTCACTAAAAATAAGTAATTCGTATATTCTATTTTAATTATTATTTGAAGATTATTTACATATATATATTAAGAAAGTCAATAATTTTTATTGTTTTTGATGAAATTATTTATTTTTTTTTTATAATATTTTTAATTATTTATGATCACATTTCATTTATTTTTCTCTCTACAATAAGTAGTAGTTGAAGATAATTTTGACAAAATAAGTTCCACTATTTTTATCTTTCAAAATGACAAATAAAAAATTCTTAAAAAATGACAAAAAGAAAAAAGAGGGTATATTATATGGTGTGACATTAACTACTCTCCAACCTTCTTTCTTATTCCCATGTCTTGGTGCTGAAATTTGGCCATAGAGTAACAAAGTTCTGTTGGAACAATTTGGTAAGGGTTACCCACTAGCTTAATTATTATTATTCTTAAATCTTAAGGCCCTACACCAAGATTGTTGGGTTAGGCACATTAGTTGACAATGTTATGAAAAGTTATTTTGGTTTGAATTAGATAAACCTACTTGAGCCATCTTATGGGAAGAAACAAACATATGATCTAAATAAATCATTGTCGGCAACAAAAGAAGAATGAATAATGATTACAACCATGTCCATTTGAAAAATATTTGATGATGTCAAACTTTAATTTATTAATTTATAGGTCTCAATATCCAAGAGAAAATCGATAATTCGATTGGCAAATGTAAGTTATCTCCCTCTCCTTTCCACATAAATTACTTCTATCTACCATTTTAGTTTTCCCACTTTACAATTTGATAGTTTCTCTGTATGAAGGAAAATTTATTAGTTTAGATAATGTTATGTGTTTTTGTTGATCTCTTAATTCTCAATATATTAAAAGTTTTGATTTATTTTTTTAACACATCATTTTATCATTTATAATTTAAAGTGTATTTTAGAATCACTTCATAAAATGCATTGAAAACTTATTTTAAGTCAATTTTAAAATCATGAATCTGACTCATGATATGTATGAATCAACTTACACATATCTTGAATCTAGTTCAAGAAACTAACACAACATGAGTCAATTAACCTGATATAAGAATCGACTTATGGAAACTCTACGACTTGAACAAATCGACTTATACACATATAAGTCGACTCATGCAGTTCAATATGAAATCTAGGTTTTTAAGTCACTTATAAATCAACTTACAAATTATGTGAATCGACTTATACAAATTTTAAATATCAATTTTTTCAGTTGAAAATCAATTTCGTCAATTACTTTGATTTTTCTTTTCATAATTGAATCGAGCATGTCCTATAAATATCATCTGTTCCATCACTTTAAATAAAATGTTTTCATTCCATCATCATTTATCTCTTCAAGAAAAGCACTCTAGATTAAAAAAAGAGGTTCTAGTTGTGTGGATATCCTTTCTTGGAATGATTGTTCTAGTTGATGATTCAATTGATTGCACATTGATAGGATTGAAAAAAGAGGCTCTTCAAGGGTATTAGAGGCTTTTAAGATTGAACGAGCGTCTTCGATTTGAAAGTGTTGGTTTAGATTTTGTGAAGGTTGTTCCAAAAATGTGGTTCTTGAACATTTAGGCTTTGTTTGGGAGTTTGGAGTGGAGGAAAAGGAGGAGCTTTGGAGGGAGGCAAAAATAGAGAAATAGAGATAAATTTTTTACATTTTTTAAGATTGTGATTTTGTAAGAGAACGTTTATGATTTATATATTTTTAATTTATAGAATATTATAACAACATGAAAATGATACGAAGAATTTGTTTAAGTCCTCCATAACCCTAAAAAAATCATCCTCCAATACAATTTTTGAGCTCCAAAATAGGAAAGTTTTGTATTATGAATAAAAACAAACCCCTCAAAACTGTGTCCTCCCAAAACTCTTCATTCCTTTCATTTATTCCTTCATTTTTTTTCAAAATCCTTTCTTCCCTTCTCCTCCAAACTCTCAAACAAAACCTTAAGGAAGAAGGGGTTGCATTGTTCAATCATTGTAAATCCATTGTCAAGAGATCTTTGTAAACGTTCATATTGTAAATTAAAGAAAAAAACTCTCATTCATGTTGAATGATGATTGTGGTACTCTACATGGAAAAGATGAATAGAGGAACCAATACAAAAATCTCGTTGTGATCTTTCTTTTCCCTTATCTTTTTAATTTTGTGATTTTATTATGTTATGCTTTGTTCTTGGAGTTTGGAAGTCGTAAAAATAATCTTTATGTTGATACCAAAACTTATTCTTGATAAAGTACGTTTTAGCTATTATTTGTGATGTTAAGAATCATGGGATGTGAGGGATAACATTCATACACATCAGAAAGATACAGAGCATATGAATACATATGTGGTAACATACTGAATTAGATGAAAAAAAGATAAGAAATAATACAATGGTTTTCTTATTTATAGTGGTCAGTGAACAGTAACCTTCTAACTAATATCTATAACTAATCCCTAAATATGTGGTAACTAACTAATTATCCCCAACTAACTAAAAACTAATATTTGTAAAAACCCCACAAGCTGACAATGCTTGAAGTAAATAATTTACTAAAGTACAACTACACTTGGATTCTTTGGTGGTTGTTAATACATTGCAAGGTCATCCTATTAGGAGTGCTCGAGGTTGGAGCTTGTTGAAGAAGATTTGTCAACTTCTCTTGGTGGATTGGAGTGTTCGTATTCATTATGTGTATAGGGAAGTAAACAGAGTTGCAAATGGCCAAGCTAATTAAGGATGTGAGACTGATAGTGGATTTATCATTATGTAAAATACATGTTTTTGATGAAGACAAAGACCAATGATTACGATCAAGGCAACAAGCTCAAAAAGAAGTCCAAATATCATATAGTTCAACTTTCAAACATATTAGATGTTTAATAAATGTAAAGGTAAATGATACAATCAAAAGTTCAAGTACATGAGAACCATGCATCTTTACATATGCATAAAAAGTATTTTCAAATACCAAAATTACATTAAAAAAGTTTTAAAATTAATATTTTTGGCAAAATGCACAGTTGTATTCAAATACAGGATATATGTATTTAAATACAGATGCTAAGTCAGTAGCAAAAGCTTGACATCTGTATTCGACTACGACCTGCTGTAGTTGAATACAAACAGCAAGTCAGTGGCAAAACATACGAATTTGTATTCGACTACATGAGCTTGTATTCAAATACAACGTGAAATTTTTGAATAAATTTGAACGTTATAAGAGGTGTATTCGAAGACATACATCTTGTATTCGAATACAACTGGAAGCAATGCAATTTTTCAGATCTGAAATGGTTCTAGATCATTGCATTTGTTCATCAAACCTCTTGGATCAATGGCCACAAATCTGAAGAGATGTTTATGGAGTATAAATACACCATAACTTCAGATTAATCTTTACACAATCCTACTACCAAACCTTGAACAACTTTGAACAACTTTTCTAATTTTCTCAAAGTTATTTCTCATAATTCAAGTACTTGCATTTCATTTTCATATCCTTGACAAAGGTTCTCAAAATACTTGAAGCAATATTGGATTGATATCATTATACCTCTCTTATACTCTTACATCCTTATCAAATCACATTGTGTGTAAAAGAAAGTAGTACTTTCTTAAAATAGTCTTATCTAAGATAGTGGTGTGCTATCTTAGAAGTTTTTGTTAGAAGTTTGTAGCAGAGATCCTAGGGTGGGACTTGTACATTTTCTGAAAATAGTGGAGAAATCTCTTGTGGTGTGCAAAAGGACTGGATGTACCCTTGGTCATAAGGGGTACCAGAATAATATTGTTGTTTTCATTTCATTACTGCCATTTACTTTTATCACTTACTATCTAAAGCGCAAAAATCGATTGTCAATTCGCTGAAAACAAGAAAATTTTCTAAACACCTAATTCACCCCCCCTCTTACGTGCACATCTGTACTTACAAATGGCATCAGAGCAGGTTCAGGTAACTTACTCCTCGATCATTACTCATGGCTTCCGCACAACCTGTTTTCAGAGATGGTGACAGTAGTAACAAACTACCATGCTTCGTTGGAGAGCACTATGATTTTTGGAAGATACGTATGCAAGCGTATCTTGAAGCACAAGGAGACGACATATGGGATGCAGTTGAAAATGGTCCTTACATTCCAAAAACAGTCATCAACAACAAAGAAGAAACAAAGATAAATAATTCATGGACGGACGATGATAAAAGAAAAGTGTTGTTTGATAAGAAGGCTAAAAATATGCTACAATCAGCACTAGGAATGGATGAATTTTTTCGCTTATCTCACTGTAAAACAACCAAAGAAATATGGGATACGCTGGAAGTAACTCATGAAAGGACCATTCAGGTAAAAAGATCTAAACTCAATACACTATCTCAAGAATATGAATTATTTCGAATGTAGCCCGGAGAGTCTATCTTAGACTTACAGAAAAGGTTCTCCCACTTAACCAACCACTTGTCTGCTCTCGGAAAAATCTTCACCAACGATGAACTGAATCTAAAAGTATTAAGATCATTAACGAGGGCTTGGCAACCAAAGTTGACTGCAATCTCCGAAAAGAAAAGTCTGTCCAAAATGTCTCTCCCTGCACTGTTTGGAAAACTTCAAGAACACGAAATCGAACTTGGAAGATTAGAACAAAACGAAAGTCAAGAAAAGAAGACCGCAAACATTGCTCTAAAGACGGAATCAAAAGAACAAATCAAAGACGAAAATTTAGATGAAGACGAAAACATTACTTTCCTCGTTAAGAAATTTGGTAAGTTTCTTAAAAATGATAGAACTTTCAAAAAGAAAAGTTTCAAAATGAAAGATAGCTCTACTTCAAACCAAAACTTCACTTGCTTTGAATACGGAAAGCAAGGACACATCAAGGCAGATTGTCCAAACTTTATCAAGAAAAATGCCATCAAAAAGAAAGACTTCAAAAAGGCATACATAGCTTGGGAAGACAACGAAGTAAGTTCATCTTCAGAAACAGAAAGTGAAGAATGCGCTAATGTTGCATTAAAGGCGTCGCATCAATTAGATGACGAAGAAGAGGTTAGTAACATAGACTCCCCTCATCATAATAAAACTAATAGTGAATTAATTATCGAATATAATGATGCTCAAAACGCCATTAAGGAACTACTTATTGAATTTAAAAATCTGTTCAAATTAGTGTCAACCCAAAAGAGACAAATCTCAAATCTTTAAGAAAAGGTTGACATTATGGAGAAGGATTTTGAAAAACTAAAACAGAGTTTTACATGCAATAAATGTGATTCCCTCTCTTTCAAGATTGTTCAATTAAATAGAGTAATTGAACGATACGAAAAGGGACAAATGGGATTGGAAAATGTTTTGAATATGCAAAGATACTCAAATAACAAAAGTGATCTTGGATACTCAAAATTTGATAAACCAAGCTTGAATAAGACCATTTTTGTTAAAGCGAGTAATAAACCCAATCAAGAAAAGATCATAATTATGCAAAAAGATCATCATTATAAAGAGAAAACTATTCAAAATAAATCTCATACACACACTATTAAAAATAGATTTACTCCTACTTGTTCTTATTGTGGTATTAATGGTCACACACCTAATGCCTGTCACGTTAGAAACATTAGCGTTCCAAAAGGGCATTACGTGTGGGTAAAGAAAGGTACTAACCATCAAGGACCCAAAGCACATTGGGTACCTAATAAAACTTGATTTTATTTTTGTAGGTATGCACACAAAGTACCTCAAATATGTGGTACTTAGATAGTGGATGCTCTAAACATATGACAGGTGATATAACAAAATTTTCAGCTTTAACTCTTGAATCAAAGGGATATGTAGTCTATGGAGACAACAACAAAGGAAAAATTTTAGGCATTGAAAAGGTCGGTACAGCCCCATCTCCCTCGATTGAAGATGTTTTATATGTTGAAGGTCTAAAACACAATCTCATAAGCATTAGTCAGCTATGCAATAAAGGATACAAGATAGCCTTCAATAAAGATGAATGCATCATCCAGAATGAAGCTACAAATGAAATTCAATTTGTCGGTAAACGTTTCAAAAACATCTTTGTACTTAATCTTGACGATTTATCGTTAAAAATGAAATGTCTTTTGGTGAGCGACAACAATGATGCATGGCTATGGCATAAAAGAATTGCACATATCCACATGGATCATTTAAACAAATTGGTCAAGCATGATCTTGTTGTAGGCTTACCAAAAATGAAATTTATAAAGGATAGAATGTCTGATGCTTGTCAAAAAGGTAAGCAAACAAAGATTTATTTCAAACCTAAAAATGTTATATCAACTTCAAGACCACTTCAATTAATACATATGGACTTGTTTGGTCCATCAAGAACCAAAAGTCTTGGTGGAAATTCATATGGACTAGTGATTGTTGATGATTACTCAAGGTTCACTTGGACCTTATTTTTGGCAAGTAAAAATGAAGCTTTTAAAGAATTTAAAAACTATGCCAAGCTAGTCCAAAATGAACAATCAGCCAAAATTGTATCAATTAGAAGTGATCATGGAGGAGAATTTCAAAATACCTCTTTTGAAGAATTTTGTGAAGAAAATGGAATTTTCCACAATTTTTCTGCACCTAGAACACCTCAACAAAATGGGGTTGTTGAGAGAAAGAACATATCTTTGGTAGAACTCGCAAGGACCATGCTAAGTGACTCAAGTCTACCAATATATTTTTGGGAAGATGCCGTAAACACAACATGCTATGTTTCCAACCGGGTAATCATTCGGCCGATTCTTAAGAAAACTCCTTATGAACTCTACAAAGGAAGAAAGCCCAATATCTCTCACTTCCATAATTTTGGATGTAAGTGTTTCGTACTAAACAACGGTAAGGACAACCTTGGAAAATTCGATGAAAAAGCGGATGAAGGTATCTTTATTGGCTACTCATTATCTAGTAAAACATTTAGAATTTTCAATAAAAGAACTTTATTAGTCGAAGAATCAATGCATGTATCTTTTGATGAAACTAACCCCTTGAAAGAGGACAAAAATATTTCTTATGATGATGATGATGTTGAAAGTAATGATACAAGTAAATAACATCAAACTGATCAACCAAGTCAAGAAGGTGAAGTCAACATTGAAAAGCAAGATGATAATCTTCCTAAAGAATGGAGAACCCATAGAGATCACCCAATTGATAACATTATTGGTGATATAAACAAAGGAGTTACAACAAGACTAAAACTACAAGATGCTTGCTTGAACATGGCATTCGTTTCTCAAATCGAACCCTCCAAGATTGGTGAAGCACTGAAAGATGATCAATGGATGCTAGCCATGCAAGAAGAACTAAACCAATTTGAAAGAAGCAAAGTATGGGAACTTGTTCCTAATCCTGGAAATAAACACATCATTGGTACAAAATGGGCGTTTAAAAATAAACTTGATGAAAACGGTTTAGTTGTTCGCAACAAGGCAAGATTGGTCGCTCAAGGATACAATCAAGAAGAAGGGATTGACTTTGATGAAACATTTAACAAGGTTAGAAGCAATTCGATTACTACTTGCTTATGCTTGTTCTATGAACTTTGAATTATTTCAAATGGATGTGAAGAGTGCTTTCCTCAATGGATACAATAATGAAGAAGTATATGTCAAACAGCCACCCGACTTTGAAGACTTCAAGAATCCTTCACATGTTTTCAAATTAAAAAAAGGCTCTCTATGGTCTAAAACAAGCTCCAAGAGCTTGGTATGATAGATTAAGTGCCTTCCTATGTGAACGAGGATTTGAAAAAGGAAAAGTCGATAAGACATTATTTATTAAAAGAAATAATGGTCACACCTTATTGGTCCAAATCTACGTTGATGATATCATATTTGGATCAACAAACAATGACATATGTGAAGAATTCTCTTTAATGATGCAAGGAGAATTTGAAATGTCCATGATGGGAAAATTAAACTGTTTTCTTGTCCTTCACATCAAGCAACTCAAGCATGGCATCTTCATAAATCAAGCAAAGTATTGCAAAGAGTTACTCAAAAGATTTGAAATGGAAAACTGCAAGGAAAGTGTGACTCCTATGGGCTCCGGAACCTATGTTGATAAAGATGAATCCGGTATTTCAATAGACATATCAAAGTATCGAGGTATGATTAGATCCCTATTATATCTAACGGCCAGCCGGCCAGATATTATGTTTAGTGTCTGTTTGTGTGCAAGATTTCAGGCAAATCCTAAAGAATCGCATCTTGTAGCAGTAAAAAGGATTATCAAATATTTAAAAGGAACAACCAATGTAGCCCTATGGTATCCAAAGGGTAGCATATGTAGTCTCGTTGGCTATTCTGATTCAGATTATGCAGGATGCAAAACTGATCGTAAAAGCACAAGCGGCATTTGCCATATCTTGGGAAATGCATTAGTATCATGGTCTTGTAAAAAACCAGCGTGTGTTGCCCTTAGCACTGCCGAAGCTGAATACATAGCAGCAGGAAGTTGTTGTGCACAGATTATCTGGCTCAAACAACAATTACATGACTATGGACTTCACCTCAGATGCATTCCACTGAGATGTGACAACACCAGTGCAATAAATATCTCAAAGAATTCAATCATGCACTCTCGGACTAAACACATTGATATACGTCATCACTTTCTACGAGATCATGTACTCAAAGGAAATGTTGAAGTGACTTTTGTGGATACTCATAATCAATTGGCGGACATCTTCACAAAGCCTCTTCCTAAAGACTCATTTTACAAAATCCGAAGAGAACTTGGTATTTTGAGTGAAAACGATCTCTAAAATTGCAAGGTACCTATACTTTGTCATCACTCTTCAAGATTTACAATTTCCTCTTGATAAGTTGTTAGAATTAAGTCATTAATGTTTATTTGTTCATAAATATGTTTATTTATTCTTAAATATGTGAATATATGCATTACTTGGTGTATTCTTTGTGAGAAATTTGTTTTTGAAAGCAAAAATTCGAAAGTGTAGCCGAATACACAATAACTGTATTCGAATACACATGAGTTTGTATTTGAATACAAATTCCCAGAAACATCTGTATTCGAATACAACAAGAGTGTAGTCGAATACAGATTCGCATTCTCAGTCATATATAAAGGTTTTTCAGTTTTAGGTCATGTTTTACATTTTGGTATTCAAATACAGCAAGTTATCACCTTCATCCCTTCCAAAATACTCAACTTCTCTCACTTGCAACTAATTACCCAATCATCATTCCTTGCAACCAAGGTCAAATCCTTACTTCTACCTTTCGTTCAAAATCAGAATTCTTAAAAACCCTAAAACCCATTTTTCCCAAATTTGTCAAACCTTGTTCAACACCATGGACGCACGCAAATGAGGACCAAGAACAAAGCATGCAGCAGTGGGTCCTTCAAGAAAGTGAACCAAGAGTGCAAATATCATGGATTTATCTTGTCTACTCCACACACCGGAAGAAATCAATCGGTTTCGCACCATCTACTCGGACAAACGAATCATCATTCCCAAATTTGGTACACAGATTCCTTTTCTGCATTTAAATTTCCTGATTTACTCAAAGCCCAACATGTTGAAGAGTTTATCGATTACAAAGGTCTTGTCTATCCTGATTTAGTTAGGGTCTTTTACTGCAATCTCTCCAAAGATGGAAAAATGCTAATTTCTCTAGTAAAGGGAAAAACCATTCAGTTAGAAACTAAAACCATTGGCGAAATCTTGAACATTCCCTTCGAAGGTCAAAAACTTAGGCCCGACAACTTGTGTGAATGGGCTGGTACCACTAAATATTATGCAAATGTTGCTTTATGTCGTTTCGACAAACACACTATGGAACAAAAGCGGACTTAAGTTGGTTCTGAATTTGCACGACAATAATATGGAGTTGGCAATCTCACTTTTGACTACCGCCTTCTGCATTATTTTTTGAGTTACATCTTGGTTCCGAAGGCTGAAAATTACTCCCAAATTTCAGAATTTTAATTACATATCATGTTCTTCATGTTTGAGGGATGTCCACTAAACTGGGCATACTTTGTTAAATCTGTGATGTTTGCGTCAAAAGAAGCTATTGGGTTACCGTACGCCAAAGAAGTCACTCGGATTCTGGAACATTTTGGGGTGGACTTCTCTAAAGAAGTGTTGTATACACCCACTAAAGACAACTTGCTGGATTTAAGTGTGCTTCCAAGCATGAAAATCGTCTAGAATGAATCGCTTCAGAAATACGTGCATAAAAGTGATCTTGGTCAAGCATCTGCTGCAGCTCAAGAGGAAACTACAGCCCCCGCAACTAATGATGCTCAAGCAGACGCTGATGGAGAGGAAACCGCTTCAGATGATGACCACGTGTCAAACCAGATGGTTATGTCCAAAATCGACTCCTTACAGACCTTTCTCACAAGCTTGAACACCTCCGTCGACACTCGCTTTCGTGCTATCGAAACCACCATTGCAACCAACCATGAAACCCTGCTCCACGAACTTAATATGTTATCAGACAAAATTGACCATCTTCACCTTCCTCCTCCTCGACGTTGATTTGTCACTCATTCACTAGGATTAGTTTTAATCTAGCTTGTTTGAATTTAACCTTACTTATGATGTTTTCCTTGACTTTCTGCTACATTCTATTTTATGTGTAATATTTGACATTAATTCTGGGTTATTATGCATGTTTCACTTTTCAAATTACCTTGTGTGATGCTTTTCTTTTAGTAATTTGCTTGGATTATCTTGTCAGTATTATCGATATTTTTCTTCTTTTTGATCATGTCAAAAGGGGGAGAAATTTTGGTATATTGTTGTTTCTTAAAACCATTTGTAGGTCTTTAAAAATTTGTCACATTGATCACAACAATTCCAATTCAATGGGGGAGTACGTATGAATTAGAGGGGAGTACTTTTACAATGATGCAATGTGTCCAAACAACAAAGTTTTGTCGTAATCAAAAAGGGGGAGAATGTAAAATACATGTTTTTGATGAAGACAAAGACCAATGATTATGATCAAGGCAACAAGCTCAAAAAGAAGTCCAAATATCATATAGTTCAACTTTCAAACATATTAGATGTTTAATAAATGTAAAGGTAAATGATACAATCAAAAGTTCAAGTACATGAGAACCATGCATCTTTACATATGCATAAAAAGTATTTTCAAATACCAAAATTACATTAACAAAGTTTTAAAATTAATATTTTTGGCAAAATGCACAGTTGTATTCGAATACAGGATATATGTATTCGAATACAGATGCTAAGTCAGTAGCAAAAGCTTGACATCTGTATTCGACTACGACGTACTGTAATCGAATACAAGTGCTAAGTCAGTAGCTCAGACTACACATCTCTATTCGACTACGACCTGCTGTAGTCGAATACAAACAGCAAGTCCGTGGCAAAACATACGAATTTGTATTCGACTACATGAGCTTGTATTCGAATACAAGGTGAAATTTTTGAATAAATTTGAACGTTATAAGAGGTGTATTCGAATACATACATCTTGTATTCGAATACAACTGGAAGCAATGCAATTTTTCAGATCTGAAATGGTTCTAAATCATTGCATTTGTTCATCAAACCTCTTGGATCAATGGCCACGAATCTGAAGAGATGTTTATGGAGTATAAATACACCATAACTTCAAATTAATCTTTACACAATCCTACTACCAAACCTTGAACAACATTGAATAACTTTTCTAATTTTTTTCAAAGTTATTTCTCATAATTCAAGTACTTGCATTTCATTTTCATATCCTTGACAAAGGTTCTCAAAATACTTGAAGCAATATTGAAGTACTTACATCCTTATCAAATCACATTGTGTGTAAAAGAAAGTAGTACTTTCTTAAAATAGTCTTATCTAAGATGGTGGTGTGCTATCTTAGAAGTTTTTGTTAGAAGTTTGTAGCAGAGATCCTAGGGTGAGACTTGTACATTTTCTAACAATAGTGGAGAAATCTCTTGTGGTGTGCAAGAGGACTAGATGTACCCTTGGTCATAAGGGGAACCAGGATAATATTGTTGTGTTCATTTCATTACTGCCATTTACTTTTATCACTTACTATCTAAAGTGCAAAAATCGATTGTCAATTCGCTGAAAACAAGAAAATTTTCTAACCACCTAATTCACCCCCCCTTCTTAGGTACACATCTGTACTTACACATTATGGATCAACCCCTGATTCATTAAGAGCAAGTTTTATTTGTTGATGTAATGAAAGTTTCTACTTCTAGAGTTATTTCGTTGTAATCGTTTTTTTCTTGGACTTTTTGCACTGTATATTATAAATAAGTAAATAAATAAATAAATAAATTAATAAAGTTTCTCATATAAACTGTTTTAAACCACAAAAAATTCTAATATTTGGATAAGATAATTTTGAAATAGATTGTACATTATTGACAAATTTAATGTAAAAACTTCTTTTTTTTTTTTTTAATTTTTCCTGCTTTTTGTATGCACACACTGCCGTTGAAATTTTTCCAAAGTTGCACCTGCTCTTTGTATACACACCACTGAGACAAAATCTCTGTTGAAATTTTTAAAGATAACAAAATTATTTTAAAGATTATGAATGTGTTATCTAACTTGTGCACTTGAGTGTGTTAATTTTTAGAAAGCAGACCATTAACAATTTGGATCATATTACAAGCAAATTAAGTTTCTAAAGAAAGTAATCTATATTATGACTAAGGATGATTATATATTTAGCTCTAGCATCTCAACTTTTCAAAATAATCAGAAGAGCAATAAGGACAACTAACTATGAAAAATAAGATTAAAAATATTTATATGAACTTGTACAAGACATAGACAGAATTGAGGATAAACATTGTTCTTTAATTATCCTCGCACATGGACAAATTGTGTGACAATACGAAGGTAAAAAGGTTATGTCTTTGACTAGAGAGGCATGTTACTCCAAACTGTTGGGAAAAGGAAAAGTGAAAAGAAACAGTCACATCAAGAAGAATAAAAGCTTCACCTTTGTACCGACCAAATCCGATGATGGACTACAATACTCATCATCTTAGTTCACTTAAAATGAGGACATAGTTGGAAGGGTAGTTTTGAAATTCTAAACAAGATCAATGGACAACCATCTAAATCTCTAACAGATACATCTTATTGCTCCTCATATTTGAAGCTTCAAGACATCTATAAATTGAGAGGATTTCTTCCTCAGAAAATCAAGAAAGCAATTTGCAATCAAAGATCTAAGCTTGGCAAAAACCTCTCTTGAATTCTCTTATACACTTTCTATTAATCTTAAATATATCTTTAGATCATCTTTTCGAAAGTGTATTTCAATTTTTAGTTCTTAGATCCAATCGACACAAAATCTATCAAATTTGTATATCATCGAGTTAAGAATAACTTGTAGGTGTTTGTGTAAGGTCTATGAGACCAGAGAAGAAATTGTTTGTGTAAGTCTAGTAGGGATAAGATAATACATACCGAAAAAAAATGTCATCATAGGATAAACCATTTTGAGTCATAATAAAAAAAACTCACAAGTGTGTGAGAATTGGACGTAATCCACTTTAGAAGAACCAGATGCACATACCATGCTAAAGGAGTGCTAGCCCCTGCTGGCTTTCCTTAAAATTTGCAAGAGGAGGTAGTAATAATATAAGATTATAGTATAAGTATATTTTTTTCTCTCATTTTAAAAAAGAAGCTAGCACACTTGTTTCTTTTTGGGCTATCCACTAATATTATATATATCCCGTGTAACTGTGATGGGCCATCCACATGTATAACTAACTGAGTAGGGGTGGGCAAAATTCAGTTTTGAATTAGAATTGTTTGAAAACTGAACCAAACCGGCTTTCAGTTTGAAAAAACTGAGCTGAACCGATTTTTTCAGTTCAAAAAATCATACCGAATTGTTTTATAAATGGGTAGACCAGTTTATTATTTTGAACCGAACCGAACTAGTTTTAACTTAGTTTTTTTTGTTCTTATAGGCCAAATTTTACATAATTACCCCTAATTACTTCTAAAAAAATAAATTTAGTTCTAGTTTTTTCGAACTAAAAATCGGTTTGGTTCAGTTTTTTCGATTTGAAAACCGATTCGGTTCAACTTTTCTGAACTAAAAATCGGTTTAATTCGGTTCTAATTTCAAAAAATTAGTTAAAAAACAGTTTGGTTCTCAATTTTTTTAAATCAATTCAGTTTAAAAAACTGTCCGGTTCAGTTTGCACCTTAGTTCGATTTTTGGTTTATTAATTGAACACCCCTACAAAATGAGTATCAAAATGAAAAGCCATGCTTGTTTCCAAATTCCAATCTTGCCAAAATTAACTAGTGGAGAAATACATACCACACAGTATAGCTTTTGAGATAAGTTATTTCTTTTATTCTTTTTATATAATGAATTCAAGTTATTTTATTGTGAATTATAAATTGAATTGCTGCACTTTTTCAATCAAGTTCCTTTATTTTCTTATATCTTTTCTATTACAACTTTTCTTGTATTTTAAAATAAAATAAAAAAATTATATTTTTATCTATGCATCCAATAATTAGTTTATACATTAATGATTTTTAAGCTTTTCATATTACATTATTTGTGGTGAAGTTCTTCTATTTATTTTTTTATTAAAGTTATTTTATTTTAATAGTCTTACTATGATGAATGTTTGACTCCGTTCATATGAATGTATAAATATGTGTCTTTCTCTAAATTCTATCCTCTCTTCTCCCTAAGTTTTGATCTATTATCCTCACATAAGAGGATAAACATTTAAAAATAATTTTATTAAAAGTCATCAATATTTAACTCCTTCTGGTGATAATCTTAGTCACTTCAACCGTGTTTGTAATTTTTCTCCTTGAACATAATCGTGACGAAATAAATTTTAGAGGGGTTAACATACCCCCAAGTTGATGGTTGTGAGCCACATAAGGGAGCATATATGGCAGCTAAAGGTATTCTTACTTCAGTTATTTTGGGTTTAGGGAAGAAGCTATCATGGTGCATGATTCAAGATAGTGATCCACGATCAACACCCACTGCAGACTTCAATTTACTCTGTCTAAAATTTACACAACAATTAGAAAACTTAGCTTGTTCAGTGTAATTTTTAGTTTTTTATTTCAAAATTTTCAAAAACTAATTAATTTTGAATTTTTAATCAGTTTTAAATTTCAATTTTTAGTTGAGTTTCATCCTTCTTCAATGGATGAAGAGCCAAGAAGAAGAAGAAAAAGGTTGGGACGGCTTTTATTGTCTAATTGTGGGTTTTTTTTTTTGAATGCCCCAGTTTTGAAAATAAACTACGCATCTACCCCCATTTGAAAAATATCTACCAATATGCCCCTTTTTTTGAATCAGTAACAAGTCGCCATTTGCAATGGCGACTTCCTTAAGGAAGCCCGCGTTGCAAATGGCGACTTCCAAGGGGATTTTAAAAATAAAAAAAAAATTTCAGTTTTTTTTTTTAATTTTTATTATATATATATAATTAATATAATTCATAAAAAAATAACAAAAAATATATATAATTAATATAATTCATACAAAAAATAATAAATATATATAGATAATTAAAATAATTAATAAAAAAATAATTTCATTTTATTTTGAATTTTTATTATATATATAATTAATATAATTCATAAAAAAATAACAATATATATATAATTAATATAATTCATACAAAAAATAATAAATATATATATATAATTAAAATAATTAATAAAAAAATAATTTCAGTTTATTTTGAATTTTTATTATATATATAATTAATATAATTCATAAAAAAATAACAAAATATATATATAATTAATATAATTCATACAAAAAATAATAAATATATATATAATTAATATAATTAATAAAAAATAATTTCAGTTTATTTTGAATTTTTATTAAATATATAATTAATATAAATCATAACAAAAAAAAAATATATATATAATTAATATAATTGATAACAAAAATATATATATAATTAATATAATTTCATAAAAAACATTCAATTTTTGTTTTGAATTTTTAATATATATATATATATATAATTAATATAATTCATAACAAAAACAAAATATATATATATATATATATATAATTAACATAATTCATAACAAATATATATATATATATATAATTAATATAATTCATAAAAATTCATAATAATACATAAAAATTCATAAATATAAATATTAAATTACATAGATTGACTAGAGCTGACTGTAACATTTGGACAATGTTTTCGAGTATGGCCAGTTAACCGACATAGTCCACATTTTCTTGGTACTTTTTCTTTAACGTCCATTTCAGTTCTAATGCGGGTACTATTTGGACGACCTTTTTTAAATCTCCGCATTTGAGGATTGTGATACAATGGTTCACCTTTATATGTGGGCCAATATCCTTCATTGGGTATAGGTGGAAACTCTTCTTTGTAGACGTTAAATACATTAACAACCTTGTACACGTCAGGTAGAAGCACTAAATAGTTTTGACGAGCGTAAGAACATGCGGCTATGACATGTGAACAAGGAATATGTATAGCCTGAAATTTTCCACAATCACACCATTTTCTTTGAAGGTTGACTTCAAAATGACCAATTGGCCGCACCTCTTTTGGGTTTACTGTTTCATGGACCATGAAAGAATAACGATTTCGATCGAATTGCATGACTTGGTGAGTATTAGATTTACCAACTTCATATTTAATCTTGTCCATGCAATCGTCTGTGTATACTCGACCAGAAGCTAATGATGTTTGATGTTGTTGTCCCCTTTGTGCATATAAAACTCCCAATCTATAGTATGTTGATTGTACCAAAGCAGTGATAGGGAGATTGCGTGTACCCTTGAGCACTGCGTTGATCAACTCTGAAATGTTTGTTGTCATGTGTCCCCATCGTCGACCTTGAGAATAAGCCATAGTCCATTGTTCTGGGGGGATATTATCGATCCATCTTAAAGCCTCTGGATTTGCCATCCTGATTTCATTGCGGTAATATTTGAATGATGGTTCATTTAATGCATATCCTGTTATAAATGATGTCAAAATTATCAAATATGATAAATTGATAAGTACAAAATATACTAACAAGAATTAGATCATTACCCATACAAACAAGTAGTCTTTGAAGTTCCTTGTCCTTGAACTCTCTCATGAAATTTTGTGCAATGTGTCGGATGCAGTACACATGTGTTGACGGAGGATCATGCCAACCATTATTTGGATTATTATAAGCACTTTTAATAGATTCGTGTCTATCTGAAATCAAACAAATGTCGACTTGAGGTGTTACATACCTTCTTAGATTTTTCAAAAAGAAGCTCCAAGCACCCCCTGTCTCACCTTCCACAAGTGCATAAGCAATGGGAATTGTATTTTTGTTTCCATCTTGTGCAATAGCAAGCAAAAGAGTCCCCTTGTACTTGCTGTACAACCAAGTTCCATCTACTGAGACAAATGGTTTACAAAATTTAAACCCGGATATGCACGGAGGGAAAGCCCAAAATAGTCGTTTGAACATTTTTGCATTATCAGAATATGCAATTGATACTTCCATTTCCACAATAGTTCCTGGAAGAAATTTTTGCATAGCCAACAACCACCTTGGAAGGTCATTGTATGACTTTTCCCAGTTTCCATAAATCGATTCGATAGCTTTGTTCTTTGCCATCCATGCCTTTCTATAGGTGATTGTGTAGTTGTATCGTTCCCGAATATGTGCAATGATCACCTTCACTTTAATTGATGGATCAGCTTTCAAAAGCGACTTTATGCTTTTGCATATGATGTTGGAGTCAAGCTTGGTATGATCTTGTGACATAGATGAATTTGCGCAATTGTGGGGCCCCTTCAAACGAGCAATCACCCATTGCTTACTTTTTTGGCTTAACGCAGCCCTACATTTGAACAAGCATTGTGGATTCACACATTTAATTACATACCTGTATTGATCAGATTTCACTACACGGTAATTGAGAGAGTGCTTAATGTGATAATGCTTAATTGCAAGTTGACAATCTGGTTTGCTATTAAACTTCATTCCAATCTCAAGAGATGCATCTAATGGAGGTTCATTAGATGGCATATTAAACTCGGAGGATTGGTAAGCATAATCCAAGTTTAGATTACGCATATGGAATGGTGGATCGTATGCCGTTGCAATTACATGAGGTTCTGTCTCTAGATCGTCCTCCTCCTCGTCCTCCTCCTCGTCTTCCTCCTCGTCCTCCTCCTCGTCAAAGTATGTTTCTTCTTCGCTCTCCTCACTTATTTCTTGTTGATCAAAATCGGCCACATCACCTAGTGGAATATACTGCTCAGGTTGAGATGGTTCTGGTTCAGAAAATTCGGTTTGCTCAAAGTATGGTTCGGGTTGGTATGGTTCAGATTGGTATGGTTCAGATTGGTATGGTTCAGAATTTTGAAAACAATAAGTGTTTTGTGTTTGAAAATGGTATTCAGGGTGAGGTGTGGTCGATGATGATGGTTGACCTACATCGTATAATGGATTATTATCCTCAAACGTGACATATAACTCGATAGATCCGAGTTGCGGCCACTGTTTCTGAACATCAAACATGAGTGAAACATCTTCGTCGTCTTCAACATTTAACAATTCATAATGAACTAGGACTTGTCCAAATGAGACAGGGTGTCGAAAAATTATATTAGACACCTTCTTATTTTCTAACTTCAACTTTGTTGAGAGATTTGCGAGAGACGGGAGAATACAGTTGGGGTTCAGCGTGCTTGGCAACACTTTATAGAGAATTGTGTCGTGCATCTGAACCGGGTGTTATGTGTATCAGTGGATGTTCACATCTACTTCAAACTTGGGCATGGTACCATATGCCATTTCTTGCACCAATATGTAATCTTGAGCCTCATTTTCCGTTCGCAAAAAGGTAAATATAAAAAAAGGTAAATTTTATATTTATAAAACTATTAATTAATTCACTAACATTCAAATTTATTTTCGTAGATATAGTGGAAAGGGTATGAAATTTGGCGATACACCTTGTTTTCATACCGCTGGATATCGATCAAAAATTGATCACATGACCGTTAACGATGTAATATATTAAAACATTACTTTATTTATATTATTTTATTTCTTATCAGCATATATTACTAACAAACTTGTTATATATCAGTTTATCTGGAGGCCCTACCTACATCTAACATACGATAATCCAGAAGACAATTGGCTATGGAATGCATCTACATATTTGATTTGTTTCTACATAATAGAAATGCATCAAACCGATAGAGTGAAACTACAATTTGGACTACCTCAAGAAATTCCACATCCCCCGAGGAACATGAAAAAATATCATAAGGTAGATTTGCATAAACAAGTTGACTATAGTTGGGCATTGTTCTACGAAAATGAGAACAAAGAGTGGAATGAACGAGAGAATCATATTCTTCATGGTCAACCTCTAAATGTTGAATTTAAACCAAGTTATGAATACATGGTTTGGTTTTCCCAAAATTCTAAACGATTTATTTCTGTAGAAAACCAATTGGTTGATCCTCGTGTCAATCCACCCCAACCTCCACCACAATCTAGCCAACCTTTTTTTCAGGAATCAATGCCCAACACAACACAACAAAACCAATATTATATACCAACACCTCCTGACACTCAACCGCCTCCTCAAATCTTTACCTAAACACCACATCCTCATACTTTTACCCACACACCATATCAATCTTACGGGTTCACGCCAGGGGAACAATTTAATTTTGACAGCCAACAACCACATCAAGAAGACAATCGTCGACTATCTTTTGCATCAAGCGAAGAGGATTTGTTGTATAACACGTTCAACGCTCGTTATAATACACCTGAGTCCGCTACCCAGTTACTGAATAATATGTGTCAACAAAGCTTTCAAATTCCAAGTTTTGGGAATGCATATACTCCGTTGAATCAAATATCCAACTGGACTCAAGGTGGAAGTAGTTCTTCTACAGCACTTCCTCCTAGACATCCTCAATAGCAAGAAGTCGAAGATCAAGAAGAAGAACAACCAACTCGTGATGTACCAAGACGTCGTCAAAATCCCGTACGTGTGAGAAAACCCCGGCAATGTGGTACTGGAGGTCACCTTCAACAATCGTAATTTTTGTAAAATTTGTGGTTTTTTATGAATAAATTATTTATGTAATTTAAAATTTTATCGTAATTTAAAATTTATATTTATGTATTTTTATGAATTATATTAACTATATATATGTATATATATATTATTTTTGTTATTTGAATTATATTTTTATGAATTATATTAATTATATATATTATATTTTTGTTATTTTAATGAATTATATTAATTATATATATATATATATAATTATGTATATATATATATATATATTTTTGTTA
>JBBPBQ010000001.1:13677855-13749831 GCA_037974755.1 Cicer yamashitae
TAATTATATATATATTTTTGTTATCAATTATATTAATTATATATATATATATTTTTGTTATGATTTATATTAATTATATATATAATAAAAATTCAAAATAAACTGAAATTATTTTTTTATTAATTATTTTAATTATATATATATATATATTTCTTATTTTTTGTATGAATTATATTAATTATATATATAATAAAAATTCAAAATAAACTGAAATTATTTTTTTATTAATTATTTTAATTATCTATATATATTATTTTTTGTAGGAATTATATTAATTATATATATTTTTTGTTATTTTTTTATGAATTATATTAATTATATATATAATAAAAATTAAAAAAAAACTGAAAATTTATTTATTTTTTTTTTAAAAATCCCCTTGGAAGTCGCCATTTGCAACGCGGGCTTCCTTAAGGAAGTCGCCATTTCAAATAGCGACTTGTTACTGATTCAAAAAAAAGGGGCATATTGGTAGATTTTTTTCAAATGGAGGTAGATGCGTAGATTATTTTCAAAACTGGGGCATTCAAAAAAAAAACCCAATTGTATGTTATATTTTGTTTCAAATTTGTTATTTTAACATAACTTTATAATATTAGTATTAAAATATTTTTTTATAGTTGTATGTTGTATCAACAAAAAATCAATCTAATTTAAACTGTATTAGTTTAGATCAAATTAATTTTTTTAAATGTGTCATCCAAACGGCTTTAAGCCCTAAATATTTTAATCTATGCATCAAGTAATTTAAAAAGAGATCGTATATTATTGAAAAATATAATGTAAAAATATTTTGTAATTTTCCTGTTCTTTGTTCACAAACCAGTACCTCTGTATTTTTTCAAAAGTTGTACTCATTATGTATACATACCAGTGCCTTTGTAATTTTCCAGAAGTTGTATATACACTTTTATTTGATACATAGGTAGGATACGGTTGATACGGGTATGAAATACGGCATTTTATATAAAAAAATCAAGATACGGGTATATAATAAAAAATATGATTTTTTAATATAACTTAACTAAGATAATGACCTTGTTCAATTTACAATATAAAATTATAATAAAAGTTTAATAAATCACAAATTGTGTTCGTTTACAACAAAAAATTAATTCAAATACACAAAAATAATATATTAATATATAAGAAAATCATCAATTTTATTTATAAAAAACTAATATGAAAAAAATAGAATATCCACGAATATGATACAAGAACCAGTATCGGGTAAATACCTCGGACAGATACATCACTATTTTAGCTGTACCAATGCTTTATAGGCTCTTTCTATACACATTGCTGGCTTTGTAATTTTTCATTACATACATAGCAAGCCTTTATAATGTTTTTCACTAAACATAACGATGAAGAAGCCAATTCTTCTTTTGATCTTTGATTTAAAAGCTCAAGATGATTTTTAGTCATAGGAAGATAGTTATTTCTGCGCTCATTTCTTTTGTCTTCAAATGAACAATTATTGACTTATATTTCTTTTGTCTTTACCGCTTTAACTTGAACTGCAGATCATCAGATGCATACTGCAATACTTCTTATCGCTATATTATGATTTGTTTTATTAGTAAACATAATTATTTATTTATTAGGTGATAATATTCTTTGTGTTAATTAGAAACACTCATATTATTATCTCTAACGTACTCATAATTTATGTTATCGTAAAATAGATAGTTATTAATATAAATATTTATTTTCTAACTTAATTTGCACACTTAGCAAATACAGTTAGGGGGTAATTGTTCTTTATTTGTTTGTTTTTGTTAGGCTAAATTGCATCTGTGATCTCTTAACTTAATTTCAGTTAACGTTTTAGTCCTTTATCTTTTTTTATTTTTCCGAGTTGGTCATTTATTTTAATTTTAAGTGACAATTTGATCTTTTATGTTTTAAAATGTCAACAATTTTATCCTTTTTTTTTTGCAAAAATTCATCAAAAATTTCAAACAAAACCCATAAAATTAATTATCATCCTCAATATAATGCAAATTTCATCAAACTCATAAGTTAAAGATTTAAATAAACTCATATTTTCATCTTTAACAATATCAAATAAATGACCAAATCGGGAAAAAAAAAATATAAAGGACTAAAACATTAACTGAAATTAAGTTAAGGGACCACAGATGTAATTTAGCATTTTTGTTATCATCAAAACGTCAATTAGAGTATTGTAGCTAAAACCACTTTTGTACTAACAATAAACATATTAAACCGTAAACATCATTTAATCCTTAACTTAAAGAATTTTAGCTCATAATGAACTTTTGTTCAAACATGGAAATAAAAAACAGTGAAAGTAACATTGTAATTAAGTAATTACAAAAATGAGGAATCAAAGATAGAAACACAAGCTTTATGCAGTAGCTATTGAAGCTCCTATTTCAACTTTGTTGCAAGTTCCTTCCTTGAGCAAAAATCTTTCATACCAGAGCTTCAATGGTTGATGATGTAGCAAAATGAAAATGACGGCTAGGTTTCTGTTTTTTAGGTCTTATTATGTCTGTTGTTCATTATTGGATTCCTTTTATAAACAACTAACTTTCTCTCTCTTCTTTGTACCTCCATTTTTATCATTTAGCTCACAAGGCATCTTTTTAGTACAATAAAACAAAAGTGGTTCAACTGTTTTCCTTTTGGCATCTCCTAATACTAGGGTATCCATGAAATTTTAAATCAACATTGGACGCATCTAGGGCCCACACAATCAGTGGCAGATCTTCTTAGGAGCGGGCAGAGGCCACGACATCCCCTATTTTTGTTATTTTTTTTATAAATAATAAAGATATTAAAATAATAGTGCTAAGTTATTAAAATATCCCCAAACCTTTAGAGTTTTGAGAAACTTATATCGCCTCTCCCTTCTCCACCTCTCTCCCTCCCTTATCTTAGTTCTCTGCTCAGGTTGTTCTCCCTCTCTTCTCTTGGACTCTCCCTATTAGTCATAGCGGCCAGTCGTCGGTGTCGCTTCTTGGTCTTGATCCTCAGACTATCTTAATCTGCTTATTATATTTTTCAGATTCTTACTCTTTTTCCTCCTCCTCCTCCTACTTAAGTAATTTTTTTGTATAATTAGAGTAAAAAACAAATGTCAATGGTTCTTGTCAGTAATAATATTCTTCTTATCTTTACTCCAATGTAAAGGAGATTATTCAATGTTTCTTAAATTACAACCAAGTCGCTAATATCATATTAGAAATTAGGCGATTGAATAGATAAACAAAAAAGTTAGGTACATATTTATTAGAATTTATACTGATAAAATATAATAAAATTAATACAACGAGCTCTATATATAGATGCACTAATAAACAAACTCTAACACTCTAATTAACAACCCAACTAGTACCTATTAACAAACTATAACAAAATTAAGTTGATATATGATATGGTGTGATACTATTTGTTAATTCACTTGTGAATTGTTTTAGTTAATTTGTGAATTGTATGATAAAAGTCTTTTCCTAGATTATACTGTTTTAGTAAATTTGTATTATATTTTTATTTTGTATTGATGTTATGTTGAATCTTTGATAAAACAATGAAATTCAATTATAATATTTTAATTAATATTTATAGTTTTCCCAATATTTTGTGTAAAATCTGCCATTGGTTGGTGTCATAACCATCACATAAAATATTCATTGTTAGTGTAAATAAATATATAATGGTAGCTACTAAACCAATTTTTGTTTATTTTGACTTTGATGTTAGATTGTAAAGTTGATTTTGTATTGGTTGCATGAAGACCTATATGATAAATCGAGAAGAAGTGGAGGAAAGATCAATGTTTTGAAAAATCAAAAACTACAATTAAAATTGAGTGTAGTCTTCATTGTTCTGTACCATTCGTAAAATAATAAGAGCGAAACTATTAAAAGATTGTTATCGTGATAAAAATGCATAATTTATATAAACAATTGAATCTATTAAGCATACATCCATTTTGACTAAATTTATGCTGAAAACAATATTATTAAGACATGACACAATTTTGAATTCCTAATTTGAATAAAAAGAAAAGTAGTAGAATATTAAATAAAGTGATATTAGGAAGAACCATACTTACAAAGTTTGTCTCGATAACCATCACATAAAATACAAAGAAGGTACTAAAAAGATAGTACAAATTCAACTGTATATATAGTAGCAAAAAATTTTCAAAACAAATGTTCATTGAATATTCACAAATCAACTACATTGTTACAAATTTAATTTAGCAACTCAATTATTATTTTATTTTTGGTAACGGTTTTCAAAATTAATTGTAATTTATTGATTTACATTTTTTTGAAATAATTTTTGTAATACGTTAAGAAATTACAGTTAAAAGATTGAAGTTACAATATTGTAAATTTCAGTTATAATATGAATAATTATTTTTGTAATTAAAAAAGGAAAAAGATATGGATAAAATGTCATTTGAATTTGTGGAAAAACTTATAAAGTTGCATTCTTATAATTCAATGTTGTAATATTATTCCAATTTGTTACTACATTAGATGTGAGTGAGACAAGAATTTGTATATCATTATTAATAATCAATAATATTTGTCCAATATATTTGTACCCTATTTTATATGTGTTAAGAGAGTGTTTTTTATAACCATGTTTTAAGTATAAAAGTATTCATTGTTGTTTAGCACTAATATCCGCCAGGAAATATATTAAGCATACAAAATAGTTTCTCCTCTCCTAATTGAATTATTCACGTACGCAAGAGTGAGATATCAAACTCTTAATCATTTGATTATGGATTATGGGTTGTTAGTCCCTATCATATATATATATATATATTACATACATTGTAATTAATTTTGTTTGTTGACATTATTTACCGTTACAAATTATTTAAATTTATTTATTTAAATATTTATGATTATAACTATAAATTAAATTTTTAAATTTTGGCTATAGTTCACTACTCATTTTATTCCTTTTTGTGATCAAGATTATCCTCCCGTCCCTTTGAATATAAGATTACAAATATTATGATACTTAATTATATAGATTAATTTATATAATTACCATCTAATTCTCTATACATGGAACATTAAAATATAATGTCATTGCCAATGACCATGTTATAATTTTATCACAAAATGTTGCATAAATTAAATTTAATCAAAAGTTAATTTAAAATAATTCTAAGAAAATTTGTGCAACTGATAATATAGAAGATGTATTAAGTGAGAAGAGTTTTTAATATGAGAAGGTGAAACCATTAAATCTTGACCATACAACTATGCATGGATGATCATGATTGCACTACAAGAAATTTCAAAAATTGCGACGCTTAGGTTGTGGCGGTTGTAGGAAAACCGCCCTTGATCTCTAATTGCGACGATTTCTGCGATATTTTTTACCAACTGTCGTGCTTCTATATTTAAGTTGTGATTACTAGAGCAATGTTGTGGCCAGGATCATTCATTATATTAGTTCTTTTTTATTCATGAATTCTTAATCATGGTTTTTTTAATTTTTGAACCAGTCCAATATGAGAATTTTGGTCACTGGAGGAGCTGGTTTTATTGGTTCTCACCTAGTTGATAGATTGATGGAAAATGAAAAAAACGAGGTTTGCTTAGCTTATTTCTTTATGTGTGCTTTGTATTCATGTTTACTATGTCTATCAGCCTTTTGTTTGTACGAATAGCTATCGTTAGTGTTAAAGGAGTGCACAAATATGCAGCCCATGATTGTAATACCACAACTGATTCCTTAATTCTGATTCTTGTATCTTGTTTAAGAAAATATGTTCAAGTGATATGAGTTTAATGGTATAACTTAATATATATATATATATATATATATATATATATATATATATATATACTTATATGTTTTAGCAGGCAACACATACTTAGAATCGTCAAGAGATAGAAACGTTCTTCTGATTCTAGTTGTCGGTCTAATCATGGAACAATATCATTACAAACTATTTAGATGATTTATGAACTAAGTTTGGTGTTGTTGTTTTGCATGTTCAATCACTCTATTAATGTTTTGGGTTTTGAATATTTAAACTAATTTATTTATTGTTTAATGTATGGTTGTTACTTTTGAATATATTATATGAATGAGTTTTATTTATAATTTTATATTCGTGTATTTTAGTTATATGAATGAGATTTATGAATATTTTTTATTTTAATTAAATTAATGAAAAATGAAAAAAAAATTAAGTTTGCGACGGTTGACACCCGTCGCAAAAAATAAATTCCGGTGGTTCGTAACCGTCGCAATACCTTCCTAGGAAAAAAATAGATTGTTTAAAGACTCTGTTGGAGGCGGTTATAACTGTAGCAAACATTTGGAACGACGGTTATTTTAACCATCGCAAAACAATCTCGCGACGCACGAATCTGCGACAGTTGGAGAACTGTTGCAAAGAACAAATGGCGACGTTTGTAACAACCGCAAACCCCATTTTTAACTGCCGCAAAATAGTTTTTTTCATATAGTGTTGAAAGTGTAACATGACTACTTAAAAAAGTACTTATGATTTTAATCTTTAACGAATCATAATAATTTTATCAATGACTAAAATTTATTCATCGCAGACTCTCCTATTAAAAATCCTCTCATTTGATATGTATTTTTATATATATAACACAATTGACAATATATCCTACGTGAAACATATGTTTTCAAAATAATAATGTAATAAAAATTTGATAAATTTATTTAGACGATAACATATCCCATACTTGACACATACTACATACTAGTATATATATACAACTCCTTGTAAGTTTTTATTTTAAAAACCAAATTCATATTTAATTTTCAAAGAAAAACAAATACCAGCTATTACTCGCAAAATCATATAGCCAGATCCATAACATACAGATGGAAATATATCATATTCAAATAGTCGTGTTATCAAAACACATGAAACACAAAGGAAATAAGGTAACTACGACTAAGGCTCTGATACCATTGATGGAGAATTATGAGATAGACTTTTAAAATTCTTTTTAAAATCATTTTCATGAGCGAAAGAATTTCATAGTCAAGGATTTCGTAAACACATAATTATATATATCACCAACGCCACACCACAAGTGTAGTATCTCTATTTTGTCCACGTCAACCATCGGCTTGGAATGACGTCGGTTTTGAGGACGAACAAAATATATCTTTAATTAAATTAAATATATATATATAAAATTAAATCTTTTTATATATATATCTTTTTTCTACTTTTTATTGCCTTATCAGACCTTGTATACTACAAGCTCATTCCTTTAATTAAATTAAATCATTATTTAGTTAAATAATAACTAAATTATATATTTACTTTTGAATTAAACTGTTATATCGTGTGACCTTATAGGCTCTCACTTGATTGACTATGATATTAAATATTATAAACAATGAGTGACATCTAGCAACACGTTATCCAATTAATGAGAAAATCAGTGATATACTTTAACCTTACCACGACCACTATTTACCATGCACTAATTGTCCATTTGTCAAAATATCTAATTGAACACAAGTCACAATGTGTGTCATCCTTGAAATTTTCAATTACTTATTTATCGATGTAAGAGAAGACACATAAATACTATGGATCCAATATCACATATTGGTCCACTCAATATCACATACTGGTCCATTTTAACATAGCTATGCATTTTTGAGGCAGGGCCGCCCTGAGGGTAACGCCACTAAAACAACCGCTTTAGGCCTCCATGAAAAAACTAAAATTCTACCTCATTAAAAGGCCACAAAAAAATTTTACTTAATAAAAAGGCTTTATATTTTAATATTTTTATAATTAAAACATATAAATATTTTCTAAATTTAATATGGTCTTAACAATATTAAATCAATTGAAAAATAAATATTACATGACATCAATTATATTAATTTAGTAATGTAATGTTAAAATTTAGAAAATTCGCTTTAAGCCTCATTAAAATTCGCTTTAGGCCTCCACATGTGTTTGGTCTGCCCTGTTCCAAGGTGTCACTCTATCGATAGATCCAAGACATAACTCATTTTATATAGGAGGGATGAATCTCATATACATCACTCGTACCCCACAACATGGGTTATTGCATATCTAATAATCACTTTTATAATTATCTTGTTATAGACAATGTTTGATTATCTTAAAGCCTACAACTCCCCATGTAGGGATCGTGCTGACTTCAAATCGAATGACTACTCACTATGGTCACATGAGAATCTATAATGACACTTACACAATAATTATGCAGCATTCTCATGGAGATTCAATCAAGTATAAATATTACTCCTAATATTTATATTAATGTGATGACTTGATATCTCCTATCCATGACCCGTTAGATATAGTCATCAATCTATTCACATAATAGTCTCAATGTATTATTGTCGTCCTAATGAACAAAAATACTTTGACTATTGATACTTTAAGAATATCGTTCTTAACATTCAATTAGGCCTCACGATCATGTCATACTTAATGTTCTATTGAACGAACAATATATTCTAAGAAATTTATTATATTTTATGATTAACAACATAATAAATGATATCTTGTACATATATATAAAAATTAGATATATGATTTAAATCTATGATAATAATAATAATCTATTTAAATTAGGCTGGCGTTTGGGCTTACACCAACACCCTTGTCATAAGCGATTTCAATAGCCAACATGGCCATAATAAGTGCATCATGTAGGGATGTATTAACTCCAAGATCGACTGCAAAACCTCCAAGAAATGTACCACTTTAATCCTTAAAAAGACCACCACAAGCATAAACTTAGAGAGCCTCTAGAAGCTCTATGCAAGTTGCATTTTACCTATGTCGTATGGGGATGCTACCAATAAACATGGGTAGGGGAAGGGTACAGGAGGAGGATGACACTTAACCTCAAATAATTTAAGCACTTAAAATTCCTCAATGGAGGACTTCATGAAACCTTTGAAAAAGTTGCACACTCATGCCATTCTCGAGGAATAGTATTGTTAAATCTAAGGTTGTTTATGTTCTTCCAAATTTGAGCAAATAATGTTAGTAATAAAAGCAAGAGTGATGTCCTAGAGGTGAAAACCCCATCCTTGCTTTTAGCAATTGAGGATGGACATAATAGAGGAATGATCAACCTGCATGTTAAGGACATATAGGCCACCCATGTCCTAAGGTGAACAACAAACTCGCAACCATAGAAAAGAGGATTAATAGATTCAAAATTACGACCACATAAACTTTAGCAGGAAACCAAAATCGTCAAGCCTTTTTTTATGAAGAACCTCATCGCTTGCTATAACATTATTCAATATTCTCTAGAGTAGCAGGGGTTTAGCTAGGGGATACAAGAAGATCAAATTTTTTGCCCCAAATAGACTTAGGAGTATGCTCAATTCTATAGCTCTAAAAACTTAAAAAATCATATTTAATTTATTCTTAATTAAAAAATTTAATTTTTTGTGAGATAGATTCTATAATACTTTAAACATTTATGCAAAAAATCGTAAAAAAAATTCATATAATACACATGAATCGATTTAAAAGCATATATTAAAATTGTTAATTGAATATATTTGAGAAACTATTATTTGAAGAAATTTTTTAAAGGAATTAAAAACGAAACATGGTATATTTATAAAGATAAAAAAATTATTTTATATTTTTTTTATAGACAAATATTTAATTAAATTAGTATTTGTACATCTTCCCCAAGTTTAATAACCTGGTACTTTGACTCCTTCACTTTTGTAGCCCTTAATTCAAACTCAACCCTCCTTAATTTTTGTTATATATTTATATATAAATTTAACCTTCGCCCAACTGTTTGTTCAGATTTGTTCATCTAAAGTGAAATAAAAAAATAAAATGAATAATAATAATTATTGATAATTAAATGAATAATTAATATTAAGTGTCCATAATCAAATTATAAATGGTTATAATATAAACCAATTCACTCAAGAGCAAAATTTCAATGTTAACGGAACCCAATCCAAATCGCCTATTGAAGTTAGTTGTCCTTATCCATGTTTACCGCGGCATTGCTTTCTGCGGCAGCTATGGTTTCAAAGAAGACTTACATGTTTGCTTCTTTTAAGTATTCTTTTTAATGATTAATTTAAAGTATTCTTCCTATCCAATAATAGTTTTGTATTTTTGAAGGGATTGACGCCGGGTAGGATAATATACAAAGGTCAATGTTAATTAATACAAAATATGTTTTTTTTAAATAATCGATATTAATAATTAGCTGTTAATTTTATTAAAGTTAAATTCATGAATTTTTTGTCACTCCAACTCCTCTACACCATCAAATCATCTTATAACTCTAAATATTTGTAAAGTATTGATAAAAATATTTGTTAAATTATAAAATTATTAAGAATTTAGTTTTTTTTACTAACTATTAAGAATTTAGTTATCACGTATGAATAGTGTAATATATTACAGATGTGTAATCATATTATAAAATATGTTCATTTTTCATGTTTTGTTTTTAAAAAGTCTTCATGTCATAAAAGTTGCTATAATTGGTAAGAATTTAACTCATTTTTCTTAAGGGCTTGAGTTTAAATTTTGCTTGTTTAAGGACTTTGTTGATAGATAAGTACATTTGTTAGTGTTTTTTAAGTCTTGAAGTGTTTAAATTAATGAGCCTATGGAAATCAACTCGGTCTTTTAAACTCTTATTTATAAAAAAAAGTGTTAACAATTTATTCTTTAACACACTCTTTTAAATACGCTTTTCTTATTTGTTGAAATTCAAGTACATCAACACATAAATTTGAGAAAGTGGTGTTCGAAAGTTATTTAGTGTGTTAAGGGTGAATAAGAAATCTCACATTGAATAAAAAAAAAAGATATTGAGAAACATATAAATGAAGAATGCTCCTAATGCTTTAAGATATGAACATGTGGAGCTCAAACCACTTATGGGTTTCTCTTAGCTCAAGGTGTTGACCCCTCAGAGTTTTAGATTTACTTCATGACCCAACGTTCACTATGTATTAATAAACATTATTTCATATATAGTTAATTAAATTTATTTATTTATTAGAGTATTAAATTATGTAATTTTTAATAAAATTTAGAGTGAAAACTATTCTTTGTCCTTGAATGAAAGTTTCAGACCTAATTTGGTTGCTGAGAAAAAAAACTTCATTTATAAATCCTGAGAAAAAGAAATCACACACCATAATCCTTATTTGGATCTTCATTCAAAAACTAGTTTTTTCATGCAAACTTGTAATGTCACTCATCCTTGTCAACATATTAAATATGTTTCATGTCGTTATATCTAAGAGACACTTTAAGAAGATTGTTGTATTGTTAGCGATTTTCTCTTTAGGTTTCCATTAGGAGTGTTCAAAAAAACCAAAAATTGATCCAAACTGTAGAACTGAACCGAACTATTTTTGAACTGAAATGATTTATAAAAATTGAGAACCAAATTGTTTTTGAAATGATTTTTTAAAACTAGAATCGGATCGGTTTTCAGTACAAAAAAACTGAACCGAACCGTTTTTCAGTTCGAAAAAACTAAACCGAACCGGTTTTTAGTTCGAAAAAACTTAACCAAACCGGTTTTCAGTTCGAAAAAACTGAACCGAACTGGTTTTCAGTTTGAAAAAAGTGAACCAAACTGGTTTTCTGTTCGAAAAAATTAAACCGAACTGGTTTTTAGTTTGAAAAAAACTAGAACCGAATATGTTTTTTAGAAGAAATTAGGGGTAATTATGTAAAATTTGACCTATATGAACAAAAAAACTATGTTAAAACCCGTTCGGTTTGGTTCAGAGTAATAAACCGGTTCATCAATTTATAAAACAGTTTGGTTCAGTTTTTTAAACTAAAAATAGGTTCAGTTCAGTGTTTGCAAACTGAAAAGCAGTTCGGTTCAGTTTTCAAACAACTCTAATTCATAACTGAACTTTTCCAACCCCTAGTTTCCTTGGTGATTAAAGTTCTTGAGGTTTAGTTTCTACCCTTTGGAATAGTAGTCTTTTCAGAAAGCAAATAGATCCATTGTGATTAATTAGGTTTGTTGCAGGAAGAGCATGTAACTCTCTTTAGATGAAAAAGTTTAGAGCTTTCTTGTACTGAACTTTCTAATCTTTTTTTGAGAAAACAAAATGATTCAAGGTGACCTAGTTTTTTTACAATAGGTGCATCTTGGCCTTCCTTCCTTTCTTTTTGGAAGAAAAACATATCAATAGTTTTTGTTTTTGAGAATTTTCAAATCCCATACCAGACTTCTTAGTTTTTCAAGATTAGGATCTCAAGATGTTTCGAAAGGTTTATGTGGATTTTACTAAGTTTGATAAACCATTTTTGAGTTTTTCAACTTATGCTTTTAGTAAATAGTTTTCTTTTTGAACCTTAGAAAGTCTGATAGTCTTTTGTTTTCTTCATTTATGTCCTTTTGTTTTCAGAAGGTTAAAGATTGGTTAGAATTAAAATGATAAGTTAAGTAACTTAGTGTGCGTAGTGTGAATCTAAGTAAAAGGAAAATAGAAAGGAAATTATACACACAAAATTTATATTGGTTCACCCAAATTTGGGCTACATTCAGTGCTCATCTTTGATGAGTTTTTCAACTAAAAATGCTTGAGACACCTTCTCAATTTCTGCACTTACACAAGTTTGTCAGTTTGACCATTCTTTCCTATATTATCTTAGCCTTAGTAGGCTTACAATTCTTCTTCTAAGTCTAAATAGACTTTACAGCAAACACAACTTACTCTGAGTCTCTTTTACAAATCAAATGATGATTTCAGAGGTTTACAGTTACAATCATTATTGTGTCAAGTTCTCATAACTTGACCAAGATGCACATGAACTTCACACTATTTGGTTCTTTAGATTTGGTGGTCTATGATGAACTCTAAATGTGATTGAATTTTTAATTAAGTTTTACTCTTTTAACATAAGAGTGTTGAATACTTGATGTATGTTCATTGTCTCCAAGTTATGAGCTCTTATCTATTTATAAGTAAGATGTGGAGGTTTAATGATGTTTCCAAGCATTCATTTGACTGTTGGTTTCAAGTCCCAACACATGGTAACCTTTGATGAAGCTTTTCTTGAAGAACTATGAACTTTAAGTGGATTTGAGAATGTTTGTGGAGTTTGTTCTTGACTTGAGATGTAGGAGAGAGAAAACGTGGGTTTAAATCTCACTTTCCCATGCTAATATTGTTCACAATAGTAAAAAGTGTAAGTATAGTGACTTTAATGACTTTTCTGTCACAATAGTGTTTTTGCACTTTTGCTTTGAACCTTCTGAACAGTCATATTTCTGATGTTCATAAAGGTGTTGTTTGAATTTATTCATGCTGAGTTGTTTGATCCTTATAGGTTTCAGTTCTCATTTATATCTTGTGATAACTTATTCATCATATTCAAAGATGTTTATGACTTATAATGATGAATATTCCATTCGTCTTAAATGAGATATGAGAGATTTGAATATTATCCATTTTTTAATCGATCATTTATTGGATGTATGCTTTCTGAGTTGAATAAGCTTCTGGTTCTTGTCATACACTTAAATTAGTTAGCTTCTTGATTTTTCTTACATACATACGATCATTTTGAACTTTCAATGCAAAACTTTCTGAAGTATGTAAGAAAGTTAGTTTTGCCTTGTGAATCATGATTTATGCTTTGGTTCTTGTTATTATTTCTTGTCTTAAAAGATTTACTCAAGAGCACATATTAGTTAACAGTGATATCAAAATCCCGCAATCATTTAATCATTAATGTTTTTCATCTTTAAAATATCATTAAGAATTTTGTCTCAATAACATTGAATTAAAATGTGACAACAATGAAATATCGTGTTTAGAATTACATAGTATCTGTTAGATGTGATTTCTGAAAAAATTAATTGATGGGAATAAACACAGAATCACAATAACAAGTAATACGCAGCGGATATAATATTCTCCCAACTTGTAAGAATTCGTGAGGAGCAACAACAAATATATATATGGCAGCAAATTGATCAAAATAAAATAGTGTAAAGAACACCAATATTTTAACGTGGAAAATCCCTCAATACAAGGGTAAAAACTACAGGTTGTCCAGACCAAATAAATAGTTCCACTATAATCAAACAATAGTACAAGAGAGTCTCAAAATGATGCACAAATTGAGCCTACAATCAGACAAAATAAGAAAGCATTAAAGCTTACCAATGAAAAGCAAGAAGAAGGAAAACACCTAAAACACATGCTGATGTGCGAGCATTATTTCTCCCTGTCTAAACGTCTTTTCATTAATCTGACCGTTGAAAAAGAGGACCTAAATGTTGCAAACCTAGTGTCCAAATATCAGCGCGATCCAACGGTTAACAAATGCGCAATTGATGTTTCTAAGACTGATTTGAAAAAATCGGGAATAGAGTTTACTTTTCTCTTTTCTTTTTTTGGTGACTGCCTTTCTTTCAAAATAGTCTCCCTCTTACAACTTAGACCCCTCTCCACTTAAATAAGTGAGATACATGAGCTTGAATATTTGGGCCTTTTTCCACATAGGAAGGGAGCCCAATACCCAACATATCTTCCCCTCACAACTATGTGGAGATAATCGCTAAACCGACGATATCACAACAAGTTTCAAACTTCCCTCTTGGTAATGCTTTAGTCATCATATCAGAACCATTATAATCAATATGAACTTTAGCCAACTCCAACAACTTGGCTTCCAAAACATCACGTATCTAATGATACCTCACATCAATGTGTTTGGACCTACTATGAAATATTGAATTTTTACCAAGAGGAATAGCAATTTAACTATCGACAAATAACATATATTTGTCTTGAATAAACCCAAGCTCCTGCAAGAATTTCTTCAACCAAATCAACTATTTGCATGCTTCGGTAATGGCAATCAACTCTGCCTCAATTGTAGACAATGCTACACATTTCTATAATCTGGACTGCCAATCCACAACTCCCTCTGCAAATATAATCATATAGTTTGAAGTGGACTTCCTCGAGTCAATATCTCTAGCCATATCTAAGTCAAAGTACCCCACCAAAATAGATTTCTCACCTCTAAAACAAAGCCTCATACATGTAGTACCACAAAGATACCTCAAAATCCATTTTACAGCATGCCAATGCTCTTTACATAGATTTGACATAGAGGAGTACTTATAGCCTTAGAGTTTTCCATCTGAAACCTTTGCAACGCTATCTCAATATAGTGTTCTTGTGACATCCAAAGTTTCTTCTCCTTTCTGTTACGCATGGTCAGAAGTAGTCTTCATGCATCCTTGGTCACACATAACAGACTCAAACTTTTTGTACCACTGCCTTGGAGCTTGCTTCAAACCATATAGACTCTTTATCAGTCTACACACATAGTCTTCTTTGCTTTCAACAAGAAAACCATCAGGTTGCTTCATGTAAATGTCTTCCTCCAAATCACCATCAAGGAAAACCGCTTTTATATCCATTTTCTCTACCTCTAAGTCAAGAGTAGCTGCCAAACTCAACATGGTTCTAATTGATGACATTTTTACCACAGGTGAGAAAATCTCATTAAAATCAACACCTTTTCTTTGACGAAAACCTTTCACCACTAATCTGGCTTTATACCTCAAACACTTCGAGTTACTCTCAAGCTTCACTTTGTAGAACCACCTGTTTTCCAAAGCCCATTTGCCTTTTGGCAACCTCACCAAGTTATAAGTGTGATTATCATGCAAGGATTCCATCTCATCATGCATTGCATCCAACCACTTTTGACTTTCTTCACTCTCTATGGCCTCTCGAAAACACTCAGGTTCCCCTTCATCAGTCAAATTCACATTCTCATCAGAAACATACCTTGTAGATGGTTGTTTCTACCTCTTAAACCGCTTGAGTTACGTTTGAGATGATTCAAAAGCATCGCTAAGATTTCCATCGTGTGACAACTCATGATCTTCATTTGTTGGAATATTTACCTCATCTCTAAGCTGGTGATCATCAACGCAATCATATTGCTCATCATTCTGAAAATTACCATCAGTAGTATCCAAATTAGGAACATGTGATTGAACTAGATCACCATCGGCCAAGATGTTATATCTCTCAAGTGTAGTCTTCTCCACCTTATCAATGTCTTAAATAGTTTGGTCTTCCATGAACACTACATCACAACTTCTGATAACCATTTTCTCTATAGGATCATACAACTTGTAGCCAAATTCATCCTCACCATAACCAATGAAGATACACTGCTTTGACTTTGCATCCAACTTGGATCTTTAATCCTTCGGAACATGCACAAAAGCCTTGCAACCAAAGACTCCTCAAATGATCATACTTGACGTTTTTTCCAAACCGTACCTTGTCTGGTACCTCATTATTCAAACCAACAGTAGGAGTAAGATTAATAACATGCACCGCCGTGTAGAATGTCTCACCCCAATAATGTTTAGGCAACTTAGCTTTAGAGAGCATACACCTCATTCTCTCAACAAGTGTTCGATTCATCCTCTCTGCTAAACCATTCAGCTGAGGAGTTTTATGAGGAGTCTTTTAATGTGTTATACCATGCTGTTTGCAATAGATATCAAAGGGTCCACAATACTCATCACCATTGTCAGTACGAACACGTTTCAGCTTCTTGCTTGTCTGCCTCTCAACTAAAGCATGGAATTGTTTGAACTTCTCCAAAACTTGGTCTTTTGTGTTCAAAGCATAAATCCATAGTTTCCTGGAACAATCATCAATAAAAGTAACAAAATAATGTGCACCACTAAAAGATTTTACCTTAAAGGGCCATAAACATCAGAATGTACCAACTAAAGCAACTCTGACTTTCTAGAGGGAGGATGCCTTTTGAAGAATACTCTAGTTTGTTTACCAACCATGCAGTGAGAACATTTCTCCAAATCTACATTCTTCAATCCTAGAAGCACATCATTTCTGGCTAAACAATTAAACCCTTTTTCACTGATATGACTAAGCCTTTGTGGTGCCACAAAGGTTCTTCCATATCCACGACATTCACACTGTCTTTAGCAACCGAAGCTTTTGTCCAATACAATTTACTAATTTTCTCCCCTCTAGCCACAACCAAGTTACCTTTGCTGAGTTTCCACTTTCCAGAAGCAAAATGATTATCAAAACCATTATCGTCAAACATATGCACATAGATCAAATTGAAGCGAACATCTGGAACATATTTGACCCCTTTAAGCAACAATTGTCTTCCCATGTTGGTTTGCAAGCATACATCACCAACACCAATTACCTTAGATACACCATCATTACCCATCTTCAAAACTCCAAAGTCATCTGAAGTATAAGATGTGAATAACTCTTTCCTCGGTATAACATGTAGTGTAACACCACTATCAATTATCCACATGCTTTCATCAGATAACAAGATCATCACTAGTAACATTAATTGACTCATAGTCACAGAGAATAATAAGATCATCACTAGTAGCAGTAGTATTACGGTCATTATCACGACCCATTTGTTTATTTATGCTTACCCTTCTTGTCTTTATTCTCTTTTTTCCACAGAAAACAATTCTTCTGTATGTGCCATGCTCTATGACAATAATGACACTCCACATTTTTGTATCTAGACTTGGACTTGCTTTTGCTATTTTCTCTACCACCCTTTAGATCATTTTTATGACATCTCCTCCTATTTTTAACGACAAGAACTTCAGATTGAGATGAAGAACCTTGTGCCTTCCTTCTCATATCCTTATTCAAAACACCACCCTTAGCCGTTTCTAAAGAAACAACACCTTTAGGAGTTGAACTCGTTATAGAAACTCGAAATGTCTCCCAAGACTCTAGTAAAGATAACAATAGAAATAGTCCAAAGATCTCATCATCAAACTTGATACCCATTCCTAACATTTGATCAAGGATCCCCAGAAATTCACTCAAGTGGTCTGAAATGGAATTCTCCTCCTTATACTTCAAACTTATGAAACTATTTAGCAAGAACAATTTAATATTCCCTAATTTAGAGGCAAACAAAGTCTCTATCTTATCCCACATAGTTTTTGCATTTGTCTCATTAGAAATATGATTATAAACATTATCTTCTACATATTGCCTTACAAAACCATATACCTGTTGATGCTCAAAATCCCATTCTTTCATAGATTTATCATCCAGCCTTTTAGAACTGAAGATAGGAAGATGCATTTTCATCACAAATAACAAATCTTTAATCTTACCCTTCCACAAATGGTAATTAGTACCATTCAAACCATCTTTATATTTATATTTACCTCCATCTTTCAAGCAAGTCAAATAGCCCTTTAACCAAGAGCTCTAATGCCACTCTGATGGGAATAAACACAGAAACACAATAACAAGTAATACGCAACAAATATAATATTCCCCCAACTTGCAAGAATTCGTGAGGAGCAACAACAAATATATATGGCAGCAAATTGATCAAAATAAAAGAGCGTAAATCACACCGATATTTTAACGTGGAAAACCCCTCAATGCAAGGTAAAAACCACGGGTCGTCCAGACCAAAGAAATAGCTCCACTATAATCAAATAAGTGTACAAGAGAATCTTAAAATGATGTACAAATTGTGCCTACAATCAGCCAAAATAAAAAAGCACTAAAGCTTACAAATGCAAAGCAAGAAGGAAAACACCCAAAAAATCTGTTGCTGTGCGAGCACTATTCTTCCCTTTCCATACGTTGTTTTTCCGATCCGACCGTTGAAAACGAGGACCTGAATGTTGCGAACCTTTTGTCCAAAAATCAGTTGGATCCAACGGTTAACGAATGCGCAATTGATGTTCTAAGACTGATTTGACATGATCGAGAATAGGGTTTACTCTTATTTTATTTGTGACTACCTTTCTTTCAAAGTAGTATCTCTCTTACAACCCTAATCAGACTCCTCTCCACTTAAATAAGTGAGATACATGAGTTACAATATTTAGGCATTTCTCCACATAGAAAGAGAGTTCAATAATGAACAGTAATAGCACATAATTAATACATATTCATAGACAACTACTTATAAAAAAAATGTACAACGACTAATGGTTGCATACTTGTCACATATTCTAAATCTAAATTACAATCTTCAAACATCAAATATTATGATCTTGTGTGAGAGTATGCCTTTGACTCTTGAATTCTGATGCAGAGTAATAAAATTATTTTCAGTGCGTGCTTTGAACTAGCTTTCTTAGCTTTCTTCTTTGTCGAAGGTTGAGTCTTTACCAATCAACTTTTTCCCTTTATTTTTCTAAGTCCACAAAGATCTATTTATCACACTTGGTTTAGGGGTGTGCATGTTATCTAATTATAAGAAATTAACCATATCCACGTCCAAAACCACTTAAAAAATATCCAAATATTTTGATTTGGGTACAAACCAATCACATTATATTTTTAGGAATGAGTTTGGTTATCTGATATTTAATAACCAGTTATTAACCGACATTTAAGAATATATAACTTTTTTAAATTATAAATAATAATTTAAATATTATAATTTATTTATTATTAATTTAATAATAAGGGTGGTTGAAGGCAAATGATCCTTTGAATTCTACTCTGATAATCGTAATGTCTGTCGATGACCATCGCACTGGTCACCAAAGCTCTGCCGCCGGCCATGAGAGATAGCCAAAAAGCCACCGTCAATCACTTCCCGATTGTTGGAGCTCTGCCATAAACCAACATACTAGTCACTGGAGCTCCGACAAACACCCCTTTATTCAATTAATAATAAATAATTAGATTTACTTTTTTTTTACAGAAATTAAATTATTGTTTGTATGTTGAAAATAAATTATTTATTTTTAAAATAATAAAAGTCATTTTTTTTAAATTATAAATTATTTTTTTTAAAAAATTACTTATTTTAATAATATTAAAAAATTGGTTTTTTGAAAATAATATGTAATGAATTTTTTTTTCAAATAATTAAAAAAAGCACAAAAAAATAGTTTCTAGAACTAATAAAATAAAATTAACTTTAAATAAAACCGTTTTATTGAATAATAACTAGTTAGAAATCGGTTGTGTTTCTCATTTCTCAAACCAGTTTTTGTAAATGGTTTTAGAATCCAAATTATTTTATTGGATATTATACGGATACATAGTTTGGATATCATAAAAAACTTAACCATGAACACCCTCATTTCGACAAATATAAATTTGTCACTTAACAATAAGTACAACATTCATATTGTCCGTATCTTAAGATTTTATTATGAAGATATATTATTGTCCAAGTTACTTATGTAATTACTTTTAATATATACTTAAATCCACAGTAAAATTGCTAAAATTATAGTGAAGCACCTGAGATTTTGACATAAAACTACATTTTGTAGCCTCTACCATAAATTTACCGTCCATATTCCAAATATGCATTTAATTTAAATACAAATTTTTCTAATATTTTATGCTTTTCCGTTGCTCAACAACTGAAGTTTAACTATAACGACATATTGGATGATAGTGCTTCACATCGACAAAAGAAAACATATTTTAAAATAAAATAATAGTTAAGGTATAGATTAAGGTGGTGAGACTGAATTTCACTCTAAAATTTTGTAGTTGTTTACTGCTCGATCAATGTAACAACTTATATTATATAAAATGTCAATGTTGTGGACAAAGCCACATACCACGAGAAAAGCGTGGGATGTATACTTTGAATGCATATTCAAAATTTTTGAATTAATTAAATCCCTCGGTGGTAGTTGGGAAGAGAGAGTTAAAGAACGAAGGTCAAAACCAAACAAAAGAATTATAACAAAAAAATAAAACAAAAATATTTATAAAAATAAAAATGAAACAAAAAAAATATATCTAGATTAAAACAAAAAATTATGTATTTAGAGAGATCAATCATATATTTAAGTTGAAAATTTATATCTTTTATATTATACATATAGAATATTAAATAAATATAAAATTATTTGATATACTGTTGAGATACATTAATATTAACGTCCTATGTATTTTTATTGAACACCGTAGTCTTAATAATATATCAAATGATTCTATATTTATGTAAAATCTTACGTACATGATATATAATATAAAATTTAAATCCAATGAAAAAAAGTTAAAAAAAAAAAAGCTAAAATTAAATGAAATATAAAAAATTGAAAGAGATCAAAAGAAATTTAAATTGATAAAATCTAAACTCCTCGAATCAACGTTAATTAATCAAATTTTATAAGCCCTTTATTTCGTCTCTTTTTCGACAAAGACCCTTATATCTTTTGAGAATTAAAAAAAACTAGAGAATTAAAAAAATATTAATTAGTTTATAATTAACGGTTAATACAACTGTAAAGTTAAAAACTCCTTGATACTTAATTGTTTGTCTTCTTGTCCCTATTTCAACGAACCAAATGAGGTGAAACTTACGGTAACTGAACCTGGTCTTTCTGAGATCATTGATTGCTTCATTTTTAATTTGTCAAAAATCATATGGAGATAAATAACAACCAGCCACCTTTGACGATCAAACAAAGTATTTTAATTTCTGTTTTTGACTCAACAAAGTATTTTAATTTAAAAAACAAAGAATGTTGTTTTAAGCACTATAACGTATATTTGGTATTACAAAATATTTCTCATTTAATTTTTAATTTAATTTAATTTTAATTATTTAACTGTCTCTTGTTTTCGCTCATTTTCATATTTAAATATTTTTAAGTTGATCGCCTAACAAAACAAATTTGATAATTGTTGTACATGTTAGAACTTGGATGGTTAGTAGAACAATTCCTTATCTTATTTTCTTGATAACAAAAGGTATTTTGTGGGAACAATTTAATGCATTAATAAATTAATTGAGTGTGTAGAGAATAAATTAGAAGAAAACCCATAATTAGAGGAAGTACCCAGGATTAGAGGAAGCACTCAAGATTAGAGGTGCCCAGAATTAAAGGAAGCGCCTCGAATAAGAGGAAGCGCATTCATCAGAGGAAGCGCCTCGAATTGGAGGAAACACGTCCATAAGAGGAAGCGAGCAAATTAAGAGAAAACGAAACAAAAAGAAGAATAAGAGGAAAGGAACAACAAGCGCCATTCGCTGCCTCCAAAGGATATGCCTCTAAGTAACTTAGTGTAAGGATATGACTCTGATAATCTTCCTCCAAGGTTTTGCTCTAAAGATGGGATTTTGAAGTCAAGTGCAACATGTTCTAATAAGCTACCTCCAACAAAGCAACTCAAAGCAAGCATCTGACTCTGATATGCAACACTGCCTTTGCATCTACTAAGTTGCCTCTGCATCTAATTCAACACTAGAAGATGATTGAGTTTAACTCTAAACTTCATACTACTTCTGACTTCGATTATTAGACTGTGCCTCCACCAGAAGCAAGTCAATGGCTCTAGAAAAAGTCAATGCCTATGTTGAAAAAGTCAACTCAACATGAAAAAAATCAACGCAACATGGAAAAAGTCAATGGCTCTAACTCTGATAAAAGTGGAAGTTGACTCTAAAGACGCACATTTTACACACAACTCAAAAGCAAAATCTGATGAAGGTTCACTGCCTCTGATTCTAATACTAAAAATTCAAATGTCCAAGAGGTTACTTTTGTTCACACTTGAATATATTAAAGTGCCTAGTCGGTTACATTCTTAATTGAATATATCATCAAATAGAAACGGTCCAATTCAAATTCACGACAACGGATCTGTGCAATCAAAGATAGAATATTCTAAAATTCCCAACAACGATCAAGCAATGCAATTATGAATTAAAGCTTAGATCATAATTGAACTCCAACAACGGTCAACAACGATCAAGAATTTAATTCAAGAAGAAGAAGAAGAAGAAGAAGTGATCTGAAAGCAAGATATCAATCAATCAATCGTCAATTACTTAGATTTTATTTAGCACTCAATTGTAATATCATTCTAGTTGTGCTAAGTCTGTGAGAAATATTGTAACTATCCTCTAGTGAGAATAAATCCAGAAACAGAAACTAAACGCTTGTGTAACCTGCCCCGATAATGAAGGGATTGGACGCAACTACCAGGTTGGTAGTGAACCAGGATAAATCATTGTGTCATTTACCTTCCCTCTGTTTACCGCCTCTAGTTTTATTTGTTTTTATTTTAACCATTTGTTAACCCAAATAATTTTTAAAAACATAATACACAATTCAAACTCCCCATTTCTTGTGTATTTTCCAACTACAATACACATGAAGAAGAGATCTACCCTCATTAACGATAATATTATCCCAAAGAATCAAATTATGTTTTTTCCATATACTCAAAAAAATGACCGAAAAAATGCACAACTAATCCATTGAAAGAATGATCCCCATTTTACAAAACATGTCATTAAAGCCTTCCGAATGCAGTAGAATGGGCTCTAAAGTATGCTAAAGATTTGTCTTCCGCCAACCAGCAATAGAGTGAACATATGCCAAATGGATTCTGAATTATTTTGACACATCACACAAGACAAAGTACAATCAATGCCTTTACTCCGGAGTCTTGGTCTTGTTGGGTGGCAATTACTTCCTAATCCCCACATAAAATTCTTCATCTTTTGTGGGACTTTCATACTCCATAATTTTTTCCAATCACCATCCAATTTCCAATCCTTCTAATCAATTAAAGTTACCACACAAAGTCTATAAGCACTTCAATTTGTATAATCTCCATTAGCACTAAACCGCCAAATAATTTCATCCGATTTATGCGCGTTGATAAGAGGAATTTTTAAGATTTCTACCACATCTCTATCCACAAAAATTTCTCTAATAAGTGGCTCCTTCTAAGTTGTATTTTGCTCATGGATCAAAATACTTACACACAAGGAAGAATCAAAATAAGAACATGGAGTAATAATACAAGGATTGGATTCACAACTGAGCCAAGGGGTATCAGTTATTTTAATAGAGAAACCATTACCAATCTTCCACATATGCCCTTTTTCCTGCAAAATTCGAGAAAACTAAAAGCTATGCCACACAACTAGGATTGCATCCAAGGGACGATCCTAAACAAATCCCATTTGGAACATACTTAGCTTTGAAAGTTTTAATCACCATAATATTTAGGTTGGTCATAAATTTCAAACCTTGCTTCCCCAATAAAGAGAGATTAAAACCGTGCATATTACGGAAGCCCATGCCAACGCACTTATTCATCATAGTAAGTCTCTCCCAACTCATCCACCTTATTCCTTTCCGAACCCCGTCAAACACCCCCTACTAGAAGGAGTTAAGCATGCTCTGAATTTCTTCTTCAATAGAAGTGGCAAGAAGGAACACACTCATGCAGTAAGAGGGAATAACTTGAGCAACATATTTGATAAGTACGTCTTTCCCAACTTGTGATAAAGTCTTACTACTCCAACTTGAGATATGCTTCTAAATTCTCTCCTTGATATAATAAGAAAAGATATCTTGCTTCTTCCAATCATAGAAGGAAGACCAAGATATTTACCAATTCCAATACAAGCTCGAAGTTCAAGAATATCTGATAGCATAATTTTTAAAGGCTCGTAATCTTCTTGCTAAAGAATGTTAATATGTTTCCTCAAAGTTGTAGCATAAACATCAAGAAAGCCTTGCATAGCTCTAGTTTCTTCTACTGGACTCGAAAGAACAAGAAACTATCATCAACCAAAATTAAACGACTAATGACACACCTCGACACTCAGCTTTCTTGATTATAGCTAAAAGGCCTTCTGCATATAGAATAAAAAGGTATGGAGACAAAGGATCTCCTTGCCTTAACCCTATCCTTGGAACGATGGTCCCTTCCACATCATCATTAACTTGCATAGAATATTGTAGGTGGAAAATACACAAGAAAATGGGGGGGGGGGGTTTGAATTGTTTATTCTATTTTAAAATTCTTTGGGCTAACAAATGGTGAAAATTAAAGATAAAATAAAATTATAGGCAGTAAACAAAGGGAAGGAAAATGACAAAATGATTTATCCTGGTTCACTACCAACCTGGTAGCTACGTCCAGTCCCTTCACATAGAAACATTTAATCCAGTAATTCAAAACAGACTACAACCACTTAACTTCACCAGTTAAGTCTTCTCAACATCCAACTTGAAAACCATAAGTTGTTGAGGATTTACAGCCACTATCAAGCCAAGTTACACAAGTGTTTAGTTTTGTTTTCTGGGTTTACTCTCACCAGAGGATGGTTACAATATTGCTCATAGACTTAGCACAACTATAATGATATTACAATTGAGTGATAAATAAAGTCTAAGTAATTGATGATTGATTGATATTCAACTTGTATATTTTTTCGTTCATATGTTGTTCTTCAACTAATGAGGACCTTTTATATATGTCAATTTTGTTGAGGCAAAATCTCAAATCAAGTGTTTTGAAGATAAACAAACAAGTTAATTAATCTCTAATCATGATTCTAATTGTGTTGCTATTTAACTTGTGTTTTTGAGGGTTTTATTCAAAGATAGGTGATCAAATACATTCATACACCAATCAACGATCTCAACATGATATAAATCAAAGAACATCATGTCTTAACTGAACTAAAATTTGATTACAAGATCATTCTAGGTAATCAAGATCATTCTGGTTTCTCAAGATCATTCTGGTTATTTCGTTTTAAAGGCAGAAGTAAAAAACTCATTTTACATAGTCCAAATCTTAAGATAAAAGAATATCAAAACAATAATCAAGCCCAGAAGTCTAGCTGAAGACCCAAAGAAGCAAAACAACCTTCAGATCAATGACCAGAGCAATCTCTAGATTGATGAGCTATGAACAAGGACAGCTAGAACATCAACGACACTACTGCTGCACCTTTTTTATAAAGAACAACATGCTTTTGAGACAAATCACGAACACCAGACGTATAATGAAGCATTTCTTCTTCTTCTTCTTCTTCTTCTTCTTCTTCTTCTTCTTCTTCCGTTGCAGGAGTTCAATTTTGATCTAGGCTTCAATTCATAATTCTGTTGCTTGATCGTTGCTGGGATTTTCAGAATGTTCTATCTTTGATTGCACAAATCTGTTGTCGTGAATTTGAATTGGATTGTTTCTATTTGACGAGATATTTAATTCAGTGCAATTAAGAATTTAATCGACTAGGCACTTTAATCCATTCAAGTGTAGGCAAAAGTAACCGCTTGGACATTTTGAATCTTCAATATCAAAATCAGAGGTAGTGAGCCTTCATCATATTATGTTTTTGAGTCGTGTGTAGAACGTGTGTCTTGAGAGTCAACTTCCAGAGTCGTGACTTATATCAGAGTCAGAGTCGTTGACTTTTTCCAAAGCAATTGACTTTTCCAGAGACATTGAGTTTTTCCTTGTTGTATTGACTTTTTCCATGTTGTGTTAACTTTTTCATCAGAGACATTAACTTTCCTTATAGTCAGACGCTTGTTTGTGTTGGAGGAAAAGTCTAATAATTGAAGTCAGAAGTAATATGGAGTTTAGAGTCAGACCCAATCATCTTGTGGTGTTGAATTACTGGTAGGGGCAACTTAGTATAGGTAGAGGCAATGTTGCATAGTAGAGTCAGATGCTTGCTTTGAGCTACTTTGTTGGAGGCAGCCTATTAGAACATGTTGCACTTGACTTTAGAGGCAAGAAATTGGAGGCAAATGATTAGAGTCAGATCCTTAGACTCAGTTACTCTAAGGTAGATCCTTAGAGGCATCTCCTTTGGAGGCAACGAAGGGCGCTTATTGTTCTTTTCCTCTAATCCGTTCTTTTGTTCCATTTTCTCTTAATCTGTCTGCTTCCTTTGATCTGAGGCGCTTACTCTGATGAACAAGCTTCCGCTGATCCGAGGCACTTTCTCTAATTCTGGGCGCTTCCTCTAATCATGGGAGTTTCCTCTAACCCTTGTTGCTTCCTCTAATCCTGGGTGTTCCTCTAATTATGGATTTTCTTCTAATTTATTTTCTGCACACTCAATTAAATTATTAGTGCATTAAATTGTTCCCACAAAATACCTTTTGCTATCATCAAAACAAGATAAGGAATTGTTCTACAAACCATCCAGGTTCTAACAAATATTCCACTAAGGTGACAGACATTCTCATCCACCCTATCAAAACTGGATCAAAACCCATCCTCTCCATAACGGCAAAAAGGTACTTTCGATCCACACAATCATAGGCTTTACTAATATCTTATTTTAAATTTATCTCCCCTTTTCGTCCTCGAGTCTTGCACTTTAGATAATGAATCACCTCCAAAGAAACTAAAACATTATTTGTGATAGCTCTCCTTGTAACAAAACGTAATTGTTCCATGGACATACATTTCAGAATGATTTAGTGTAACCTTTGCCAAAGGTTTTGCCATAATTTAATATACCACATTGCACAATGATTTAGGCCCCAGGTCCCTCATAGACAAAGGGATATCAAATTTTGGAATAAGAACATTCAGAGTATCTCCAAGGGAATCTGGTAACCTTCCTTCACTTAACCATTTCCTACAAGAGGAATCAACATCATTACCATAAAGAGCCCATAAATGCTTGTAAAAAACGGGATTGAGACCATCAAGACCCAAACCTTTGTTAGAATGCATTTGAAAAGTTGCCACTTTAAATTCTTCATCAGAGAAAGGGGCCAAAAGCTTTCATTAATATTTAGAGAAAGAATAGGGTTCAAAACTTCTATAATCAACGTTGGATTAATCAAAGAGGTTGCAAACAAATCATTAAAATATTTACCAGTAAGATTACGAAGACCCTCTTGTGAATTAATTTCCAACTGATCGTCATCCATTTTCTCGCAGTAGCCATTGCATGGAAAAATTTAGAGTTTGTGTCTTCATCTCTCATAAAAAAAGTCTTTGCCTATTAACGCCAAAAAGCCTCATCTTGCATGATAGAAATTTGGCTAATGTATTCTTCAACATAACCACCTCTTGATCAGTATCAACGCAATCGATGCTCTGCATTTCATCAATCTGTTTCTTGCATTGTTGGATCCCATCTTTATATCTTTTGCGCAATCTCCTTCCCCAATGATCCAATTATTTAGTACAAGCTGTCCATTTATTCAAGAAAGGGTCATTGTCACTCGTACTCCAACCTAACGTAACCACCTACTTTAGTTCTTGTTCAAGTGGCCACACATTCTCAAATCTAAATGCCAACCTCCTATAGATAAACATATTATTTTTTTGTGAGAAAAAAATAGGAGAGTGATCATAAGAACCTACAGTTAAATTCCTCAAGGTAAAATTTGGAAACATATGTATCCATTGAGTCGTAGGCATAACTTTATCCAACCTTTGTTCAACTACTCTAGCGGTTCCTAGACTACGAGACCAAGTATATGCATGGCCTTAGAGGGGAATGTCTATGAGTCCATAGTCGTTCTTCGCTTCCCAAAAGCCATTAAGTAACCAAGATGGATGACTATTACGACCCCTTTTTATCATCTTGTGAAATAAGATCATTAAAATCCTCAACTATACACCATGACATTATAGATTGCAAGGTCAGACTCCGTAAAATATTTCAGGATCTCTCCAGTGTTCACATTGAGGTATTCCATAGAAACTTGTAAGGCGCCAAGGTTCAGAAAAGTCTTCCTCTTTAACAATGATATTGATAAAGTTCCTAGAATAATTTTGAATTTCACATAAGAGATAATGTCGCCAAAGAAAAGCCATACCACCACGATCAACAAAAAAATAACATATGATTATGACTGCGTACAAGATCCCTTAAAGAAGGAACTAACTCGATTGATCCAATCCCCGACAAGTTCCAACTTAGGATAATCATTGGTCCTGGTGGGCCTGCTTGCCATGACCTACCTCTAAAAAATGTGTGAAATCAATGAGCATATTGGTGCTTTGGTCGGCTAATTCTTGGCCTACATAGCTTGGATATGCAACAATCCATTTTCCCCTTTGCGCTTTTTTTCTACTGCCAAATCTTCAACTGTATCTTCATGCATGCTAGCAACATGAATTATTGTGATGGCCCCACTTTGTTGATCATGCATTGTTGAGGTAAAATCCCAATTTGATGTTTTAAAGATAATTAACATCTTAAATTACATTTTTTTAGATTCTAATCATTTTGTGATCTAACCTGTGCTTTTGAGTGTTTTAAATATTGATAACATATTTTGATTTTAATCTAAGTGTCTCAATCAAGAAAGAACAAAGCATTAGTTCATATTTCACATAAAGAACGTTTTTCTTGAACAAAATAACGTTCTCATTGTTGGGTTTTATGACAAAATTTTCTTTCTCATATTAAAACAAGATTTATCATCTTAAATGGTTTTAAGTCAACTAAGAAATGGACAAGAATAAACATTGTAGTTGAAGTCATTTCAAGAATAATGAATTTAAGATATATTGCACAAACAAGATTAAATGAGAGATAGTGAAAGAACATTCTTTATGGTACCAAAAAAAGGAATATGTCATAAAGGCTTTGATTGATCCATCTTCAATTCCAGCATTGTTTTTAGATTTCATTTATACCAATATGAGCAAGCCAACTCACACTTTGGCATAATCATGTTGCCCACATTTTTGGAAAAAGAACATTCTCTTTGTTCACCACTTGCAAGCACAAAAGACAAAATCAAGTACATGCCTGTACAAGTGCCAGTTGCTACCTTTTTTTCCTTCTCCATGTTGCATTAGAAAGACAACTTGTAGTGTCCCCTTGCTCATATTTTGAAGATTTCTCTTGGTCACAAAAAACAGAAGAACAATCTTTTCTAAAAGAGAACGTTCTCTTTGAACTGTAGAAATGGACAAGGATCAACTTTGTAGTTGATGTCATTTCAAAAATAATGCATTTAAGATGTATTTCCCAAACATGCTTAAATTAGAAATAGTGAAAGAACATTCTTTGTGGTATGAAACAAAGGAATATGTCATAAAGGCTTTTATTGATCCATCTTCAGTTCCAGCATTGTTTTTAGATTTCGTTTAGACCAATATGAGCAAGCAAACTTACACTTTGGCATTATTATGTTGGCCCACATTTTTGGAAAAAGAACATTCTCTTTGTTCTACCACTTGTAAGCACAAAAGACAAAATCAAGTACATGCAAGTACAAGTGCCAGTTGCTGCCTCTTTTCCTTCCCCATGTTGCATCAAAAAGCAACTTGTAGTGTCCCTTTGCTCAGATTTTGAAGATGTCTCTTGGTCACAAAAAATAGAAGAACTGTAGTAAAACAAGAAGACACCTCATCTATAAATAGGAATCGATGTTGAACATGAAATGCAAGAGTATAAGCTACAAATTATCAATCACTTGTTTTATTCTCAAGAGAATTTCAAGGCTATTTTTTTATCATTCACACTTCAGTTTTAGATCTACATATTCAAGATATATATTTCGAAGTGTTCTAATACGTTTCCTTTGCTTATGAAATTTGTCTTTGAGTTTTGGTAAGCAAATAACCCATACACTTATTCATATACTTGTAAAAATCTCTCAAAGTCTTTTCTTTGTGATTGTTGAGAGTGAAGTTGTATTAAGTTTGTTTATACTAGGGTTGTAAGCCTAATGAGGCTATGATAATACAAGTTGTAAGCCTATTGAGGCTTTGATAATACAATGTGTATTAGATCAAGTTGTGATTTAAAGAAAAGATTGTAAGAATATGCTGAAATAACGTTCTCTTTAGCAAAATAGTGGAAAATCTCACAAGGTGTGATGACTGGTTAAGGGTGAATCAAGATAAATTTGGGTGTGATTCTTGTTAACTTCATCTTTTACTCTTGCACATTAATCACACCACATCATTGTCATCTACAGTTTTCATTATAAACTTCTAATAAAGAATGTTCCCTTTGTTTTAAACAAACATTCTTATTCAAGTAACATGTTGAAATATTTGCTTTTGATTTAAATTTTTAAAGGTCACAATTTAAACCCCATGTATTATTCTACTTCATGCGCCTCATTATTATTAGTAGCAGTTATTGACATGTTTTTTAAATTTGTAGTCAACCTTATATAATTGGTGGTTATGAAATTTGGAGAATAATTAAGATGAAATGTTGCAGGTTTCACTTCATGCACTTGTAATTGTCATATCCCTCGCCTCATTGTTTCCTAAATGATCAGAACTTTGATGACCATAAAATGCAGTCGCAATTGTGTTTCTAGCTGCCGTCGTCAGACCTTTCTTCAGCTCTACCTTCAAGTTAGAACCCCATCCTCTTGTCTCATTATCCTCTTCTATCACAATGTTGATCTCCATGGCCCAGTAAACCACACAAATAACAAAGTCAACCTCTTGCATTTGGACTTCACTATCTTCATCTCCCCATCGTCCTTCTAGACTTTCTTGCTTCTCTTTAATGGCTTTCAAACTTCGAGCTTCACTCGGATACGCATGAAACTCTGCAAAAAAATTAGACTTGTTCTTCAGAACATACTCAACAAACACTTTGATATAATTACCAAGGCCCTCCCCATCCTCTTTGCAATAAGATTCATAGGAAAATTGTGAAATTGAACGCAAAACTTTGCATGATATAGAGGAATCTGTGTAGGTATATCTCCAGGACCGATTTGAGCAAGTACCAACAAGTGGCCATCAAAAGACCACGTACCTCCTTTCAAGACTCGTTGCATATCCAATTTATGAAAAAATTGAAAAACCAAAATACCCTTTTCAGTTTCTTCCATCGCAACCCTTCTTCCCGATTGCCATATTGTTGTCATTCTTTCTTTTATGATCATACTTTGTATCGGTTTCTTCATGAGGAACCATCCTACCAAACATAAATTAGATCGGCTCTTTGCACTTGTTGTTCTGTGCTATGAAATGTCATCACCGTTTCTTCATCATCACTAAGTTGTACAAAATTATTTATATCATAAATTTCACACAATAAGATTATATTGGACACGTTTCTTTAAAATTTGACTCTTTATAAAAATAATTCGTTGTAAGATTGGACTTTCCCAATAAGAATATATTGGACACGTTTCTTTAAGATTATAAAAGAAAGATTTTGACTTTATATTTTTTGAAATAATTTTTATGAAAATTTACTTAAAAATAGATGTTATTTTAGACTTATTTATTATCGATTAAAAAACATAATTTTCACATTCAATAACTTAGATATTTAGAATTAGAGATTTTAATATGATAAAAATCACATTTTTTTCTTTAAAAATGCATGTTTTAAAAATGATTTTTATGAAGAGCTTCTCCAAATAGCTTTTCATTTTAATCATTTTTGAATTCATTATTAAAAAAAAGTTGTAGCAAATAGATGAAGTTTTTAAAATGATATTTCAAGATAAACTATTTAAACCAATTGTTTCATTTGATTGATTGATTCATTCAATCAACTAATGCATAAAATTAATCTTAAACCACATCGGATGCTACTAATTGATAGAAAAAATTTATCAATGAAAAAGTTCAAGGATGATAACCGACTATTTTCTAAAACGGGTTTTCAAAATGTATTTAATATCATGAATAGGATAACAAAAATAGAACTTTTCAAATTTAAGTTTCTATATCAAAACATAAAACAAATTTGATCGCAACCCAACAACAATATTCAAACAAATATGAACAAACACAAACACAAATTAAAGAGATAAGAGAAATGAAAAATCAGACCATAGTTATATTGGTTCCACTACTCGTCCTCGATATGTAGAGTACATACAGTTCCTATTAAACATGAATGAGACTTTCTTCCCTTATTATAATACAGATGTTTACAAGATCCGTTGACAATTGTTTACAAAGCTTGTATAGTAATCCTTTCATTTCTAAACGCTCACGAACCAAATCTCTTGAAATCCCTTCCAAAACAATTTGAACCTCTATCTTCAAGAGGAATACACCCTTCAAAATATGCAAGATAGAAACACCGTAGAGTAATCACCAACTCTGTATTTGAAAAAACTTTTTCTTCATCCGTTACAAAGTGCGAATGATTACACCAAATTACTCACCTATGAAACAACATGGAGGTGCCTACCAAGGTGATAGAATGGTTGTTGTATGCAAGTTGAATGGAAGGTACGAGGTAGTACTCAAAAACAAAGGCCCCAAGGAAACTAGCCATTGCACCCCTAACACAAGGTGTGCTGCATGAATAGGTAGAAGATAAAATGGAATGATAAATAATTTGTATGTCCAGTGCACAAAAACATGTTGAAAAAATCTCAAGCATTTAATAGCCTCACCTTTTCTTACTACAATAGAGAAAGAAGGAACGACGATGATAGGCAAGCCAAAGAACTTGTCAACGCAGGGTTTCATGATACTATGAGAATTATTAGAATCGATGAGCACGATCATAATGAGCTTGCAAATATTGGCCTCAATGTTAAGAGTGAGAGGTGAAGGACAATCCAACATTGTTAATTACTTGAGATTGTTGGTACTAGGAAGCATCAAAGTTAGGATCTAATGGAGAGGATCCAAAGGGACTCTAGTACTTGCATCAGGAGAAGCAATGTCGAACAATGCCAAATCAAAGAGTAAATAGGAGGATCATCATCAAGGAAGAGAAGTAATTTCTTACTTTGGCAATGATATTTTAGACACTTTAGAACATCAAATCATTTATAAACTAATATAAATGATTTGGTATAATATTGTCTTTTCAAATGATAATAAAATTAGTCGATTTAATATTTTTTGAGATAATATTAATTTAAATAAAACTTTAATAGTATTAGTTTTGAAAATATTAGACTTTTTAACTTATTAAGTAAATATTTTTTAAAGTCTTTTTATTAATTAAAAAAAATTGGAGATCTAAAGTGATGAATTTAGTAGCTTTATCCTTGGGCCGACCCTGAACTTGGCTTCCAACAACTTAGCTAAACCAATGGGCTCGTAGGTTAACAACAGAATTCTCATTGGGAAAAGTCCTTAACTGAAACCATTGAGAAAAGTTCATGTGACATCCCTAAGACTTGATTGGAAATAGTTTCAAAATGCAATCAACATTTCATAACATGACATGTTTGGAAAAAATTGAAGAGAGCAACCTGGTGGTTAATGTGGAGAGTTCAAACCACAAGTCTAGAGCTCGAGTGAGGGAATCTCAAGGGATTATTTAAAGGTTGTCATAAAGCCATTTGTACCAACCAAGAGTTGCGTCTTGTACAAAGAAAGGTACAAGTTTCATGCGTTGCTACGGTGGGGGTCTGACTCAATTCAAATATTATTTGTCAACTTCAAAGATCCAATCCAGGGGATTTGAACCATCAAACATTGTATGGGTAAGATTGGGGGTTTGGGTTTGGTGTTGTGGGGTGGAAGGTGTTAGACTTGATTTTCATTGTATTTTTCTTTTTATTTTGTTTTTAGTGTGCAAATTTATTGGGTCAAGTGAGTTACATTTCCTGTTTTAAGTTTGTTATTTTTTATTGTATTTGCCTTTGACTTTCCCTAATATAAAAAGTGAATTTTATGTGTAATGAAAGCCTCACATAAATAATAATTTATGAGGTATATTTCTCATGATGAGTTTTGCACCTTTTTTTTCTTCTTTGAACCAAAATGCAATTCTTGCATTACTCACATGGTATCAGGGCCTATCCAAGATTCATTAGGCCACCTGCTATCTGGTCACTGCTATCGGGCCACTCGAGTCACGTTCAGATGTCTAGTCCTAGACGTGAGGAGGTGTGTTAAGAGTCCCACATGTAGAGAGAATAACATAAGAAATAGGGATTTGAATTGTGTTTTGTTTCAAAACTTAATTTAAAACAATTTACAAACTGGTGATGTTGAAAACAAGAATAAGTAAAACAATAAGTAAGAGATAAAGAAAGAGACACAAGTCAATTTATCCTGGTTCATCACCAACACGGTATCTACGTCTAGTCCCTTCAGACATAAGCATTTAATAAATTATACACCACTAGAATCACAAGTTCAGTGAACACCTTATAGTCAACTAACTATGTTCAAATTTTCTCAACCTTCAAGCTTAGTAAGACTAAGCTGTTGAGGACGCCAACCACTATTGTGCCAAGTTACAAAGTGTTTAGATTGAGTTTGGAAGGAATTCTCAGACAAGAGTGTATACACAGATTTTGATCTTAGAAGATTTTTTATGTTTCACGACACTTGGAGCTAATACAAGAGTTTGTAGTTTGTAATGACAGTAATTCTTCTCTTGTTTTTTTTTTGTTAGTTTGTTTCTTTGAGACAATAACAAATCCATTTATAAAGAGCCATTTAATCCATTAGGGTTTCTGACCGTTGATGTGATTGCATGAAATCAGCATGCGAATTAATAACACGTATAAAATCTTCAAAGATTTTGAATCAACATTAAAAGCATGTCCAAATATGTCTTCATAACTGATTTAGCGTATCTTGATATAAAAGGTAGGATGACCAGATGATGATATTGTCAAAGGACATTACACTTTTCTTCAATCAGAGGATAAGTCTTCTATGATGAGCAGAGCTTGTTGGAGGGTAGACTTCTTATCAGAGCATTGACTTTATTAGAGGTCAAATTGGATGCCAAGATTATTAGATGTAGAATCACCGAAGTGAACTTCTATCAGAAGATTCAGCAAATGTGCGTTAAGAGCAAACTTTTTTGAATCAGTTATACTTCAACAGATGTAACAAAGTATTATCGGAACTACTTTGTTTAGCTTGTCTATTCATCATATGATGCAGCATAAAGACTCTACACACTTAAATAAAATATTAGCACAATAAATTGTTCACACACAAAAATTTATGTTATCATCAAAACAATTAAGGGTCATTATTCTTCAAACCAACTTGGTTATAACAATCTCCCTATTTTTATGATGACAAACATCTATTTTTGTAAACAATTTTTGTTTATAATAAAGTGGTAAAAGTAGAGTTGTTCAAAGTAAAACAGTAAAGCTCCCCCTTAATATGATAAGGTTTTCTTAATTGTTTATTCCATGAACGACTTAGTTTTAGCTTCGAAGTGATCAAAGTCTTCCTTCCTAAAAAACTGAGATGAGTCAACGCAGGTGTAGAGGGAATGAAAGAGGGACCTTTAGAGACAAACACTGCAAATCTTGATGCAACTGTTGTAGGAACATCCAAGGGAGGTAACTCAACACGTCGGATGATCAGAGGAACCTTCAATGGTTCCAAAGGAGCAACATATCCCACAGGAAAGTTGTCTATGTTGGATGGACCATTTGAAGTAGTAGTTAGTTGCTTTCTGGTTTGGTTTCCTTGAGCTATCTGAAAGGGAAAGACCCAAAGGTAGAAGATCTCAGTAGTATTTCTAAAAGCACTAGAGTTCTAAGCGTCCAAATGAGTTCCATGCTAGATGTTTTCCTTAATGCGTTGTGACAAAAGAAAGGACAATGTTCCATATACTAGTGACTTCATCAAGATCTAAACTTTAAGCACTCAAGTTTTGAATCTTGGTAATTTTAGCAGTAACAACGGTAATGAATGAATCAAGGTTTGGAAAGCCAGAGGGAATAAAGGGAATAAAAGGGGCTAAGTCTAGAGGGAATGGGAGGAATAATTATGGATCCATACCCCTACCACTACCAAGATCCCCGGGAGAATGAATAAGCTCAACAGATGAATTTACCTTATGTATCTTCCTCAAGTTGAGGCTAGCTTCATCGTTAGTGGCTTTTTTATCATCTTATTATTCCTCTAACATGGAAGATACCCTGAATGCCCTTTTCCTTTTCTTCTCAAACTCCTAAAATGCCCTAGGCAGAGGGAAGCATATTGGAGGCATCTTTTGACTTGAGAGGTACATCCTCAGATATTCTTGAATTACCTCTATGTTGTCTTCCTCGAAGATTGGAGCTAATGAATCTTCGACCAAGACAGTAGTGTCTTGAGATCCACTATATTATCCTAAGAATCTTTTAACTCTATTGCTTAGTTTTATGTAGTTCTTTGCAGCAATGAGTCTCATTTTGATGACATTCTAAATGTTGAACACTGATACAGAGGAGGATACCAAGTGTTCCTCCTAAACAGCTACTCCTAGTTCCTCTAGGGCCTTAATGAGAGGGGTTCTCATGAGCATAACTATGAAAAGTATGGAATAGGGGATACTTTTGATTTTTCTTGATCTGGAGTTGACAACGTAGAACCTCATGTGCTCAAGTACCAAATGTGGAAAATTTGTATAAATCTTCTACGAGATGTTCCACATCAATCCCTTGTGGTCTTTACTTATGTGATCAACAAAGCCACCTTTTAGGACAACACGTCCAATCATAATCTTGGACATCATTCTATATATGGGCTTTATGTGTACTGATTTGGAGTTAACCTTAGGATCTTCAAAAAGTTCCTTGTTGATTTAAGAAAACCCAATTCTTGACTCGTACCCGTTTTCAATTAGCATGCCTTCATCTAAGCATTTGGTGATAGCAACATTGGTTTGTTGAGTAACCTTGATAAGGAGCCCTAAAACCACGCTATAAATTTCTGCATCTATGTTAACATTAGCAACCCAAGCGACATAATCACCACCTTCCCATGTGACAACACCGCCACCAACAGTCCAAGTGACAAAACCACAACCTTCCCAAGCAGCATCCCCTCACTCTGACACTACAAGAAAACACTCAATCTGTGGCCAACTTAAAATAGATTTTGTGGCCGAAAAAAACCCTCACAAATTACTGACTGAAAAAACCCTCACAAATCAAAAATATTTTTTTGGTTGAATATAACATTTGTGGCGGCCAAAAATGGTCACAAAATTATTGGAGGGAAAAATTATTTGAATTTGTGTCGGTCAATACCCTCACAACGGACATGATTGATTGAAAATATCAGCAGGATTTTGTGGCGGCATATACCCTCACAAAATCAGAACATTGGAGCATTGTGAGGGCTTAGGCTGCCACAAAATCAGTCTGTTGGTGCATTGTGAAGGCTTAGGCCGCCACAAAATCACCCCATTGGAGCATTGTAAGGGTATTGGCCACCACAAAGGCAACATTTTCTGACTGCTTAGGCCGCCACAAAAGCAATAGTACCATTGGCATTTTGTGGCCGCTTTGGCTGCCACAAATGCCATATTTCCTCTCTATATATATCACTCTTCCTCTCATTTCTAATTTCTACTTTCTCTCTAAATTTTCTCTCTACCTTCTTTCTAAATTTTCTTTCTACCTTTCTCTCTACAAATATTTTTCTACCTTATTTTTTTTTTTTGGTTTGTATGAATATATTATGCATTATTATTTAATTATGGTGTGTTTTATTTTGGTTTGTATGATATAATTTATTAATTTTGGAATGTTTTATTTTGTTTGGTAGTAATAATTTAATTATTATTAAAATTATATTTTTATTTTTATATATAATATTTAATTTAAATTTAAATTTTCAATTTTTAAATTATATAAATATTAATTTTTTATCTATAATATTAATTTCGAATTTTATAAAAAATAAATTAATTAAGTTACCCATTTGTGGTGGCCTAAGCCCTCACAAAAGGAAGAATTTGTGGCGGCCTTGGCCCCCACAAACTGTGAATTTTTTTAATCAACTTTATTCTTTATGGCGGCCTAAGACCTCACAAATGGTAACAAAAAAACCAATTTTTGTGACCGTTTTAGCCGCCACAAAACTTTGTGACTAGGTTATTTGTGGATGCCTTAGGCCGCCACAAATGTGTGTTGTGGCTGGTTTCCTCCTTTGGTGAGGGCTTTTGGCTGCCACAAAATCCGGGTTTTCTTGTAGTGTGAAGACGTGGTAAAAGATGAGCTTGAAATTGTTAAAATAAAATAAAATCTTCTACATATTGGAATGTAGATGTTATTAGTAAGTAATCTAATATCAAATTATCCTTAAATGATTTAATTGTTTTACATGGTTGAGTTATAACATATTTTGGGTGCCAAAGACACATTTAAGGGTGCCAAACGTGTTCGAAGCTTTTCCTAATGTAAAAAAGGTTATAACTAGATGGAATTCAGATTGTCAACTTGTAGGACCAGCCGGTGGTTTGTTAATAGGTGTTTTGGGTGAAATTGCAGAGAAGTTTAGAAACTTTCCTATTATGTATGACAATTGGAAAATAGTGTCAGAGAAAATAAGAAAATGACATTATAAGGATAAAATAAAGGTATCATTGATAAACAAATGAATATTTTTTTTATCTTTTGTTTCTTTTATTAACCAACTATACTTTTTATGCATATGTTATAAGTCAAAATTTGTTGTGGATGATGGAGACAACAAAAAGTACATTCTTATTAGCCTTGGAAATAAATGGTGGAATGCATGATGTAGATTTTTTATGAAGTTTAACAAATGGGATCTCAACTTGGAGGAAAATCTTCAAAACTATCCACGTTCTATTAACCCAAATCATTGGGTTGTTTATGTCCAATATAGGCAGAAGGCAAAAATAATGGTGATCATTCTTATGCGTTTATCTACCTACTTGTTTTTCTAGGTTTTTCTTATAAAAAAATAGTTAATAATATATGGTTGTTTCTCTATGTTATATTTCTGCATTCTATTTTTGTTGTGTTTTGTTTTATGCATTCAGCTTTTGTTGTGCACTATTTATGTGATTTGCTTTTGCTTCTGTTTCGTTATGTTTTTGCATTATGTTTCTGTTGTGTTTTGTTTACACGTTTTGTATCTGCATTCTACTTCTGTTGAAACACTATTTCTGCATTTTGATTATGTTTACTCATTATGCGTCCTGCATCCTGCTCTGGTTGTGTTGTGTTACTATTGCATTTTGTTTACGTTTTTTGCGTTAGTTTTGCGTGTATCAAAATTATTATTTCATTTGTTATCAATGCAGGAGAATGCGGAAAAAAATGAAGCAAATTGGGAAAAGCTAACAGTCCCTCACACACTAGGATCAAAATCGCTTGTGAGGAAGAAGGATGGGTTGGTATGAATTCTTTCCACACATTATCTATATATGGGCTAACGACAAAAGCTTCATATGAAACATCTGTTATAACCAAATTGGTTTGAAAAACTATGTCCCTTACTTGTTTTGATAATAACAAATTATTATGTGGGACCAATTTAAAGCACTAATATTTTGTTAAAGTGTGCAGATCAGGTTATTATATATGAGTTTACGTCGCATCCTTTAATGTCTAATCTACGTTAAACGGAACATCAAGACTCCACCCTGAAATTCATATTCTAAGTTTGATGAAGCAATGCTCTGATTAGTATGACTCTGATGACTACAACAAGCATTCACTCTGCCTCTAAAAAAGAAAGTGATTTTCTGCCTCTGATAATCGCGTCAAGCATCTGATCATTTGACTCCATTTAAAATTCAACACTCTAGATAGTCAATGCTTTGATGAAAAGTCAACGCTCTAAAGAAGACAAATTTGTGCATCCTCTGGTCAATAACCTATATACGTTATTTTTCTGAAGGACTATGTGACATACTATGATCATGATATCGTTTACTCGCTTTTTCTCCGTATCAAGATACGCATAATCAATTACAAGGATAATTTTGGACAAGGTTTAATGGCGAATTAATCTCTGAAGATTTAATACGAAACTTCATGATACATGTTGATTTCTTGCAATAAGTACAACAACTAGAAACTCTAAAGTTCTCTATAAAATGACGTACAACCCTAATTAAAAAATAGACAACGCACTGCAATAAGCAAAATACAGTCGTCTCTACACTCGCTTTTAATCATTTGTTTTGTCTAAGTGTTAAGAAATATTTTCTAAAAGTACAACATTGTAAACACCCTCTTGTGAGGGTATTTAAAAAACCCTTAAACTTATTCTTTCCTACCCTAGCCCAGTAGGGGCTACATCCCTCAACAACTTGATTGTACTAAGCTAGAAGGTTGAGAAAACGTGAACGCATTCATATTGACTAGTAGGTGTTATGTGGAAGTTGTTAAGACAAACTCTTAAATTAAGTTTTGATTAAAATAAACAAAGGTTAATTAAGAATGTTAATTATGATTCTAAATGTCATGTTAATTTAATCTTTGCTCTAGAGTGTTTTTATTCAAAGATAGGAGCCAAGCAAAGCAAAGAAATCAGATAAAAACTGAACAGAACATTCTTGACTATAATCTGTAAAAGACGGAAAATGTTCTCCAGAATCAAGACTGATCGTCACAGCCTCTTGACCAATCAATCTCCACTATTTCAACGAAGCTTTTGCCTCTAATTTTTATACTAAGTCCATCAGTACATGTTAAGGAACAAGTAGGATCCATTTCAGTAAAAGAAAGCTTTCGAATCATTAAGATAAAAGGTCTCGAATAAAGCTAGTTGAAACAGTCTGAATCTTCTTCAGCCAAATTATTAAGAAAGTTTAAATCAATCTTGATTTGTACAAGACATCAGGAAGACATCCAGAATGATCAAAACTGAGTCTCCAAATTGATCATCAATCTCCAGAAAGTTCAAACTGACAAAACCAGATTGATAATAAATCTTTGTTATGCAGAATTTCAGCATTGATCTCCTTACTTCTATAGAGGTTTATAATCATTCACCAAACTACTTTGGACAGAATCAAGGCTCCAGATCGAAGCTGTAACATCAATATTTAAATCTGAAGCTTAAAGGATCATTAAACACGCAGGCAATCTGATCAAGAATGAATAAAGCTGCCCAGTCAACAAAGTTCAAAAGGCTAGATTATTTTTATTCACTTATATTAGTTTTGGTCAAAACTGACAAAGCACTACCAACAGCTCTTTTGACCATTATTAAATGCTCTAATCGTCTATAAAAGGAAGGCAAATACTCAGCAAAACTCAGAACTTCAAGTGCAAAAGATATCCATCAATCTCATACACTTACATACTTGAAAGTTTCTCTTTCACAAGAGAATCAGTTCTGAAACTATCTTCATACATCCAGTTTGTTTTACTGAGTTCTTTTAACCTGAATCTATTCTCAAACACGAGTTGAGCATAATCAGATTCAACCAATCTTCTTAAATCATTATTGTGTAAACTCAAAACTATAAGGATTGTTTATAGTTTGAGTATGATTAAAGAGTGAACTGTAAAATCCTATCAGAACTGTTAGGTGACTTGATTAAATCCTTTCTGGGTGGAAAGGAATTGGTGTTATAGATTAAGGTTGATCTTAACTGTGTAAACCAAAGATTGTTCTCCGTTTTTGAACACTTAGTGAAAATCTCATAGTTGTGAGGACTGGACGTAGCCCGATTTGGGTGAACTAGGATATATCATTGTGTGATATCTCTTCCTTATGTCTGTTTACATTCAATCATTTTAATTATCAAATTAAATAGAGAAACTAAAACTGTGATTTTAACAAATCAAGAACGTTCTCTGTTTCTGTTTCCAGAACCAAGAACGTTCTCCGTTTTCTGTTTTCATAACCAAGTTCATTCTTGAATTGTTTTTTCTTAAGTTTTTAACACGATATTTTAAATAGGCAAATTTACAATTCAAACCCCCTTCCTTGTAAATCGACATCGCTACTTCAATGTGATTTAGTTGGTGAATTAGTAGATTAGATCATTCAATTTGAAGAGAGTGGACGAAGCTACTGTGTTGGTGGTGAACAAGGATAAATTGTTGTGTTATTATGTGTTTATGTTTTATCTGTTCTATTTTCATTACTTTGTTTTAATCTTCTTAAAACATTTTTTTTAAATAAAACACAATTCAACCCACCCCACTCCCCTTCATTTTCTTGCGTTTCTCGTTCTACAACATCATTTAACCATTCATAAATAATAAAGTCCTTCCACTCATTTGCAATACACATTATATTTTTGATTTTACTAAATTGATTGTATACTTAATTCCACAAGTACTTATTATATGTGCTTACTGGTAGGAATTGAGAGATGGTGGAAAATACAGTAGAGGAGAAATGTATCCAATTTCTCATAAAAAGTACTCTAACAGGTCATTTGTCAATGAACAGACCAATGAAAAAAATATAAGTGCAATAGTCATTTATCTTTCTTTAATATTTTGTTGAATAATCATATCCTGTGAAAGAGCTCATATTATAGATTCTATGTACAAAATAAAAAATCATGTTAGTGGTAGAGATCATGCTTTAAAAATTGTGTCCACTTTGTTCAAATCTTATTTCTTCATTTAACATAACAATCATATAGAAGAGAAAGACAAAATCTACAACTTTGGATAATTTATGTACTACTATCTCATTACATAAAGATGAAATATCATGTAGGCAATAGGACATGGCTACCAAATAAAACTCATTTGCATAGACAGGAACAATAGCAGGATGAATTTGAAAAAAATTCTTTTGAACTTGAAGCATTTGTGAACGAGTTTGGGAAAGAGCATTACAAATATGTTCATTGTATGGGACTTGGGGTAATAATGTCGCAAATCACTAGATCTACTTCTCACTCTACAAGATTGACATCTTCCTCCGAGACTAATGAGAAGATGGAGAAAATGCAAGCTATGTCGATGCACTTAAGGATAAACTTTCACAATATGATATCTTGAAGGAGCAAATGGAAATCTTTATGCAAATATAAAATAATAGGGAAGTCTTGAGTAAGTGTGAAAAAGTGGGTTATATATATATTGGTATTTTTTTTTTGGCTTTCGAATCCCCAATAGATGATAGGCGTTTCTCAAAGTCTAGGTGTCGGCTTCAGGATCGTGGAGCAACATCACTAAGGACTATTTAGACATTTTTAGGAACTTCTATTTTGATGTAGTTGTTTTGTATGTTCTTCACACCACTAATGTTTTAGTTTATGAATGTTTATACTATTTTATTATTTATTGTTTTAGTTAGGTTGTATGTATGGATTTTGTTATTTTTGAAAAGATTATATGAATGGGATTTAGTCATGTACAATTAAATGTGTATTTTAATTAAGTTTAATTGTTCTTTACATATGTTTTTAAAAAATTAGTACTAAGGGGCGGTTGAAAACCATAGCAATTATGTAAAAAAGAATTTTAGAAAAAGTTTATCAAAAACGTACGTTTGTGATGGTTGCAACCGTCGCAATAAGTACTTAGGGGCAGTTGGGAACTGCCGTTATGTACCATGGAAACAAGTAAAAACAAGTGCGTTTGAAGGCAATTAGAACTGTCGTAGAATAATTTTGGAGCCAGTTGGAATGACAATTTTTTGAACTTTTGTAAAAAATCTTGTGACACAGATATCTATGACAGTTAAAAAATCGCTGTATGTGTTATATTGCGGTGGTTGCAACCACCCCAAATAGATTTTTTAACCACCGCAAATATTATTTTTTTTTAGTGGTTGAAAATGTTTTTCACTTAACAAAATATTTTTAGTATTTTTTTTTCCATAAACCCTTTGATTTATGGGGTCGGTTATTAAATTTAGATATTTTCCGTTACATCCTTAAATAAAGTTGCTTCATCATTTAAGTATTACCAATTAGTTATATTTGTAGTGATTTTAAGAGAACTTAATTTTTTTTGAGGTAGGAGAACTTAACCGACATAGATACAATATGAGATTTGAATTCTAAACCCTTCTTTTTCTTTTTAATTCTGAGACCTTGACATCTCAAGCTGGCAGCTGAATTCATATAGTGACATCATTTTAGATAACTAAAACAAATGAAGGAAAATCACAAACGTTCAAGAATCACCAACCTTTCCAAAAGTACCTTTCTGTGGTAATCATTAATCAACTCTTGATGAAAAGGACTATTTTTGAAAATCAAAATAATAGAATATAATGCACGAACCTAATTTTTTTAAAAGATTGTGCCCCTTCCTCCAACCAAAGAACACCAACCGTACAATTTCCTTGCACCACAATTGTCCTAATGCTTAGACAAAGGTCGCTTGGTTCATAAGCAAAGCATCACTTACACTTATCCTATTGCCACGTCAATATATTTTTTTATTAATTTTATTAATTAAATTTATATAATCTCATTAAATTATTAGTTTGACTAACATGAAGATTAAGGATATAACACCGAATATATTAATAAAATTGCTTAGAATAGACTCATACTTTACAAGTGGGTGGATTAAAATTTTGTTTACTATGTAAATATAAATTTATTTTAGTCCTTCGTATTAGGAGGATTAGTTAATTCAGTCCTATAAATTTATAAATTAAATAGCAATTTAATTCATTAAATTGAAAAATATTAATCAATTTATTCTTTTATTCTAAATTTTGCACCACAATTTTAAAGGTTTATATTTGTTTTTTTATGCAATAAAAGACTATTTAGTCAATATGTATCTATTTTATTGGTTTTGATGGATGTTTATTGTTAACTAAAGAAATATTTTGATGGAAATACTAAATTAATTGATATTTTTTAATTTAAAAGGCTTATTTTTATTTTGCAAATTTCAAAGACTAAATTGATCAACAACCTTGCAATAAATAAAATGTTTTTTTACTCCTCATTAAACTTTGAGATATTTAACTTAATGAACCCTAACATTCAACTCACTTAAAAAAAATAATTTGTTCCTATTTTGTCGGTTGTCCTGGAAGGGACTCTAAATGAAATAAAATAATTATGAAGGATATTTTGAATAATTATTTTTTGTAGAACAAAGAAAAATAACTACTTAAAGTTGACCTTACTCAAATCTTAAATTTTATGAAATTGCAGAGTCTATTAATATTATAAGCACATAAAATAAAATAAAAAACTATAGTCCACTTTCACTATTAAATGCTCACAGCCAAATGATCTCTATATATAAAGTCTATACCCCAATTTTGATTATTTCTAGTTGAGGGATTTTAATGGTCAACGGAAAGACAATAGAAAATGAAAGGTACAATTATATAGACCACTTAAGTTGTCAAGGTATAATCGTTATATTGTGGAAACATAAGGTTGAATACTAAACAATATATAAAATGCATAAATATGTGACAAGGGGAAGACAAGACAACAATTCTTAGCTTCCTTCTCTTTAGTTGTCTCTCATCTGTTTTATGTTTAAGAGTTCTTAGTCTTGAACTTTGGATTTGAATTCACTAAAATTTGAAGTTGAATGCATACCCTTTATTTCCTTTCAAGATTTTTTGAGCTTTCTTGTCCTAAACACTAATTTTGATTACACCAGGCAAGGAAATCAAGGAAGATTCTTTAAGGTAAATCATTGTTAATAACATGTTTTTCAATCTTTTGCTTTGTGTGTAGTTGCTTGAGGTTTTCATATTCAAAGTTTTAAATTGTAGCTGTAGTTTCGTCGTAATGATGATACAATAATTGATATTGTAATATATTGTAGTCAAATACGATTAATGCAGCCGTAGTAATTATGGTTGCAGAGACATAAAAAATATGATTTTACAACCACAATTGTTATCATATCCAAAGTTTTAGATTTCAACTGCAGTAGTATCCTTGTTATGTTACAATAATTGATATTGTGAAAAATTGTGATCGATATGATTGATGCAGCTGTAATTACCGATGCAAAGACATAAAAAGAAACTTGAGGTCTCAACCACAATCATGATTACCATATCCAAAGTTTTAAATTATAATTGTAGTTGCAACATAATCATGTTACGATCATTGATATTTTGAAAAACTTATCAAATACAACTGATGCAAATGCAACTAAAGTTGCAGATACATAAAAAAAGATGACTCTGCAGCTACAATAATGGTCAAACACCCTTTTTTGAAAACCTTGATCATATCCACAATGTTTACATTTTTCAACAAAAGTTGCTTAGCCAATTATATGAAAGGAAGAATCTTAAAAACTGGTATCTTATTTTGGAGGGTTTTCTTTTAAGAAAAAATTAGAGTATAAAAAGATCACATGATAGAATAGATATCTCAACTATGTTGGCAGATCTACTACTACCTATCATTTATAGTACTCCAATAAATATTTAGGAGGGTGTATTTTTCAGGTAATTTCATAAGCAAAATGAGTGTTATGTATGAAGAGCTAAGGAGAAACCAAGAAATGGATTCAACAAGTATTGGACATTCCAAACAACAAAATTCTGGAGTACTAATGAGGTACAGTTCAGCTCCAAGCTCATTTTTTACAAGCCTTATTGACAACAACAACAATAACACTCATAGCTATGTCAACAATGAAGAATCTTTTACAACAAGTAATTCAGAAATGGATACCATGTTGTCTAAATTGATATCTACCAACAATGGATGGAACAATTCTTCTGAGCCTTTGCAAGAGTTTGGAGTCAAGGTTGTTAAGCAAGAAGAAAGTGAATCTAATGGTTATTCTTATGGTGGATCTGAGTTGACTTACCAAGACTTGTCAAATGGTTCTTCCAATTCTTTTTATGGATGTTTTGGTGGAGTTAACTCTATGGATTCAGAGAATTGTACTCAATCTAAAATTGGTGTTAGAAATTGCTCCAATCTCATTAGGCAAAAGAGTTCACCTGCTGGATTTTTCTCTAGTGAAAATGGTATGAATTTTGTCTTACTTTCCAAACTATTATAGATTTTAGTTTGTGCGCATTAACTAAATCAAATATAAATGTTAGTTCAATGATAAAAATTTGACATTGTAACTTCAATAATCAGAGATCAAATTCTCTTAAGTACAATCGTAAAATAACCACTATGAAATCCTTCTTTTAGTATTCTAAATAATTTTTTAATTGTAGATCTTGCTACATTGAGAGAGGTAGAAATCTTCAAAGCCAATGAAATCTCAAATGCACAAACAAGAGGGTTCCATGGTACACTTAACTTCTCATCTAAGCCATCTACTTGCTTGAAAAGAATGCCACAAATAGCTGAAAATGGAATCCAAAGCATAGATTCAAATTGTGACCAAAGTAGAAACATAATAAATGAAAATGGTAGCACCAAATGTCACATGCCTAGCTTTACTAATGAATTTTGGGACAATTCTTCATTCAATGCTCAAAAAGTAGAAAGTGAAGATGAAATCATGTTTTCTACTACAAATGGTTTGGAATCTCAGGTATATATACTCCCTCACTTCTTTTTTAATTGTCAGTTTAGGAAAAAATTGTTCCTTTTTTATTTTTTATTTATCATTTTCAAATTTCAAAATATTATTAAATGTTATTTTGTCAAAATTCTCCATTTATTTATTGTAGAGAAAGAAATAAGTAGATTCAGATGATAAATAGTTAAAGGTAATATTTTTTTCGTCTCAAAATAATTGTCGTAGTTGACAATTTACAAAGATTAACAAAAGATGATAAATGAATGAAACAGAAGAGTGATTTTATCAAACTATTCATGTCAATTATTGGTTAATTTTCATTATCATAAATATAAAGTAGAGAATAATAACTTGAAATTGATGCATACAATACAATTGGAATTAAATAATTAAAGTTGCATTAAAAATCAAAAGTGACAACTATTTTGAGACAAATATTTTTTATAAATTTGACAATCATTTTAAGCCGAAAAAAGTATAAAAAATAATAAAATTGAATAGTTTCGTTAATTTGTGTAAACAATCTTAACCAACAACTAAAAAGGAACATTGCTAGTATTGATCAAAGTTTGTGAATTTACTTTCATATCCAATTGAACTTTTCTAAAAAATATGATTTTTTTTGTAATCAGGAAGGAGAATTTTGCTATCAAAACCTTGGTTTGATTCACCATTTGAGTCTTCCTAGTTCATCCACTAAGATGACATCTATTGAGAAGTTTCTTCAAATTCAAGGATCTGCTCCTTGTAAAATTCGAGCCAAAAGAGGGTTTGCCACTCATCCAAGAAGCATTGCAGAAAGGGTAAAATTTTACTACTACTAAAAATTTTAAATCTAAAATAATTCTACCATACTAATAAGCACTTTTGAGATTGTTTCGAAGAGTGTATGAAACAACTTATAACATGTCTATAATATGTTTTCAACTTACTTTCACAAGTTTTCTATAATAGTTTATAAAAACAACTAGCATATAGACAAACACTTAACCAAATTTCATATATGTTATATGCAAATTTCAGGTAAGAAGAACGCGAATTAGTGAAAGAATCAAGAAACTGGAAGGCCTTTTCCCAAAATTAGACAAGGTATATTAAGTCATGTTTACTATCTAAAAATATTTTTACTGATTTTAAATTTTTAAGATAGATATGAAAGACTTATGTATTAAACAATTGCAATAAAGAGGTGATGAAAGAGTAGCTAAAATTTTATACACATTTTGTTAACTTAGTACTTCTAACTTTGCAGCAAACAAACACAGCAGATATGTTGGATTTGGCAGTGGAGTACATTAAAGACTTGCAAGAACAAGTTCAGGTATTAAAAAAAATATATACCTTGCCATAAACAATGAAGAGCATAACCACATTGAATTCAACCAAAATCTAATTTGTTTAACTAAATTTCTTTCACCTGTTGCAGATACTCACAGATTGTAGAGAAAAATGCAAATGTACAAGCAATGAGAAGCTATACACTAAACATTGTAGCTGATTTATATCCTTGTAAATAGCAAAAGGAAGCAGGATATTTTTGTGTATATATTAAAAAATCTTTAATGAGTGTGCCAAAGTTGGCAATTGTAATTATAAAAAATAATGCTGATATTTGCTTAGTATGAGTTTAGGTCCATGAGATTTTGTTTTTTTTTTCACTTTTGTTTTCAATTTTTTCTTCTGATTTTCCTTTTAGCTTGATTGATCAAAGGATCATTATGTACTATATCATGTTTAGTAGGGGTCTTTCTTACTTTGTAGCTCTTCATTATACATATAAGAAGTCTGATTGCATTAATAATCTTGTAGAAGATGTGTGAACATCTTTCTGTCAACCACATCCATTATTCATCTTTGATGGGAATAAACACAAAAATACGATAACAAGTAATAAATTTCATGTTGTCTTTAGTTTGAGTCTGATCATTGTAGATTAATTGCTAGTTTTTGAACTTGCGAAAGGGAAAAAAATGAATTTTCTTGATTAATATGAGTTAAGTCAAGATGTTTGGACAAATGGTTGACATTAAATAACTAAGAATAGTATTTAAGTCCATAGAACCAAAGAGGAACTAAAAACTGTAATATTATTGGACGTGAACATGAACCTAAGAATGACATTAATGCACTTGAAAACTATAAAGCCTGAGTTGGAAAACCCTAAGGTTACTCGGTCCATAATGCTACAAACATGTAATAGCATCTAGATTCATAGACTAGGTTCAATACGGATTATATCCTAAACTTGTTTCTACAATCTGATTTTAAAAATTCGATTGTTTACTCAAACTTGCAAATTTTAGATTAAATTTTACTTTAAATTGTTATTCCAAAAATGTTATCTTTTTATTTTTATAACAAACAATTTGAATATGATAGAAAATTATTGAAATTAATGGCATAATCAAACCTCATGTGAACGATCTTAATTTATATTCCTTGAATTTGACTATGTGCACTTGCACATTTAATTTACGCAACAAGTTTTAAGTAAAATGTGTGAAAAATTAACCGTGGAGGAAAAAATGCACGCAGTAAAAAATAATTTAATTTCGGGGTCTAAAAAATAATACACCACACAACCCAATTCCAGGATCAGCCAAGTTAGATGGCAGCGGCGGCGCGCTCACTTTCTACTAACTTCATAAATCATAGAAGCATACTTGCTTCTTTCTATACTGTTTGCTAGAAACTCTCTGAATGCTTCTTCATATTTATCAAAATTACATGCGACATTTTATACAGGTTTGGAAACAAGAGTATTTTCAAGATGATTGTTTTGCCTCTAACAAGTTGATTGTAACAATGACTTTCACACTAGAAAACACTTAGAAAATAATTCTTTTGAGTAAGTGTTTCTCTATACCTTAACCTTACGAACTTTAATGACTTAGGAAATTTTGTGTTTATAAGTTCTCTTATTTTCTTCTTCAGCCTTGAGTATCTATTTATAGAATAGGTTAGGATTGCTCCTTTGTTCTTCCAAAATTTGAATCATATCCTTGGAAATAATAAATGTATCTTCTTGTGAGTGTTTCTTCTTGTAAACTATTCTTGATCATATCTTCTTGTAAATAATTCATATCTTCTATAAATAATTCATATCTTCTTGTAGATTCTGATCAACTCATCTTGTAAATAATTCATATCTTCTTATAGATAAATCTTGATCAATTCTTCTTGTAAATAATTCATATCTTCTTGTAGATAAATCTTGATCAAATCTTCTTGTAAATAATTCATATCTTCTTATAAATAAATCTTGATCAAATCTTCTTATAAATAATTCATATCTTTTTGTGATAAATCTTGATCAAATATTCTTCGAATGTTGACCATATCTTATTTTCAACTTGGTCAAAGATTTTCTTCAATTATAAATCTGAATCAAATCTTATTTTAGATTGTCTTCAAAAACACAAATCTTCTTTCATACTCTTGCTTGATTTGAGCTGGAATGGATTTGGGTTGTTCTTGGATCTTCACAAGTTTTTGATTCGGCTAAGTCTTCTTTTCATACTTAGTTCTTTCAATTTCAGCCATTGACTATCCATCAAAGGCATTGACTTTCTTGTTGGAGTGAGATGTTATGTTTCTTGAATAATGATAGTCAGAGGTAGAATTGCATGACTTAGAATTAGTGGCATTGGGCAAATCACCTTGTTAAAACTTTAGAGTTAGTGCAACATTAGAGGTTGTATATCAAAGGCAGCATTTGCAACATTTTGAATTTATGATTTGAACAATCTCTTCATAGTTTATTATACCTTGATATGAACTCTTCAGAGGCATGCTGAGTTTGTGAACATCAGAGGCATGCAAGGGTTTCAGAGGCATGCTTCAAATTTAGTCTTCAAACAGTCTTTAGAGGTAGTACTCAGACTTAGTTTCAGATCCATTCTTCAGAGGCAGTCTTCAGATCCATTTATCAGACCCAATCTTTAAACCCAAACATCAGAGACAATCTTTGTAACCTTCATAGGCACGTTACTTTCAGAGGCATATGTTAAGAGGTAGACACATATACTTTGTGTTCCTTTGATCCCATCCTCTAGTCACTTCCTCTAGTAACTTCCTCTGGTCACTTCCTTTGGTGACTTTCCTCTGGTCGCTTCCTCTGATATTCTTCTTCCAATTTTTGCATACTTAATGAAGCCATTAATCCAGATTTATTGTTCTCATAAAATACTTTTGTTAACATCAAAAACTATAAGTGGAAAACCAACTTGGTTCCACAAAACTCGCTAGTAGAGCCTATGAATGTGTATGTATTGAGTATGCAGTAAACAGCAAAACATATAGGTTTTATGACCTAAATTCTAAAGTGATCATAGAGTCAAAATATATTGACTTTTGTGAAAATAGATTCCCTTTCAAATCGAGAAATAGAAGGGGTAGCTAAACAAGTCATATTCCGGTGATGAGGAGCATTGAAAGCAACAAACAAGGTGAAACATAACCTCAAAGAAGTAAGAGAGCCAGAGTAACTAAAGAATATGGACCTGATCATTCGGCCTATACTTTAGAACAGGATCCTGCAAATCTTCAAGAAGTTTTGTCATCTTTGGATGCAGATCTATGGCAAGAAGCTCTAAACGATGAGATAGATTCTCTAGAGTCTAACATAACCTAACAATCAGTAAACTTGTCTCCTAGTTGTAAAGGGATCTTGAAAAAGAAACTAAAACCTGATGGAACTATTGATAAATACAAGGCTCGCCTTGTAACAAAAGGTTTTAGACAAAAATTACATCTATTGGGGTACTCATTTCACTTGCTACTATTTCGTAACTTGGTGGTACACCAAATGGATGTCAAAACAGCTTTTTTTAAATGATGACTTGGAAAAAGAAATCTATATGGAACAACCTGAAGGTTTTGTCATTCATGGATAACAAAACAAGGTCTGTGAGTTAGATAAATCTTTGTATGGTCTTAAACAAGCTCCTAAGAAATGGCATGAAAAGTTTGATAACTTGATTATATCGAATGAGTTTAAAGTGATTGAAAGTGATAAATGTATATTACAAATCTGAAAAATGGCATTTGCATTATCATATGTCTTTATGTAGATGACCTACTCATATTTAGTTCAAACATTCATGTTGTAAATATTGTGAAATCATTATTGTGTAACCAATTTGATACGAAAGACCTCGGAGAAGCGAATATAATCCTTAGAATCAAGATTAGTAGGTCAAAAAAGGAAATTTCTTTAGATCAGTCTCCCTATGTTGAAAAGATCTTAATCAGATACAAATACTTGTTAGTGCAAAAGTGGTTTTAGCTACAATCTTCTAGTTGATGTTTTGATGATAACAAATAAAGAACACTTATCCCCTAACTGTATGTGATGAGTATGCAGATTAAGTTAGAAGACAAAGAGTTATATTAATTATTATCCATCTTAAGGAAGCATAAATTACAAGTAAATTAGAGATAATAATTTGAGTCTCTTAAAACACAAAGAATACTATCACCCTATAAACAAGTAATTGTGTCTACTAATGGAGCAAGTTGTAATATAGCAAAATAAGTACTGCAAAGACAAACATAACAAAGTATGCGTTCTGATATAAGATATATCCTCTGATGATTGGATTAAGACAAAGGAAACCAAGACTTTGCGTCTGCTCCACACTCGGAGTCTGGTGACATGCGGCTCTAATATTGCAAGCTTCGGTTGACTCTAAAAATGTAAGCAATCTTTGGTTGACTCTAGTGATGAGAGTGACAATGTGTCTCCATTGCCTCTAGAAACAGAAGCAATATTCTTTTTCAGTTACCTCTAAAGAATGCAAATATTTTCGGGTATGTCTGACTCTGATGACTACAATCTGCATTTGTTTGTCTACCACTAATAAGTGTGACAAGCAAGCGACTACCTCTGCCTCTGATAATCACATCAAGCATTTGATCGTCTAACTCTGATTTATGTTGTACACTCTAATGAAAGTCAACACTTTGAAAAATTCAACTCTATGAAGAAGTCAAAGCTTTGATGAAAGTCAATGATTTGGTTAAGTTTTTGCTTCGAGAAGACAAAGCTATGGGCAGCCTCTGATGAACATCCTAAATCTGCTACTTGTCTGAAAGTCTTTAAGATATGATCTGGTCAAAGTATCCTCTGCTTCCCTGTCCTCATACCAAGATACGCATAATCATTCATGACGATATATATAGATACATATTAAAGACTGATATGCTTTAAATGGTGATTGAAGCTTCCCAACGGTAATACTCTCAACAGACACTTTTTCTCTCTATTTAAGAAGAACTCATTCAATCCATTACAGGTGTGTGTGTGTGTGTGAGAGAGAGAGAGAGAGAGAGAGAAAGAGAGAGAAAAGGCTACGTGTTAAGATGAAAATCTGAAAAAGCCAAGAACGCATTAAAAGAAAAGAATGAATAAAATGCCTCCCAATAGAGAGTTATTAGAGGTGATATAAATTAGTCAAAGTGTTCTCACACACTTGTATTGATACAGGAATTGATCTTTAATATCCTCTAAATGAGAGTTAGAATCCTAGAAACAAACTTTGTGTTAATTCAGACAAAAACTAGAACTGATGTAAATCAGCCCGATAGTGGCAACAACCCTCTCACCTTTAAGGGGCACCTAAAAAAGTACAACGACTCTCATAAATCTCAAGGCAAGAAGCAAGAAATATGAATGTTCTGACGACGACGGCCTGGAAAGGCTATAGAAAAATACTCAAAGCCTGAAGAGGTGGAGTAAAGAATACTTGTATACTATTTATTGAAATAATGGATTAAGTCCTCGACTGTACTGAGGCAAAATCTCTCTGTAATGAGAGTACTAGATGTCGCAACAATTTCTTGTGAACTAGTAAAAAATATATGTGTCTCATTTATCATCTTCCACTTCTCGTATCTTAGTTCTTTAAGATTCCACCTTACTCTATCTAAACTTGCTTTTTAAAAGTAAGTTGAATATTTTGATAAAGAACAATTTTGGTAAGGAAATAGAACTAGCTTTCTAAAACAGCAAACACAATTCAAACCCCCTCTTTCTTGTGTTTTCCAACACCTTGAATACTTTGAATGTAAACCTGCTTGCACACCATATGATCCAAGTGTGACACTTCTCAAAATTTTCAAAAACACTGGTGAAGGTGTTAGACAAACTGAATATGAAAGCATCATTGGTAGCCTCGTGTATGCCCCTAGCTGTACTAGACCTGATATTGCCTACGTCGCAGAATTATTGTGCAGGTTTACCAGTAGACCTAGTAGGGAGCATTGACACGCTATCGAGAGAGTCATGAGATACCTTAAAGGGACAATGGGTCTTAGATTACATTATCAAAGATTTCCTACCATCCTTGAAGGATACAGTGATATTGATTGGAATACTTTATCGAAGAAACATACGATATTGCCTCAATCCACTATGAAGTCTGAAAACTAGCTACCGCTAGTGAAGAAGTGAGCTAGTTGAGATGTTTTCTTGATGAAATCTCTTTATGGAAAAACCAATGCCAGCTATGTTGATCCACTGCGATAGTACCGCGGCTATTGCAAAGATTGAGAATCATTATTACAATGGTAAGAGACGACGAATACGTTGTAAGCACATCACAGTTGGAGATTAGAGTGGATCATGTATGCACTAATGAAAATTTAACAGATCCTTTGACGAAAGGAATAGCTAGAGAGAAAGTCTTAAATACATCCAAAAGGATAGGACTATTGCCTTTAGATCAACGAGTCACTCATGATGGTAACCTGACATAAAAGACTGGAGATCCCGAAAATTAGGTTTGATGGGTAATAACAAGTCGTGAAGTGATAAGATGAACGATCTATTATAAATCAGAGAAACATGATTCCTTGAGCGAAAAAAGGATGAGGTAATAGCACCTATTAATGAAATTTATATTCTATGTGGAGTGGAGTATTTAGCTATTGGAGTGCAATTGATAGACTCGTCTATGTGAATATGGAAATAGTGATGCTTCCTATGGAATTTTGAGGCAGAATTCTTAGAGCATTTACTATATTAGGATAGACGTGCATGTCGGGCCATTAATGCACGAGCTTTTGAGAATACACCTTATGAAAAGGTTGTGTGTGGGTTTGATGTCAGAGATAGAGTTCAAGACTACGAGTCACTCTTGTTGAATCGGAATTTTACTTACTATGCAAAGGTTCAAGTCGGAAGTCACCTCTATTTAATAATAATCTTATAGAAGCGTTTCACGCTACTTCAGAAACATTTTTTTTTTATTTCAAGTGGGGGATTTGGTCGAACATAGAGAATATGTTCTTGTGTGAATTTAAAAATTGTTAAAGTCCCACATTGGAAAGCTTTCATGCATTAAGTAATTTTCAACTCTATAAATACTAAATCCCACATTGGATAGTTTACATATGTGGGATTGCTTCCATCACTAAATAAAGAGTGTCAAACTCTAGTGAAAAGTACACCAAACTTGGATGAAATTCTCAACTTTCTATCTTCTCCCTCTTCTAGTCGATCCACTTCTAAGCCATTTCTCCCTTTTCTTTCTATCCCTTCGATTTTTTTGAATGGTCCCATTACTAATATCCTTTTAGTTTTAGAGCGTTTGTTCTCTTATAGTCTCGTCGATTTATGAGTTGTCTTTGTAGAACGAAAAAACATAAGAAACGGGGGTTTGAATTGTGTTTTCTAATAAAATTACTTTTTTGTATGGCTATACTGAAGTATAGAAAGAAATGCAAATAAAAGAAAACTGAGCCCAGAGACACAACGGTTTATCCTATATCACCACCAACCTTGTAGCTCCGTCCAGTCCCTTCAACCTGGAGGTTTTAATCCACTAGTTCACCATGGAATCAGACTTACACGTGAACACCTACTAGTCACACTGTCTTTCTTCAATCTTCTCAACCTTCTAGCTTAGTACAATCAAGATGTTGACGAAGGCAGTCACTATTGGGCTAAGTTACAAAAAAAAGGGTTTGGGTTTTTCTAAATTAGCTCTCACAAAGAGTGTTTACCAATTTGTTACTGCAGAACTTCACTTAGCATTAACATGAAACATAATGATATTGCTTTGTCTTCTTTGGGGTGTAGACTTTTTCATAGCATTGACTTATTCATAGCGTTGACTTTTGCATAGGATACATAATAACTCAGAGTCATGCGATCAAACACTTGATATGATTATCATAGGCAGAGGCAGTTACATGCTTGTCATGTTTATTAGAGGCAGAGGTAGTTACTTGCTTGTCATGTTTATCAGAGGTAGGCGAACAGACACTTGTTGAATTCATTAAGGGCGTACAATCAAACACTTGTTGAATTCATCAAAGGCAAACATTATAGAAAGTAAAAGTCTAATAGCCTCTAACATTGCCACATGAGCGAAATTTTCAATGTAATCAATACCTTCCTGTTAATTGTATCCTTGGGCTACAAGTCTAGCTTTGTCACTTCAACTTTCTCGTTGAGCTTGTTTCTGAAAACCCACTTGATTCCAATTGGTTTCTTTTCTTTAAGTTTGAGGACTAGATCCCATGCATCATTCTTTTTAATTGATTCAACTCTTCTTGCATAGCTAGTATCCATGCATTATCTAATAGTGCTTTGTCTAAGGATGTAGGTTCAATTTAAGAAAGTAGTCCAAACAAAGATGTCTCCTTAAGAATGGATCTGGTTTTCAAGGGATCATTTGTGTTTCCTATGATTAGAGAGTTTGGATAAGAGGACTTGTATTTCTATCCAAATTTGGATTCTTGATTCTTTTGATTTGAGTTGTTAGGTGGATCTTTTTATTCACTTTGGATTGAGTTTGATGATTCTTTTATTTTATCTGGTTCCCCTAATGTATTTGGTTCCTCTGAAACCTGTAGATCTACAAAGTCTATGTTTAGCTTTGAATTTTTAAGATCAAGCCTTTTTTCATCAAACTTGATGTGGATTGATTCCTCAACAATCAGTGTTTCTTTGTTGTATACTCTATAAGCTTTAGACCTTTCAGAGTATCCCAAGAAGATGCACTATTGAGATCGTGAGTCAAACTTGCCAAGATTGTCTTTGGTGTTCAAAATATAGCAAATACAACCAAACTTATGAAAATATAAAATGTTGGACTTTATTCCCTTCCACAATTCAAAATGAGTCTTATTAAGAATAGGTCTAATATATATACTATTATGACCATAGCATGCAGTGTTCACTGCTTCTGCCCAAAATTGCTTGGCAACGTTCATTTTCGTGAATCATGGTGCGTGCCATTTCCGGAAGAGATTTGTTTTTCCTTTCTACAACACCATTTTATTGGAGTGTTTTAGGAGAAGACAAATTATGTAACATGTCATTCTCTTCACAGAAGTTTTCAAAAGGTTTGTTTTCAAATTCACCTCTGTGATCACTACGAATCGTTGTTACACAAAAACTTTTTCATTTTGCACTTGTTTACAGAAGGTAGTGAAAAATGTTTGACTCATCTTTGTGTTTTAGGAACTTTACCCATGTCCATCTGGAATAGTCATCAACAATAACAAGTCCATAATTTTTACCACTTGACAGGGGTAGTCTTTACAGGGCCAAATAGATCAATATGTAAAAGTTCCAGTGGTCTAGATGTGAAAACAACGTTTTTAGAAGAAAAAGAAGATTTTGTTTGTTTCCCTTTCTGACATGTCTCACAAAGAACATTTGATTCGTACTTAAGATTTGGCAAGCCTCTGAAATTGGCATGACCTAATCTTTTGTGTCATATGAGTTGTTCCTTATTTACAAACATAAGACACTTGACTTCTTGTTTGTTTAAATCAAATAAATTTATTTTGTAAATATTGCTTTTCCTTTGGCCAGTAAATAGTATGGATCCATCTGTTTGACTTATTGCCTTACATGACTTTTGATTCAAGACTACATCATAACCACTGTCGCTTAATTGACTTATGCTCACTAGATTATGCATTAAGTCTTTTACAAATAAAACATTCTTAATAGATGGAAGAGAGCCATTACCTACTATGCCATGTCCAATGATATTACCCTTCTGATCACCTCCAAATCCTATGAATCCTCCGCTTTTGACGGTCAGGTCTTGGAACATAGAGTGTTCTTCTATCATGTGTTATGAGCATCCACTGTCCAGGCACCATGACTAGTGTTTCAACTTTGTTGCTAAGGATATATGTAAGATAAATCATTTAATTTTTAGGTACCCAAATGCGGTTGGGTCCTGGTTTATTAGTTCTAAAAGGTATCTTGTCTTCCCATGTTTTCAGCATATTACAAGTTATTATGTTGTGATCTTTCTTATGGCAGTATGCATAAGCAATATCAGGTTGATTAAACCTAGGATTTTATGATGTTTCTTCAAAGGCTTTGTCACGTTTATTGTTTCTAGTGGCACCATAGATCATAGAACCTTGTTTACTTCTGTTTATGCCATTATCAAGAAATTTTTGAAACGCTATTTCATACTTAACAGAATTGTAGACTTTTTCATCTGAAGTTTTAGAAACCTTTTCTTTCAGAGTTAGATTTTTTCTTTTTAAGTTTTCAAAATCTTTTTTAAAGGGAACTGCATTTGTTTGTTAAGATGTCATGAGCTTTACTAAGGGACTTAATTTTTGAAGAAACTTTATGATTTTGTTGTCCACATACGTTGAATTTTTCTTGAGATAAAAGACAAATTTTCATCGTCTGAATCTTCACTCTAATATTCCCATCTTCACTTTTCTGCGAAGCCTTAGAACTTGTCCTTTTTCCTTGAGATTTGAGAGCCAAGGACTTTGACTTCTTTTTGGGCTCATCTTCAACTTATTCAATCTCATCGGATTTGAGTAAACTCATCAGCTCTTCTAGAGGCAATTTGTTTAGATCCTTAGCCTCTTGAATAGTCGTTACCTTTGGTCTCCATTTACTGGGAAGACTTTTGAGGATCTTTTTTACATGGTCAACAGTAGTGTAGCTCTTTTGGAAAACCTTCAGTCCATAAACCAGAGTTTGGAATCTAGAGAAACATTTTTTCAATGTATTCATCTTCTTCCATCTGAAAGAGTTCATACTTTTTGGCGAGTAGATTAGCTTTGGCTTCCTGTACCTACTTATTTCCTTCGTAGTTGAGAACCAAAACACCAAAGATACTCTTGGTCGTTTCTTTGTTGTAGCATTTTTCAATCTCCTTGAAGGTGATAGCATTCATCGTGAAGGTTCTGGCCTTATGATGCATTTTGTATTGTTTCTTTTGGTCGGCGTCGAAATTCTTTCTGGATATTTCAACACCCACAACATCTTTTGGAGTCTCATAGCCATCTTCGACTATGTCCCAGAGTTTAGATTCCTGAGAGTTGTAGAGACTTATGAGTTTGTCTTTCCAATACTCGAATCTCCCTCCATTAAACAGGGGAGGCCTGTTAACGTTTCCACTTATAATTTCTTCACCACAGCTAGCCATAAAGAATAGGGATCTTTACTCAAACACGGTTAAGTGCTTAGCTTTAAGACTGTGGTCTGATGCCAATTGTAGAACGAAAAAACACAAGAAAGATGAGGTTTGAATTGTATTTTCTGATTAAATTACTTTTTTGTGTGGCTATACTAAAGTAAAGAAAGTAGTGCTGATAAAATAAAAAAGAGCAGAGAGACACAATGATTTTTCCTATTTCACCACCAACACAGTAGCTATGTCCAGTCCCTTCAACCTGAAAGATTAAATCCACTAGTTCACCATGGAATCAAACTTACACTTGAACACCTACTAGTCACACTAATTGTGTTCAATCTTCTCAACCTTCTAGCTTAGGACAGCCAAGTTGTTGAGGAAGGCAGCCACTATTGGGCTAGGTTACAAACAAAAAGGGTTTTGGGGTTTTCTGAATTAGCTCTCACAAAGAGTGTTTACAAATTTGTTACTTCAGAACTTCTCTTAGCATTAACGTGAAACATAATCATATTGAGCAAGAGTGCAAATATTTTTATTGCTTGTGTATATCTTGAATGAGGGAAGCACGTCTTTTATAGAGAATGATTAGGCTTTCTAGTCGTTGTCCCAATTGCAAGAAATCACCATAATTCATGAAGTTTTGCATCGTATCTTTGTGGAATTGATTTTTCATAGAAACTGTCCAAAAACTTATATTCAGAGGATACAATAAGAATTTATTAAACAACCATTTGATCTCAAACCTACACACTTAATCAAAATGTTATTGCATTAAATTGTTCCCACAAACAATTTTGTTGTCATCAAAACAAGTGAGGGGCAAACAAAGTTGATTTGTTGGTCATGATTCTAGTGAAGATTTCTTTTAAGACAACAACAAACAAAGAAGCTCTTGCCTTTGACTTTCTTGTTTTTCTTTCCTTGTGATTTTGTATCTGTTGGATTATTTGGCAAAGGAAGAACTCTCTAGTCCTCCTCAACAGCTTCCTAGAAGTCACTTGCATCTAAATATGCCTTTATTCTTGTTGTCGAGATATGATAATTTTCACAATCAAAGTAGGGCTACGTACGATGTTTTAGAATCCATCTATTTGATAAATTGAAGAACCGCATTTAAGCTGTTATGATGGGTTTTACTTTTACTCACTTCACTCACTTCACTCACATGTCCCCTTTAAGAAGAAGGCTCTAATACCAATTTATTGGTTAATGAGAGTGACTCACAAAATATAAGAAAAAGGAAAACTTATTTTTTTTGTTGAATAGCAATCTACTTTTATTTGTCTTAGAATAGATGATAGATACCACTGTAATTAACTCATACAACTGCGAGTACCCGGATTCAAATCCGAAACAAAACATCTAACATAATAGAATTTATTAGTTGAACTACGACTTAAGGACATAATAATATTCTTTAAATACAGAGTTGTCACTAAAAAATGGATGAGTATCAAACTCCTAAACTTTAGCAACTAAAAACTAAAACAAACTCTCCTAAAAACTTGGTTGTTCAAACCACCCTCGTAGCCTCACAAATTTTAAGCGTGTACCTTAGAAGTTAGAATTCTCTCCTACCATTTTTCATTTAAATCACCTTAGAATTTTACTTTGGTTTTTCAATTCCTTTCATGATGTCATTTTTACTTTGATGTTTATGCTTAGATAAATCTCAATATATGATTGTAGAACATTATCACTCACTATTTTAATAATGAAGATAACAACCAACTAAAATTTTTGAACCGCAAAGTTGGAAAATAAAACCAAAACCTATGAACCCACGCGTAGAAAATTATAAGCTCTGTCTCATACCAAATGGGGGGAACCGGGCTTGGCACACTAGAAGCCAATAGTATATATATCTTTTCAAAAAAAATTGGGAAAGGAGAAATTACTATTACCGTTATTATTATTAATAATGGTGACATTAATAATTATTATTCATATGTCTAGTACGGGATTTGAAATTTAATTTTTAAGATTATACTTTTAAATTTTTACTACTAAGTCAATAATATATCAAATAATGTAATAATATAAGTTAATTAATAGTGCCGGTTTTGATCATTGATCAAAATCCTATTGCCTATAATGTATTAAAAAAAATTAAATGAGGTATAAAAGAAAATAGGTATAAGATAACTCCTCAACAAATATTCATATATTCATAGAATCCTTGAAAAAAAATATGTTCATAGAAAAGAAGGCAATCAATTTACATAATACAATTATTTCCAGAGAAGAGGCCGTAGCCAATTAATTAACATAATAAAAGATATGGTGTATCATCCTAGCCATCAATAAATGAATTTACAAATTATATGTCCTACTATTTAAATTTATGGTACTTAAAATGTCTTTTTGCGCATCTTTAATTTACTTATATTCTCACTATTATGTCGTCCCATTTTTTACTTATATTTGATATTAGAGTATTACAGAATCAAAGATATTTTTCAGGGGAGAAAAATTCCTGAATGGATAAAAAAGCCTTACAGCTAGTTTGTTTGAGGAGATTTAGGCGAGAGAGAAGATGCTAGCTACGAGAGAATTATAAGAGAAACGAACCTTTTCTTTTGTTTGGTTTAGCAGCGTAGTAGAAACGAGAGTAAAAACGTGGGCCAAAACACCTTTTTCTTTTCTTCGCTAACATGCAAAGAAATACAAGATGAGAAACATTTTTGTTATTTTTTTATTGTTGCCCTTTGTAAGCATTATTTTCTTTTATTTTTAAAACAAGCATTCTTTTACTACTTGTGTACTGTGAGTTTTTTTTTTCAAGTAATTTAAAAAGTTAAAAATAAATAATGTTAAATTATTCAATTAATTTTAGTAAATTAAATTAAATATTTACTTTAAAATTAAATTTATAATTTAGTAATATAAAATTATATATTGTATTCTTTTTCTGGTGAAAAGTTTGAGAATAGGACCCAATTAAAATGGTCAAATCCATTTCAAGAGGATAACCTTAGATTTGAAATTTCAGAATTTGGTAATGTGAATAGGATTTTTTGTCTGATTAATTGCTCACAACCTAATACAAGATTTGTATTGTGGAACCTAACTACTGACGAATTCAAGGTTATTCCTATTAGTTTTTTTGAGCTTGTTCCATATATGGATGTCGATATTCCTTGATATGATTTTGGTTATGATTCTATAGGAGATGATTATATGGTGATTCGATAGGTATTGTGTCCTTGATAAAAATGTTTATGAAAAGCTTAATGTATGAATTTTATGTTATGAAAATGTTTTGTCCTAAGTTGTTAAAGACATATATTTGAGTTGAACTTCAATAATTTTGAAAAACGATTGGAAAATTTCAAAGTATGGCATAAGTATTTTGAAAAGGATTTGAAATTTATTTTCGCCTAAAGGACTAAACCAAAGTCTTTTTCGAAATCAGTAAACCTAATTAGATAAGAAAACCTAAGAGAAAGTCAAACCTAAATTGATTTGGATAGTAACTAAACCTATGGTTCATTTGGGAGTTGTTTTAGAAACTTGTATTGATTAAGTCAATTGATTGGTTTAGTTATGTTGGTGTAGCGTAAGTGCTTGTGTAAGTATTGTCGAGATAAGGACACTTTCTAACGATATTATATATGTTTGATTGCAAAATGTGTCTGTATACATGTTCTTCGTACTAGTGATGAATAAATGTGCACACGATTGTTTATGTATTTGATGTTATTATGTATTCATAACTGATGACATATGTGTTCACTATGTGTTATGCACCTTGTTGATGATAAACTGTCATGAATATGCTATGTGAAAAAATATTGAAAAATTATTAGTGTTTAATGAGTATTAAAAGTAGAGTCTTTTAATAACTGGATTTACATAATAATTATTGCCAAAGAGTCAGAGTATGCTCATGCATTTCATAGTTAGTGGTGAGCGTGATGGGCCACGGGGTGGTATCACGTGATTGAATGATCCACCTTATCCTTGCAAGGATTATTGAGTTGTGTTGGTCCGTGATAAACTGCATTGTATTGGTCCGTGATGGACTCCGCCTCGGCAAATAGTACTAGTGTGAGATGTTGTACATTCATGATTTACGCCTCTCAAGAAGGATTTTGAAATTTCGGAATCATGTGTAGTGGTATATAAGCATTGCATTAGGGTGTTTGGTCACACGAATCGTATTTGTTATATGACGATATATAAATGCATATTTATTTATCACTTGATATCATGCCATGTTATGTTTTTCTGCTTTGTATTTTCGTATATATGCTATTTTTAGATCGTGGTCCTCTACTATTATTGTGGATTGGGCTAATGCCTCAAGTTCTTAATGTTTTGAGGTTTGTGGGATTGCAACGACGTTGAAGACGTGGTAGAGCGGTGATTTGGATTGAGGATCAGAAGCAGCGAGGCTTGATGCCACCCGTGGGTCCTCAATACCCAATCATCCTCTATTAGAGATCGAGATTAGCTTAAGGTTTTATTTAAGGGTTTTACTTATTTTATTCCTTTTGGAATTTTGTTGTTGCGATGAAAATTATTTATCTGACACAGTTGTGACTATTTTCTTCGTCTATGTGAATTGTTCGATTGTAAGTAAGTCAATTGTGTCGGAATCATTTTATATAATACGACAATGATTCTAATCGTCGCTTTTAGAAAAGAATTTTATAATTAAATATTTTACTCTGATTTTAAATTGATAGACGATTATGAATATTTTATCCATAAGTCTTAGTTGTTTTAAAAAAAATTACACTCTCACTATTAAAAATCGGGATTACAAATATCATATTATACAAATATAGATACATTTGAAATATTTATTTTAGGTGAAAAGGAATCTTGGTTCAAATTCTTTATTGTTTGGATTTTATCTTACGTAAAATCCTATTTGAGCAGAAAAGAAGGGAGTGGTATTCTTTATAAAGGAAGATGTCAAACAAGTGTATTTTGATTTAACCACTCAGATTATCTCAGTTTCTTTGGAGATGAATTTTGGGTTTAGACTATAACTTATAAAGCAAGTCTTCTTCCAATTGAAGAAATAAATGAGTAATTTTTTCGTGTTTCCAACCTTGCTTCCCAGCTCCACTGTGGTTTCTCCTGGTTTAGTGTTATTTATAGCTCTTAGTTTAATTCTTGTTGTTATGTTTGTTTGTATTTTTGTTGATTTTTAGTCTTGTGCATTGGTCTTAAGATTAGTATGTTTTTTATTTGCACACATGGTGTTTATTGGAAAGCCTCAATATTTATGGGCAATTTAGAATGGTACTTTGTGTGTAGAGTTGATTGTGGTTGTCGCAGCCAAACTCTGTCTCCTCTTTACCTAACACATAGATTCTAGAGTTGCGGTGAATTTGACCAAAATAATGATATGTAATTAGATAAAATCAAAAACTCTGAACATTCTTCACTCCTTTGCCAATTACATGTGGATGACATCAGTTTGGATGTTAAGTTTTAGATATTGGTTTGGTAATCTTCTTTTGAGTTAGTTTGTTTCACTAGTTGTGATGGTTTTAAAGTGTGGATGGGGATGCCCCATCACATTATGTTCACTTATAATGTTGTTTGTTTTATCTAATGAAGTTTTTTTTGTCAAAAATAAAAATACAAAAGTAAGATTAAATGTAAGATTTTATGTCACGACCCGAAAACTATATGCCGTGACTGGCGTACAAGCTATATTCTTAGTCTGGCAAACCTATCAACTAACTTAACAATTTATTAAATAAATAGTTCTGAATAATCATTTCGAAAATATATATATAATTTTTCACGAAATTTCGACAGAGTATCCTCTGTAACTTCAACATTCCCAAATTTATAAAATACCTGTTTACAGTATTAACTCAGTCAATTCATATTTCCAAGAGCATAATCTAATTGTTTAATACATTTCTCAAAAGACTATCTAAACCCCAATAGCTGCAAAATACATTATGACTCAATAGACTTTACAAAAAAATGGTCTTCGATCAAAGAGGCCTACCAAAAAAATATACGACCGAGACTTGAGCCTACTATTAGCTTGCTACTCAGCTGCCTGTGAATCTGAAAAAAATAAACAACATAAAGGAGTAAGTCACAAAGACTTAGTGAGGAGACAACAATCACCATCAACTAGAAGGGAAACACAAAAAGGCAAGAAAAACTGTTTTACAACCTTGAGACGATTATGTTATTCACATAATAAAATTGTTAAATTTATAGTTTAGCCGCTCAGATAGAAATATTAAAAATTCAATTATTAGTGAAACGAAATCAAAATGAATAACATTAAAATCATCATAGAAAATCAAACAAGTAAGAATACTAATTATTGAGAACCAAGAGGCAGCTTCATCTCATTGATAGTCCTTTCCTCCTAAGGGTGGCTTTTCCCTTAGGGGTGGCTCCATCTAAGGGATAGCCCTCTCCTCTCAATTCCGCAACGCATCATCACACATCAATTAGGGAACTTACATCTCGTTGATAGCCCTCTCCTCCTACAGATGACATCTCACATAGGGGCGGCTCCATCTAATGGATAACTCTCCCTAATCAAAACGAGGTAACTAAGTGCACCCAACGTCGTTAACGATTTCATAAATATAACAATGACTTCAAAAACAAGCTTAAAAATCATTTCTCATTTTATCGTAATTCATGAAAAACATATTTGATCGCATAACAATTTAATATTTAAATACTTTTAACTCATACGTAAATCAAACTAATAACATATTATATAACAAAAACCATTAAAATAAATAAATGACGAAAGTGAGATAAATTTCAAAGTTTGTGTTCCCCAAATTTTTAAATAAATACTTTAACATAGAAAACGAGTAAAATAATAATTATAACATGAAAATAAATAAATAAATGACTATGACCGTCGTCAACTCACAACTATGGAGAATCGACTACCTTTGTTCTCTCACAACTCCCAGAGTAACTGGTAGAACTTCGGCTAACAAATCTGGCAGATTACGGTGCTAATATACAGAAATAGGGCAGATTTGCAAAAAAATGAATCGAAAGCATGAGAGTAATCAGCTTCATATAAGAGATGTAAAGCACCCATCCAAAATTTCAAGATGCTTGATGAGGGATCCAAGGCTTAGTTCATAAAAGCTACAAGTCAGAGACAATTTATTTGCAAAATGACCACCGTGAGAGCATGAGAGAACTACACGCACTGCTGAGGAACTATGAAGGATGATGAGTTAACCTTATCCTCAAAAGTGACGGTGACGGAATCATGAGAATGTGAATGTGAATTTGAAGGATCAGAATCAGAAATTCAGCGCAGAGATAATCGACAACAAGACCACTCTTAATGTGTTATGATGTAAAAGGAGATAGCATTATCGTTAATTTGTAACAGCAACGATTGAGTGGTGTTGGCTAAGGCTTGTTTTTTTTTCTTTTCTTTTTCGGTGCACCAGTAGCAAAAGGTAAAATACCAAACCACCGATATGATACTTCCCATTTCTTACCATACATTTATTTATTTAATATTTTTTTTTTAAAAACAATATTAATATATATATATATATATTAAATAAATAAATAAATAAAAAGAAACGGTGTGTTTCATTTTAGTTCCATCAAATATCAAAAAATTTAGTTCTTATAACGAAATTATCAACTTTTTAATTTATAAAACTTTTTTTATCCACTTTTAACTTCTATTTTGAAGTTTTTATAAAAATTTATTTTAGTTCCTCAAAAAAATTCTTATAAAGTTAAAATAAAGAATAAAAATAAATAAAAAAAATGTTATAGACTAAATTTAAAATGTCATAATTTTTTAGGAATAAAAATATATTTAATAAAATATATATATATATATATATATATGATTGTAGTTATTAAGATTTTACCTTATTATGTCGTAATTATTATTAAGTATAAGACAAATCAGGAAAGGATTTGAAGTTATGAATCTTGCTTTATCACTTTTATTTTGATTGTCTATTGTCTTCCTATTTTATAGAATGTTATTATATTTCAATTGATAACAAGCAACGCATATTAGAGCAATAAATACATAGAATTTGAATTGTGCCAAATCGTGCACAATTATTTGAATAAAAGGACTCGTTGGATCTAACCTGTCAAAATTGAGTATTCACACTAAATACAACATTTTTTTTAAGTGGATCGTTTATGTTTAGTGAAAAAAAATCCATGGAGATATCTTACTGGAAATATTTGTTCATGGTTTATTTATGTTTTTTGTTTGAAATGGAATACCAAAATGATTTTTGTGACTTCTTTACTATTTCGTGTAATTTACGATATGTTTTTCTTAATTTATTTATTGAAGAACTTGTATTTTACTTTTTTGTCAAAGAAGAACTTGTAATACAATCGATAAATTACTTGATTTTTTGTGTTCAAAGTTATCCTTTAAACAACGTAATCAAGCTAATTCTATTTTTTATATGTAAAATTTTATAATTGAGGGTAATTTTGTCATCCCATTTGAAAATTAGAACAATTTAAGTACGGTTATTTCGTCCTACTTTTATCTCTCTATTTTAAAAATTTTCTTTTATTAAAAATAATATCCATTCATTTAAATTAATATAATATATCAATTAAAAGCAATACAACACAAATCACCAAAAACCAAAAATGATATATTCATGAAAAAGTTCACATTCATGAAAAAGTTCACAGCATCGAGATTAATAATATAATAAAATGACAAAATATTTACTGACAAAAATAAAGTTATTGGAATACTCATACTTTCAGATCTACAACGTTGAAAAAGTTGAAGTCATTGATTGAATATGTCTATATTGGATCAAAATTAATCCATTAGTCCAAAAAAAAAATGAACATAGTAATGAGAGGAAAAATCAAATATCAGACTTAATTGACAAAATAATATAAAATCATTAAAAAAAAATAAATTTATATAAAATTATTTATTTAATTAAAAAATAAAAATTATAAAGGAGTGATTCCGAAACAAAAACTATTCTTCTGAAATCAAGAAGAAAGAGAGGCCGAGAGAAAGTATGATATTTTTGTTAGAAATCCCCCTATTTTGAACCTCTTAAATAATGAAACACATTTTGGTAGGAATCTCCACGTAGTTGTTTTCTCCTGGTCTTTCTTGTTGGCATTATTTTTCATTAAAAATTTGAAATATTATATGTTTTGTTAAATAAGTTATCTATAAGAATAAAAATACAAATTTCAACCAAATTTTTTAGCTATAATTTCCATTGTGACATGAGTTAAAACTAAAAGAGTATGTAAATAGATATACTAGAATTTATAGAATTTTTTTTCTTTTTAAAATTGCATTTTTGACTCTTTAAGTTTTAAAATCGGGTGATTTTGATCTCTGTATTTTGATAATAGCACTTTGGGTTCTTTAGTTTTAGCTTTTTGACTTTGACTTGACCATTTGTTAAATTCATGTGTTTTTCATGAGTTGAATAAAAGAAATAAACAATCTTCATTTTCGACTTAAATCTTCATCTTCAACCCCAATCTTCATCCTCAACAATCAAAATCACTCAAACAAATCAAACCCAAAAATTCAACCTACAATCAAGAACTTTATTCGATAAAATCCAGAAATTCATTTGCATTCTTTTATATAGAAGGAATCAGTTTCAATGTTTTTGTGTTGAAGGAGGGGTTTTGTTCAAACTTTCGAATTTCTAGGGTTTAGTTTTGGAGATGAAGAATGATGTGGTACTTTGGGTGAAGAAGAAGAGTGTGACGAAGAAAGAAGGAACATTATTTTTTTTAGTTTTTAATTTAAATTTTGCAATTTTAAAATAATATTAATTATTTTAAATCCAAGTTGATTAAAATAATCATAGCAAACATCTTATAATTAAAAAGACATGTCCACGGGAGCGTTGACCGGGTCAAAATCAGTGGGTCAGATTTTTGCAAACAAAAGGCTAAAGTTAAGGGGTCAAAGTGCTATTTTCAAAATATGGAGTCAAAATCACATGATTTTGAAACTTAGATGGGCAAAAGTGTAATTTAGCCAACTTTTTTTCGTAAAATGCATTATACGATAGAAATGTCATCTCAAATAGGTTGACACTTCAAAACTATCACTTATCATTTGTAGCATCCTAATGAATATATTAAAATAAAAGTGACAACAAAATTTGAACACTAGGCCAAAACCTAAGAGATCAAAGAAGAGAATCATGAGCGATTGTCCTGATAAACTTTATGTCACTAAGTATGGCAGGTTACATGGATCAAAGGACGCTATAATTGTTCCATCATATAGCATATATGTATCCAACTCATTATTCTCTAGGTTTTTCTTTTTCTTAATGGTTTCTTGTGTAGTTTTTCCAGATCTTCCTTTGATTTGAGCGATTTTTTACTACGCTCCATCTCATTTACTCTTTTTATTACATAACCTACAATCTTATCCACATGCACAAATCACCTAAGCTGAGTTACCACCATCTTTTCTATGATAGGTGCTACCTCAACTCTCACAAAGGTTGTGAATCACAATTATATCTATTGTTGTCTTTCCATTCATCCAAGACAACATTCTCACATATGCTACACTTGTTTTAGTATTATATTGGTTTTTTACCATTCAACACTTTGTCCCAAACGACATTGTCAATCTTACAATTGTGCCATACATTTTTTCCTTCAATTTGATTGGGACTCTTTTATTGCATAATACACCTGAGGCACCCTTCCAGTTCAACCATTTAACTTGAATTAATTTGATTGTTTACATGTGATTCTATTTCTAATTATTTTTTTACTATGGGCTCAAGATATTTAAAACGTGTAACATCTGGTGTGGTGGGATCTCCAATTTTCGCATCTAAGTTATAAATGTTTCACCTTTTGCTAAACTTCCATTCTACTTATTGTCTTACTTCTACTCAAGCAAAAGTCATACACTTATTTAATTTCTCCGTCAATCTCCAAGTAAAACTATATCATCACCCAAAAAATATGCATCTTGGTACTGGTTCTTGGATGTGTTATGTAAGTACGAAAAAAAGGAATGTAAAAAGATATGAAAAAATATTGTGTAGCTCAACCTACATCCTCACATGCAATGTTCCCTCATACATATTCATGATAGCTTAAATATAGACAATCCTAACATTTTTCTTCTCTAGGACTTTCCACAAAATTACTCTAGGAACCCTATCATACGCCTTCTCTAAATCAATGAAAGCTAAGTGCAAGTCTTTCCTATCCATATGATATTGATCCATCACACATATTGTTGTAAGTAGATTGCTTCCATGGTCAACTTCTCGACATTTAATTAAAATAAGAGATCTTAACCATTAAGTCATAGTCATTTTTCACCTATGTTGCTCAATACGACAAACATGGATGGTTCAACAAGTTTCGATGCCTAAAGCGATTGTTATAAGGAGACCTTTTTTAATAAAAAAGCAATAACACGGATTTACAAAAAATATCAAGTTTTGTTGCATCCAAGTTTGGACCTGATTCAAGACGGATATATGACTCTTATCTTGTACAATTGAGCTAAATGAACATTTATAACTAATAAGTCATATTTGATATTCATAACTAAATTGAATTTATTTTAGGTGTTTTATATACTCAAAATTTTGAGGCCTAAAACCCTAAGTTGGGTTGCTACAGGCCTTTGGAACGACCCAAACCTTTGTTTACTTTTTCTTAAACTAAAAATTTATAAAAAAAAAAAAAAAAAAGAAAAAAAA
>JBBPBQ010000001.1:13749987-13840052 GCA_037974755.1 Cicer yamashitae
AAAAAAAAAAAAAAAAAAGGAAAAAAAAAACTTGGGGGACATAAATCTAACTCAGAAAAAGAAAAAATTACCAAAAAAGATTCTCAAATCATGCAATTTTTCTGACCCTTAATAGGAAATTATATATCATAGCTTCTTTCTGCATATCATTTTTCCTCACCTTATAACTTTCGTAAAAGACTCTTCACTAGCAGTAGAAAGATTTTGCAAACTAATAGTCGATGCCTTCTTTTTATCATCAATACACCTATTACGATTTGTTTTGCTAGAATCTTTATCTTTACAAAAACCCCGCAATATCTCCAAGTGATGAGCAATTATGGGATGTAGATTATCGCTAGTAAAAATAACATTTGGGTATGTCATACTCTGCACCATAGTCTTTGATTTGACTTTCAAATCAGAAGAGATTTGATTGCCATAATTCTCCTGTAACACTGTATCACTCTAAGAACCAACAATACACATATCTTGGTATTGATGATCTTCTTGTAGCTGATCTATGTTTGGTAAATTATATAAGATGGAACCAAAAACTTTATGAATTTCATTTCAAATACCCTATGTGGCCTAGACCTCAAATTCCTAAAGAGTTTGCAGAATAGTATTTTATTCAACTGAATTTGAGTTATAAGCTTTTTCAAGATTCTTGGAAATTTTTTTCTTGATTAGAGGGAAAAATTCTTGAATAACGTTGGGGATATGATCAACAAAAGGAAAGTTAACAACTTGGTGAGTAATACTACCCTGAATATCGTTGTATGTACCTTCAATTTCGACCATGCACGAAATAGTACCTTTTTTAAGGACATACTTCTTTACCAACTTTTTTACAACTATTGCATCTTCAACAAAGTGTGTTATTTCATGACTATTAGAATTTCGACATTTATCTATATAATCCCCTACAAGCATACAAGATTCATAAAACAATAGCATTTTTTCATAATCAATGTAAACATAAAATGCATACTCTTCATGTTCAACAAGAATGTGATCTCTCAACTCTTGTATCATATCTAAATCAACAAGGACTCGGGTAAAATGTCCAAACGTTTTTGAGTTGATTGCTTCATCAAGAGATAAGGGAGTGTCAATACAATAAGCAATTGGGAAAATGATCTTTGGCCAACCTTTTCATACAAGCCTTTGGTAACTGACTCGAAGGAATGGTGTAGAAATTATTGAATGTTTCGGCAAAAGATTTGAATAGGGGATGCAGATTGCTGATCAACACTATTGTGTTAGGTTGAGGAACTTTTGTTACAATCCTTACAGACATTGAATCACAAAGAACAAACTATGGAAGAGGTTTGCGCACAACAGCCACGGAAGCATTTCATCCTAACAAAGAAACTCAACTTGGAGATAAAACTTGAATGTGTAGAAACCTGAATCGGCCAAGACAGATTTGTATTAAACAGCGCAACTTGATTGGTGCAAATATGGGGCATCACTCATGCTAGGAAATTCTAGCAAAGCGTTTACTTCCTAAAAAATTTCAACATCATTCAAAAAAAATACCGCCGAATTTTCTAAAAATAAAAGGTGTAATGACTCAACCCTTCCTTTACTTGCTTAAAAGTTTAATAATTAGATGCACTATTTGTTTTTAAGATGGTGTGAAAAATACATTTTAGTAAGACATCTAATCATATGAAGTATGGTTTGGCAATATAGATGTTTTGTTATGCATTTTTATATTGTTGGTACATTATAATTATTCACATGCATGACTTTAAAGGTATTTAAAAAATTTAAAATATTTTAATGATTTAAAAAATATGATTAATTGACAGTATGAAAACTTTTTACACTAACTATGTATATAAATTAAATCAAAACATAATCCAAAGTTTGTATAAATTTTGTTTACTTTAGGTTTATAGTTTATAAAATTCTTATCTAATTAAGTGATGAGTCACAAACAAAGTTTAAATGCATTTTTTATATTTAGCCCTTCAAATTTTTTCATTGTGCAATTTTGTTGTTCTAATTTTTTTTTCTCCCTATTTTTACTTCTTTTCTATTTTTTTGGTCTCCTACTCCTATTTTGACCAAAAACACATTGATGTGGCTTATTGGACAAAATGTAAATAATTTAATTGAATAGATGATCTTTTTTTTGGTAGTCAATAGGGGATTCCCTCTAAAGCGACCTTTTTTTTTAGTCGACATGGAATTATCTCTAAAGCGACTGTAATTTGGTAGGAGGTCCATGGTAGTAAAAAAACATTTGAAGTAATAATTTAGGGTCCTTAGAGAGAGTAGAGAAGAGAAGTCTGTGAAAAAAGAAAAAGGACAAGATAGAGCAAAAATGGGGAAGAAAGAGATAGAGAGAAAAGACATTGGAGCAACGATGCTTATGCAAAAACTTATGTTTGATACTTTGTAACTAACTATCATAGTTACTTTGGTTTGTATAATGAAGGTATGAACTGAAACCATTTTCTAAGCTTTCTATGGTGTATTTACCATTTGCTTGTTCAAATCAAAAAATTGTTAGTTCAATATTAAAAAAAACAAAAAAAGATAATATGTTTTTTTTAGTTAAATGATTTACATATGGAGAATAAGAAAATCAAAAAAGGATAAAAGTGAGGGACTAAAATTACTTAAAATAATTGCGACTAAAATCGTATAATCATAAAATTTGAAAGAAAAAAAAGTATACTTAAAAAACAAAACTAATTAAGTAATATGATATTCTCGTCTGTTTTTCGTTCACGCATCCTAGAATATTGGTGCAAATTTAAGGGTATACTATGCCTATGGAGTGCAAAAGATAAAGAATACCCAGCAAAGAATTGTTAGAAACCAAGAAGGTTCTGGAAAAATCAGAATAAACCAAGATCATTCTTGGTATTGAGAGTTTGTAATTCAAGTTAAAATACTAAGTGTATGTGATAGCTAACTAACTAATCTCTTAATTAGTTAGTTAGATAGTTAAAGGGTAGTTAGAATGAATAGGAATAAACTATGTATAAATAGCACACGCCGTTCATTCAATAAATAAGTCCTACAACTAATATGCTATTCTACTTTTCTATCTTCTTGCACTTGAAGTAATAAGCTTGAAAGCTAACAATTGGTATCAAGAGCAAGGTTTTGATCCCAGAGTGATAAACACGAGTGAAGTGTGAGGATCAAACACGAGTGAAGTGAAGATGAGTTCAAGTGCAAACAATGGAAATTTTCCAGTCCACATGCCACATTTCGATGGAAAGGATTGGGATAGATGGAGGGTGCAGATTCGGGCATTGTTTGGGTTCCAAGAAGTATTGGAGATCATAGAAAATGGTTTTGAGGAGCTGGGAGTCAATCCAACAGAAGAGTAGGCGTCGAAGTTTAAAGAAAACAAGAAGAAAGATTGCAAGGCCACCTTCATTCTTCATCAATGCCTTGACACAGCCAACTTTGACAGAATATCTGATGCAAGAACTACCAAAGAATCCTGGGACATTATGAAGAAGTGCTATTCTGGAGGAACCAAGGTCAAGAAAGTGAAGTTGCAGACCTTACAGAGACAGTTCAAATTGCTGCAGATGGAGGAACAAGAAAATGTGTCAAATCTGATTTCAAGATTAAGGCGTATCACCAATCAAATGGCTGGCTATGGGGAGAAGCTTACTGAACAGAAACTATGTCAAAAGATATTGAGATCTTTGCATCCCAGGATTGACTATATTGTATGTGCCATAATAGAATCCAAAGAAATTTCCACATTGAGTCTCGAAGAACTACAGGCCACTCTAGAAGCACGGGAATTAAGAATGGATGAAAGAAGTGGGGTTAAATCTGGAGATCAGGCACTGGCAGCACAAGCCTACAAGAAGGGAGACCAGAAAAAGAAGTGGAAAAAGAATAAATTCAAAAAACCTAAAGAAAAGTTTGAGTCCTCATCAAAAAGAGGAAGCACAAGTGGTAAATCAAAAGAGAGATCAAAGAACTTTGATAATAAGAAGGTACAGGGTTACAATTGTGAGAAGTTTGGACATTTTGCTGATGAATGTTGGTCTGGCAAAGGAAAACAGAAGAAGAAAGATGGGGATGAGGCCTACACTGCTCAAGAAGATTCAGACTCAGACATAGTTTTGTTGATGGCTACACAAACGAATAACATTCTTCGTTAGACTCAGAAAATAATGTTATTCGTTAGACTCAGAAACAATCTTGTTAATGCTACCACAAACGAAGAACATTCTTCATCTCAATTCTAGTTTCTTGATACTGGATGCTCCAACCACATGACAAGTCACAAAGAGTGACTGGTGGACATTGATACATCAAGAAGGAGCAAGATCAGGTTTGCTGATGACAGAACCTTGGAAGTTGAGGGAGCTGGAAACATGGTGATCAAGAAAAGAAATGGAAAAACAATGGTGATTGAAAATGTGTTGTATGTGCCCAGAATAAAGAGTAACTTGCTGAGCATAAGACAACTGGTTCAGAAAGGGTTTTAGGTGATTATGAAGGATGATGCCTTAGAGATGTATGATGGGCAAAAGAAGATGATATTAAAAGCCCCTTTTTCAAAGATTAGAACTTTTGTTATCAACATACAAGCTGCAGATATTCAATGTTTAAAGGCAGCAAGCTCAATTGATGAAAACTGGCTTTGGCACTAGAGATTTGGACATCTCAACTTCAGAAGCTTGCAGCAGCTAGGAGTCAAGGAGATGGTTAGTGGAATTCCTATGGTTGATGTTCTTGAGAAGGTGTGTGAAGTGTGTATGGCAGGAAAACAATCAAGGAACTCATTCAAATCACAAGTGCAAGCAAGAGCGAAGAACATTCTTGAAGTGGTTCATAGTGACATTTGTGGACCATTTGAGATGCCATCATTATGAGGTAATAAGTATTTCATAACCTTTGTTGATGAATTCAGTAGAATGTTATGGATTTATTTGATTAAAACCAAAGATGGGGCATTGGACATATTCAAGAACTTCAAGATTAAAGTGGAGAAACAAAGTGGAGAAGTTGTCAAGGTGCTAAGGACAAATGCAGGCGGAGAATATACATCACACGAATTCAAGGAGTTTTGTGTCAATAATGGAATTGAACATGAGGTAACAGCTCCTTACACACCTCAACACAATGGCCTAGCTGAAAGAAGGAATAGAACCATTCTACACATGACTAGAAGTATGATAAAAGAGAAGGGACTGCCACACAAGTTCTGGGGAGAGGCTGCATCAATTACTGCCTACATTCTTAATAAATGTCCAACAAAGAAATTGTCAGAAAAGGTACTAGAGGAGATCTAGAGTGGAAGGTGTAGAGACAAAATCTCTCTCAAATAGTTTTAATGATTAATATGTGATCTTGAGTGTATTCTAATTAAGAAACAGGTTCATCATCATCTAAATAAAAAGAAAAGAATTTGATTTAATCCAAAGTGATTTCTGAACTGGAGGATAGACATTCAAGAGGATGAATCATTAATGAGGATGAACCTTTTTAGAATAGAATATACGGTATCACAGAAACAATGAATCCAAGTCAAAATAAAGAGAAGATAATATTGAGGACAAACAGTTATGAGAGAAACAATTCAAGAAAAAGATGATACCAGACTAAAGTTAATAATTAGAGGATGATGAGCAGATCAATATTCATCCTCTTACCTAGGGAATAGTCAAAAAGGAAAAAGCTAAAAAGCATCCTCCTAAGGTCATTTTGTTAAGGACAGCTGGATGGCATTATTGTAAATCAGACCAAGAACCTTGGACATTTGCTCAAGTCTTCAACGCTCATCAAAATCCTTTTGCTCATGGATAGAGGTTCATAAAATCTATATATCGAAGTGATCTCTTCAGTTCAAGATACAACAACTACTTACAAAGAATAATTTTCTCAAAGCTAAGAAGATCATTCCCATCCTCTCTTTACACTTTCTCTAGTCCTAAACTATATCTTTTAGAATATCATCTTAGAAAGTTCTTGTAAAGAGAAAGATCATACTGTCATCACTAATCATTATTCTGTAATTTCCAAGTTGTTCTACACTTGGTAATTTTTGTAATCTGAAAGAAAAAAAAAGGAATTGTAAGCCTAGTGAGGCTTGGAAATTACACTTTGAAAAAGAGATCCGAAAAGAGGACAGGTCAGTTTGAGCCATAGTAAAAACTTACAAGTTTGTGAGGATTACGCGTAGCCTTCATTGGGTGAACCAGTATAAATCTTGGTGTGTCATTCTCTATACTCTCTTCCTTATATTTAACTGTTTATTAAAGTTTTTAAATTACCATACTCTGATCTTCATCCTCTCGTAGAGGATACATATTCAAAAGAAAATTTAAAAACTCCAATATCTCTATTCAACCCCCATTCTAGTGATATTTTAGCTACTTCAATTGGCATCAGAGCAAGGTTCTCTTGAAAACTACACCTAACAGTGTAAGAGAAAAATATTAGGAAAAAGAAAAATGTCAAAAGCTAAGTATATACCAGAAGGAGGTTCATCCAGCCGACCTCCTTACTTTGATGGCACAGACTACTACCATTGGAAAGGAAAAATGAGATTGTTTCTCATATCACAAGATAACAACATGTGGTCTATGGTTGAAAATGGGAATCATGTCATCAGAATCAATAATGCAGATTCAACCTCCGACGAAAAACCTCAAGCACAATGGACTGCTGATGAAAACGCTAAGGTACTCCTAAACTCTAAAGCTCATTTATTTCTAACGTGTGCTTTAAGCAGCGAAGAATATGACAGAGTTGAAGAATGCAATAGTGCTAAAGAACTTTGGGACACCTTGAAGATCCATCATGAAGGATCAAGTCATGTAAATGAAGCAAGGATTGACATGGGAGCACGAGAATTTGAATTATTTGAAATGAAGGAGGAAGAAACAATTGATGAGATGTTCTCAAGATTTACCATTATACTAGATAATCTTTGATCCCTTGGAAAAGAATATTCTGTCCAAGAGAGGATAAGAAAAATTCTAAGAAGTCTACCTAGAGAATGGAGACCAATGGGGACTGCCATCACACAAGCAAAAGACTTGGCCACCATGAAATTAGAAGATCTCGTTGGAACACTTAGAGCACATGAACCATTGTTGCTCTCAGATAAACCAAGTAAGAAAGGAAAAATGGTCGCTCTTAAGACAAATCAAATTGAAAGTCCATCCTCCAAGCGAACTGAAGAAGTCACAAAAGCAGAAAACGTTGAATGTCCTCTATCCGAGGAAGAGGATGAACTCGCTCTAATTTCTAAAAGAATTCAGAGGATGATCAATCGAAGAGGACAGGACAAAAAGCTATTTCAAAGGGAAAAATCTGACAAAATCCATATAACATGCTTTGGATGAAACAAAGTAGCACACTACAAAACTAAATGTCCTCTAAACGAAAGAAACCCAAGAAGATTTCCCTACAAAAACAAATCTATGATGGCTACATGGGATGACAGTGATGATTCATCCTCTGAACATGAAAAGGAAGAAGCAAATCTCTGCCTCATGGCAAATTCAGAAACTGAAGAGGTAATTATCTCAGAACCTTGTCCTACATGTGAAGAACGAGAAATAGAATTTGACAACTTATTGAATGACTCAAACACTCTTACACATAAATGTGGTTTTCTTAAAGAAACATAATGAGGAACTTCAAGCTAAGAATGATAAATATCAAAAAATCATTCTGGACTTGCAGCTATCTCATAAGAAATTGTTTGAGCAACAAAATATTTTGAACAAAATAAATGTCAATATTCATCCTCCAAAAGAGGATACTGAAACTGAGAATTTAAAATTAAAGGTTGAAGAACTTAAAAATGACATTACAAATTTTGTCAAATCAGTCACTTTTGGAAATAATGACAAAGCTCAAATTAAAGGAAAAGATAATTTGGATAAGTATGAAGAAGATGAACATTCATAGATTTTTGGGAAGTATAATAGTCATCCAGAAGGGTTTCTTTTTTTTCAAATGAACGATTTGAAGACCTATTGATTCTAACAATGGATTCCCGAGTGGATCATTTGGACGTTTCAATTCAGCGATGTGGATCTCGGACCTATGAACCGGGATACTCCCAAAACTCACAAAGAAAAAAAAGAAGTGAGTTAGAAAAAAAGGGAAGAAACTTGGACAAAAAGGGAGGATACTTGGACAACAAGAAAGAAAGTGACTTAGAGAAAGAAAGAAAGAAAAAAAAACGACTTAGACAAATCTTTTTTGTCGATAAACTCAGACCAATCAATTGAATATGGATTAATATGGAATCTGTCGAACACTACTTGAAAATGGCTATTTTGCTCAGAAATGAAATGGGCCAAATGTTCCTGGAAATTCTTGCTTCCGTTGGACCATTTGTATTTATATGAATTTGGATCCCTATTCATGGATCTCTCGCTTCCATAAATATAAAAGAGGTTTAAACCTTTTCTTTTGATTTCGGATCAATCCATATTGATTGACTGATTGTATTATGTGGTTTTTAGTAAATACCACTTTTTTGGTTTTCGGTCTTCCTAACAATTCCCGTAAGAGGTCTGGCCCCATTTTTTGATGATCCTTGAATAAAAAGATTCATTCTCTTCATAAAAAGAAGAGGTAAAACCAATAAGGATTTCTTTTTTGATTCATCCTTGGAGTTGAATACCTCATTTACGAATTGTTTTCATACGATCCGGAAGAATCAATAGAAAAAGACAATCCCTTATGATACAACAGATCCGGCTGGGTTATTGATAGATTGAATAGATTTTCCATTTCTTGAAATCTCTCTTCTGATTTTAAATCGTGGTGTAACAAGTACCCCTCCCTATTCCGGTAATGGAATAGATGAAATAAACCTAAAAGTAGTTTTTTGTTCAAGAATGAAATATTATCGGAACTATAAAGTTCATCCTTCGCAACCATATCACATCTTGAATCGGATGAAATAGGATGAATTGAGACAGTATTTTGTAAATAGAACTCACAGTCTAAATGAAGAGGACAATCCTGATCCAACCTCTCAGAAACCTCCAAGAGGATAGAGGATAGTAACCCATCAAACTCCCCGATCTAATCACTGGAAATACCGAGGATGGAGTCAGGACCAGGAAATCATTAAATAGAAATCTCAACAACATGGCCATGAAATCTCAAGTTGAACCTAAAACGATTGATCTAGCAATAAGTGATAAATCATGGATGCTGTGACGGAGGAATTGTCTCAATTTGAAAGAAACAATGTATGGGATCTTGTGCCCAATCCTCTAGACAAATCCATCATTGGAACTAAATGGATCTTCATAAATAAATTAAATGAGGATGGAGAAGTCATCAGAAATAAAGCAAGACTAGTGGCACAAGGTTACAAGCAACAAGAGGGAATTGATTACGATGAAATATTTGCTCCTGTTGCTAGACTTGAGGCCATCAAAATACTTCTGGCCTATGCCACTCATAAAGGTATCAAACACTTCCAAATGGATGTTAAAAGTGCCTTTTTGAATGGTTTCTTAAATGAGGAGGTTTATGTTCACCAACCTCATGGCTTTGTGAACAAAAAGAAACCTAATCATGTATTCAAACTATCTAAAGCTCTTTACGGATTAAAGCAAGCTCCTTGAGCTTGGTATGTGAGGTTGAGTTCATTTTTAAAAGAAAATGGATTCTCAAGAGGACAGATCGATACAACACTCTTCAAGAAAACTCTTAAAGAGAATTTACTAATTGTTCAGATTTATGTTGATGATATAATCTTTGGGTCCAGAAATGAAATGATGTGTGAAGACTTTTCTAACCTCATGCAAAGTGAATTCGAAATGAGCATGATGGGGGAACTAAAATTCTTTCTTGCTTTACAAATCAAGCAATTAAAAACTGGCATCTTCATTTTTCAAGAAAAATACACCAAAGATCTACTCAAAAAATACATCTTGGGTTCAGCAAAAACTATGGGAACTCCTATGCATCCATCCTCATTGATACACAAAGATGATGAAGGAACTCCCATATCAAAAAAAGAGTACAAAGGAATGATTGGATCGTTACTTACTTAACAGCTAGCAGACCTGACATAGTATTTGCAGTTGATTGTGTTTAATGATAACAAAATAGTTTTAATGATAACAAAATAGTTTTAAATGATAACAAAACTATTCTCAAATAGTTTTAATGATAACAAAATTATTTAAATGATCATGATTGTGTTTTAATGACTAATTTGTGCTCATGAGTGTATTCTAATTAAGAAACAGGTTCCTTATAATCTCAATAAAAAGAAGAAGAAGAATTTGATTTAATCCAACATGATTTCTGAACTGGAGGATAGACATTCAATAGGATGAATCATTCATGAGGATGAACCTTTTTAGAAGAGAATATACGGTATCACAGAAACAATGAATCCAAGTCAAAATAAAGAGGAGATAATATTGAGGACACACAGTTATGAGAGAAACAATTCAAGGAAAAAAAGGATACAAGACTAAAGTTAATAATAAGAGGATGATAAGCAGATCAATATTCATCCTCTTACCTAGGGAATAGTCAAAAAGGAAAAAGCTAAAAAGCATCCTCCTAAAAAGCATTGGAAAAGCACTGGAGACTGACCCTAAAAAGCATTGGAAAAGCAAAAAGGAAAAGACAGCTCATGTTCGTATTTCAAGGGAGGTTGAACCTCTTATCTGATGATGAACTTCAAACTCATCCTCCTAAGGTCATTTTGTTAAGGACAGCTGGATGGCATTATTGTAAATCAGACCAAGAACCTTGGACATTTGCTCAAGTCTTCAACGCTCATCAAAATCCTTTTGCTCATGGATAGAGGTTCATAAAATCTATATATGGAAGTGATCTCTTCAGTTCAAGATACAACAACTACTTACAAAGAATAATTTTCTCAAAGCTAAGAAGATCATTCCCATCCTCTCTTTACACTTTCTCTAGTCCTAAATTATATCTTTTAGAATATCCTCTTTGAAAGTTCTTGTAAAGAGAAAGATCATACTATCATCACTAATCATTATTCTGTAATTTCCAAGTTGTTCTACACTTGTTAACTTTTGTAATCTGGAAGAAAAAAGGAATTGTAAGCCTGGTGAGGCTTGGAATATACACTTTGAAAAAGCGGTCCAAAAAGAGGACAAGCAAGTTTGAGCCATAGTAAAAACTTACAAGTTTGTGAGGTTTGGACGTAGCCTTCATTGGGTGAACCAGTATAAATCTTGGTGTGTCATTTTCTATACTTTCTTCCCTATATTTAACTGTTTATTAAAGTTTTTAAATTACCATACTCTGATCTTCATCCTCTCGTAGAGGATACATATTCAAAAGAAAATTCAAAAACACCAATATCTCTATTCAACCCCCCTTCTAGTGATATTTTAGCTACTTCAAAAGGAAGCCAGCAGTAGGGCACTTGAGAATATTTTGTGCTCTATGTTTCAAGCATGTACTAGACCAAAGAAGAAGGAAGCTGTAAGACAAAAGTGAAGCTATGATACTAGTAGGATATCATCCAACTGATGCTTACAAGCTCTATGATCCTGTCAAAGGCAAGGTGGTAATCAGCAGAGATGTGAGAATCATTGAGCAAGAAAATTCGGAATGGAAACATCAAGCCAACACAATGTCAGCAGCCAACATTGAGATTCCCAAAAACCAGCAGCACAAGCCAGCCTTCACAAATTCCTTTACAAGTACAAGAGGATCAGTAGATTAGTAGAGACAAAATTGAAGAAATGATAGATTCAAGCAGATCCCAGAGAGCAAGGCAGCCACCAACACATTTAAGAGAGTTTGAAGTATACAATGACAGTGAGATTGAGAAAAGTGGAGATGTGGTTCATTTTTCCTTATTTGCACATACAGAACCATTGAATGTTGAAGAAGCCTTGAAGAAAGGACCCCGGAAGAAAGAAATGATGGAAGAGATCAATGCAATTGAGAAGAACCAGACCTGGTACTTGACTGACTTGCCTCCGAAACAGAAGCAGATTGGAGTAAAGCGGGTCTACAAATTGAAGTTGAATCCAGATGGAACAATTGCTAAGTACAAAGCTAGATTGGTTGCCAAGGGATTCTTGCAAAGGGCAGGCATATATTATTCTGAAGTGTTTGCTCCAGTGGCCAGAATTGAAACAATCAAACTTGTAATTGCACTAGCTTGTGCTAGAGGCTGGATGATGTGTCAGCTTGATGTTAAGTCTGCATTTCTAAATGGATTGTTGGAAGAAGAGGTATATGTCTCTCAGCCACCAGGATTTATGATTGAGGGAAAGGAGGATAAGGTGCTATGATTAAGGAAAGCTCTTTATGGGTTGAAGCAAGCCCCAAGAGCTTGGAACAAAAGAATTGACTCATTTCTAACTGGCATTGGCTTCATCAAATGCACAATGGAATATGGATTTTATGTGAGGCATTACACACTGAGTGGAAGGCCTGCAATGATCCTATTGTGCCTATATGTTGAGACTTGCTGGTGACTGGCAGCAACAGCAAGGCAATTGCAGAATTCGAGGAAATCATGAAAGATGAGTTTGAAATGACAGACTTGGGCAAGCTAATCTATTTTCTGGGCATGGAGTTCACTGAGATTGAAGAAGGCTTGTTGATGCACTAGAAGAAGTATGTTGGAGAGATCTTAAGAGGGTTTAATATGGCTGGTTGCAACCCTGTTGTCACACCAATTGAATGCAATGCAAAGCTAGAAACAGAAATTGAAGAAGAGCTGGCTGGTCCGACCCTGTTCAAGCAAGTTGTTGGCTCCCTAAGATACTTGTGCAATACAAGACCTGATATTTGTTATAATGTGGGCGTGGTAAGCAGATTCATGGAGAATCCCAAGCATTCTCACTGGTTGGCAGTTAAGAGAATCATGAGATATGTTCAAGGCACATTGGAGCATGAAATTTTGTTTACAACAGATTTAAAACAAGAAATGGAGACTTGGTTGGCTATTCAAATTCAGATTGGTGTGGAGATAAGAATGATAGAAGGAGCACTTCAGGCTATGTGTTCAAATTCATCGAATCTCCAATAGCATGGAGCTCAAAGAAGCAGCTAGTGATAGCACTTTCATCATGTGCGGCTGAATACATTGTTGGCAGCTATGCAGCATGCCAAGCATTATGGCTGGAATCATTGATAGCAGAATTAAAGATTAAAGTGTGCAGACCAATTCCATTAATGATTGACAACATTTCAGCAATAAATCTAGCAAAGAACCTTGTGTCTCATGGAATAAGCAAACACATTGAGACAAGGTTTCACTTCTTAAGAGATCTAGTTGAATGATGCAAACTAAAGCTCATCTACTGTCAAATTGAAGTTCAGTTGGCTGATATCATGACCAATGCATTGAGGACAACTAGATTTGAAGAGTTAAGAAGATTGCTAAGTGTAAAATCACTTAGAAACTTGAATTAAGGAAAAGTGTTAGAAACCAAGAAGGTTTTGGAAAAATCAGAATAAACCAAGAACGTTCTTGGTATTGAAAGATTGTAATTCAAGTTAAAATACTAAGCGTATGTGATAGCTAACTAACTAATCTCTTAATTAGTTAGTTTGACAGTTAGAGGGTAGTTAGAATGAATAAGGATGAACTATGTATAAATAGCACACTTCATTCATTCAATAAATAAGTCTTACAACTAATATACTATTCTACTTTTCTATCTTCTTGCACTTGAAGTAATCAATTTTAAAGCTAACAAGAATAGCATTTCTTTTCATAGAATATTTTGACGTAAAGTTCAAAAAATTTAATGCACATCTTATTGGTTTTTTTTTTCCACCACACTAATCATTCACACCATGAAAAAATGTGTAATATGAGTGGAAGGTGAACTGGTTCCTAAGAATGTGATATTGGGTAGGAGCCTAGTTATTGGGTTGCAGAATATTTTACTTAGATTGGTCTCTGACGTATAGAATCAAGCTTTTAAATTACGATTTTGGCGACACTGTGATTGTTAAAATGAATTTCACTTTTCTAAAATAAAAATTTGGTAAAATGAATAAATTTAATATTACAATTATCAATAAACAATCATACATGTACACGTAATATCAATCATTGATTTATTTATTTATGATTATTATTATTCGTTTTATCTAAAGTGAGTTGTTCATTTTAAATAAATTTAATCGCATTAACTTATAAATAGATCATTGTTATAGAATATTGTATGCAAATGCGGGTGGATAGCATATAAGGGTGATGTTCTCCTAGCTCCCAAAAATCTCGTATTTTTTCATATTTTGAAATTCGATAGTGTAAAATGTTAATCTCGTAGTAAAAAAATGAGATTAACGATATTACCAAAAAATATTTTTTTACACAATTTGAGTAAATACTAGGAGCTGAATGAGTAGCCACCAAAATACATAATCGCACATCGTGCTTGAAGTTAAGTTTTGTAGCTTAAATATTAATGTGCATTGAGACGTGGATGAGTTACTATAAATACAACTCAATGTTGGTATGGCAAGGGCGGATCTTAGTAGGAATATAGGGTGGTCACGGTCCTAAAATGTTCCTAACAATTTTTTTTTTAATAAAAATAACTTGTAAAATAATTATAAAAAATACATTATGTCTTTCAACTTAAATTTTAATTGTAAGTGTTTTAATTTCGTTTAGAGATATAAAAATCAAACTAATAATTTGATAAACTCAACAAACAAAAAATCAAAATCAATTAAATTGATTTTGTTTTCTCTATTTGAGTTCAATTTAAATTGAACTTAATAAACTCAATCTATGTTGATTTGAGTTTAATTTCACTTCATTTAAAATTGACCACCGATATCTGAATAAAATCATTAGACTATATTTATCTTAAATATGTATTGTATTTAAGGATATTTTTAATCATTTATATATTAATTTTTTCATTGTATTATAAAACGTGTTTACTAATTGTTTTAATAGTACAAAAAATCTAGTGTTTGAAAAAGAAAATTTTATATTTTTAAAATAAGTATCTTAATGTCAACCTAATTAAAAATAACCAAATCAACATGTTATTCATCAGTATGGATTTAATTTTGTGAGAAAATTCTAAAAACTCAACCAAACTAAACTATCTTTTTTTATTTAAACTTTTTCCTCTTCAAACATAAAAATCAAATCAATATTTATACCCATAACTACGTCTCTCCTAAACATATGCAACTTTCAATCCAATTCATCCACTTTTAGCAATTCTGTTTGCAAAAATAATTACGTATTTACATTGTAAATTTACAACTTAAAATTCTAATATATAATAAGATACTATATTTAATTTATCAATTAAAAAAATTCGACACCTTCAAAGTATTTTTTTCAAGCTCCGTCACTAGGTACAGACTATATAAGTGGTGCACTTGACATCAAGTCAATCTAAAAAAAGGCGAATAGGTGGAGAGAGGAAGGAATTAGACACCTTTATATATTAACATTGGAGGAGGGTACTAAGGCAGATACCACGAAACATTTTAATTATTTTTATTTTAAAATTATTTTTATTTTTAAACCACGAAATATAATTGTATTTAATTACTTTTATTTTTAAATTATTATTGCTATTGATATATCAATGTCGCTGTGTTGTCAGATATCTGCGTATGTGCTTATTAGAATATATACGTATATTATCAGGCCACCAAGTGAATTATTCTGAATAGATCTATACCATATTATTGTGAATAATCTCCATATTCCCTTTCGGCCATCCACCACTTGTTAAATAAAATTTTACCCAGACCTCACAGTCGTATTTCTACTCCACGTTTTATACCAACTATTTATTTTATCTATTTTTTCAAATAATAATAATTTTTTTCTAACTCAATAAATTTAATTTGAATTTTAAAAAACTTTAAAAAAAACATTTTCAGAACAAAAAAGTCCATAAAAATATACTTTATATAAAATATAAGGATAGTAGTATAAGTGTGAGAATACTGAAAAAAAGTTTTTATTGTTAAAGGGATGCTGGTGTACCAATATTGAGAATTGTACCGTGCACCCTCCACCTATACCTCCCACCCTCCATTCCCCATGAAAAATACTATATTGCCCTACTTTATTATATATAAAATCATCAAAAAAATTTATTATTTTATATTTGACCTCCACTTTCGAAAATTTCAAACTTTCAAAATATAAAAAAATGAATTTTGTTGACATTTTCGAAAGTTTTGTTAAATATGAAACTTTCGAAACTTAAATTTCCAGAAATTTTAACAAATTTCGAAACTTTTGATAAATGTCAAAGTTTCAAAATGCAATTTTCCAAGATGTTATGAAACTTTCATAACTTTGGATAAATTTAAAAGTTTCGAAATATGTTTTTTCAGAAATCATCAAACTTTCGAAAGTTTTAATGAATTTGAAACTTTCGAAACGTAATGTTCGAAACTTTCAAATTTTCGAAGTAATTCAATTTCAAAAATTCAAAAAAATTGAAACTTTCAAAACTTTCAATTTATTCCAAAAAATATTGTCTGTTATAATTAAAATTTTATTTTGAAAAATAAATTTATAATATTAATTAAATTTATTACTATTAATAAAATTAGGTATAAAATTTATTACTATTAATCTATTACTATAAATTTATTACAATTTATTACTATAAATCTATTACTATTTATTACTAAAAAAAGCATTTCAGAACTTTCCCAAACTTTCGAAGCTTGTTTCGGAAGTTTCATTCAAGACCAAACTTCCGAAACAATTTACAAACTTTTTATGAATTCCAAAGTTTCGAAACTGAAAAAACTTCATGTTTGTGAATTTTACATTTCGAAATTTTCAGATTGTTAGAAATTTTCAAAAATTTCTGCATTTCGAAAGTTTCATATCCATGGAAACTTTCGAAAGTTTCAAAATTTTGGAAAAAAAAATGAACTTCGAAAGTTTCTTGTTCATGAAAACTTTCGAAGATTTGAAAAATGAATGTTTCAAAAATTTCAAAGTTTCGAAGTTACTCTTACTTTTAGGTTTCGAAGGTTTTAAAGGTTCGATTGTTTGCAAATATGTGATTCAGACAATTCAAACTTTCGAAGAAAATAGGTGAATAAAAGAGAAAGGAAATTTTTTTGGAGTTTTTATAGATAATACCAAAGGCAATATGGTATTTTCCATGAGGATGGAGAGGTGGGAGGATCCACGGTACAATTCTCAACTAAAGAAGTCCATAATTTGACCCGTGTGGCTACACATTCAGCTTACATTCAAGACTTGCATGATGATACCACAAAAATAGCTCAATCGTAAACTAAAGAACATTGAGAGAATTTTAAATAAGTCTCTGGTCCGATCCAGAAATCTAATATAGTAAAACTTAGTAAGATTTGTCTCTTATAAAAAAGTCTTCGATGTTAATTTTTACGTGTATTACTCATTGAAATTGTAATGATATTAGGTTTCTCTTACAAATAAAACCCTTCTTAAAGAGAATAAGAAATTTCTTTATTTAAAATTAGAAATCATGCACAAATAGTAAATAAAATGATTACCAGTAGATATTTCATATTAGATTTTATCAGCTATAAAATGAGTCATCCTATACCAAAGGATGAAGGTGAACACATTTTTATGAATCAGCCTAACTCAACCAAACCAGAAACTAATTTAACTATTTAATAAAAATAAATAAGTAAAAAAGAAATTATTTGCAATAAATAATCAAGTAACCTGAAAAACAATGGAAGTAGAGCTAAAATTCTAGAGCACTAACCCCTACCGAGAATCTTATAAATTCGTATTATAGCTATTCATTGAAAGAAAGCCACGGCTGCATTAATTATTAATCATCTTTGCAAAATATTCTACAAATTGTATTATGCATTTAATTTGCCTCAATTCAATTGGCAATTAAACTTGTTGCAGATACAAGGGTTCATGTCAAAATCGATGTTATTAAAACCCTATATCATCAAATATATAGTTTACTGAAAGATTTATCAGAAGTAGAAAATTAAATTATTGTACTCATCACAATCATTAGCACTTTATGCAGGATGTCTAAATCTATTAAAACCTATTGGAAAAGAGCAGGGAAAAATAAATAATTCTAACCGCTATTCAACACGCTCTTCAAAAGCTGAGCAGAGTACCTGGTGAATCAAACCATCTCAAAAAATTCATGATCTCAAACAAATTTGGCAACTACCCACCAGAGCTTAATGTTCAAAATTTTAAGCCCCAGCCTTTGGTTTCGATTTTTGTTTCTTAGCATCCAACGATGACAACCCCTTGCCAAGTCCAACTGGAGCCTGTTCTTGCACAGCCACTGAATCGCTCTTTTCAGCATCAGTTGAATCATTTGAAGGAGTGCCATTCGCTTCCTTTTTTGCTCCATTTGCTTCCTTCTTTGCTACATCTTCCTTCATTGCTCCATCTGTGTTTCCATTGTCTGCAGCATCAGGAGTCGTACCAGAATTTATGATATTCATAAGTTGTGTAAAGGGCGGCAAGGCCTGAACCGGCACACCATGAGGACGTACTAAGAGACCTCTTGCTGCAGCTTTCTTCCTGACTTCTGCAGCTGCGCGGGCAGCCCTTTCATCAATTCCCCTTCCTCTGGGGAGAGCTTCACCCATCATTGCAGCATTGATGGATTTGTTACCAGATGCACCGGAACTTCCAGATCCCCCAGCAACTGCAGCAGCTTGGAATGCATGTATCAAATCAGGATGCGCCTGTCATTATATAAAATAATCTTGTCAGCAAACGTACGCCAGAGCAATGAGAAAAGCTTAAGAATAGGGCACCCGTTCCAGAAACAAATCCAAGAACGAAATGCATTTATTTCTAATTTTCTAGCATCTCAGGAACCTTCTATGGTTCTTTTCTTCTTGGAGAAAAGGAAATTCTAAGAACGTACAATCCTGGAGAATGTAGCCAATCTCTCGAGTTTTGAAATAGAATGGATAATAAATACATGTTGGATATTTGACAGGTCACCTAGTCATTTTATATGCTATAGGTTACATAGTAGAGAAATTTGATCAAGAAATCTGCTAAATCTATTGAGTACGCGGTGTTGGCGATATAATAATTGTCAGATAATATTGCTTGCTAAATCAATGTTGTTTAGCGTACCTTCAAGATATCAATAGCCTTCTGAGCTGAAGCTGCATTCAAAGCTTGACCTTTTTGCTTCTGAGCATTCATCTGCCAAAACAAGTAGTGAAATGTTGATCATACTTGAATTGAATGCAAGATTTTACTTTGGAAAACTTATTGCCATTTTCTAGAATAACTTTTCCCCCTCTTCTTCACAAAAAATTTAAACATGCATGCAAAAAAACTCCATCTCTCTTTCTCCTTCTCTAGTGATCATTCCCTGATTTTCTGTGAACTAATGTTTAATTCCCCCTAATTACTGTAATAATTTCTTAATTCTCCGTTTGTAATTTAAGATGAGAAACACGTTTGACTTAAGTACTGTGAATAGATTGATGGATTCCATTTGAGAATGTATAACTCCATGATGGATTCCATTTGAGAATGTATAACTCCATGAGTCAAGTACAAATACCTGTAGTTCACGCATCTTAAATGTGTTCATCCAGTTCTGCGAGTCTCGTGTCCTTGAATCGTCTTCACCAAGTTGTTTGACAAGTATATCATATGTTTTCTTCTCATGCTGCAACACAAAATGCCAAAATCAGTCAACCACCCACTGTTACAACTAGGAACCAATTCTTCCACTAAATATATATACCTGGTGAGAGAGCTTGAAAGCACCCATACAATTAAATGCAATGGCAAGAGCATGATAACAAACAGCAGTCTGAATATGTTCCTCCCCAAGAAGCCTTTCATTTTTCTTTAAAGCTTCTTGCAGATAACGAAGAGCTGTGTTCATCTTTCCTATATCTTGATACATCATTGCAACATTTATGAAAGTTGCTGCAACATCAGGATGATCTGGCCCTGATGATAAACTTAACAAAAGCAAAGCACGGGACATATGGCGAAGGGCGAGTTCTGTCTGGTTAAGTCCATGGTAAAACAGAGCCATATTTCCATAGCTGTACCAACAATAATAAGAATCACAAAATGTTCTAGACCAAATATCTTTATGAACATTCACTCAACATTTTAAAAAACTGCACACATTCCTTGAACCAATTAGAAGAGATTCAAGGTTTAAAGTCTAATTGGGTAGAACCAGGTTCTGTACATGCACATTTATGAATGTGAATACAGATATGTAATATAATATGCCAACAGCTCATTGAAGTACTAAACATAAAATGACAGAAACCAACAGTATCAGAAAAATGAGAAGTTTACTAACAGCTCATTGAAGTACTAAACATAAAATGTCAAAGAAACCAACAGTATCGGAAAAATGAGAAGTTTACTAGTAACAACATTCATCAATCAGAAAAACAAAAAAAGCCAAAAAGAAGTTAAAATAGGTTCACAGAAAAAGTTGAACCAGATTGAATGGTTACACTGGCTTCTGATCTTCCAGATTTAGAGGTCTGACCAGTCCAATCATGTGTTCAAAACCATATATACACATCTCAACCCAATTTTGTTTTGTTGGCCAGAGTAACATACCAATTTGGCTTGACATAATTACAGCAGATACAACCATAAGCAATAAAGAATAAGAATGTAGAATATATAATCTCGAAACATTATGCAGATGATCCAAGATAAATAGAATAGAGATTAATGCCTGTGAGCAGTGTCAGGATGATCTAGACCAAGACAACGTTCATTTATAATTAGCTCCTTGTGTTGTTGCATAATAGCTCCAGCCATATCTCCAGCATGATACAAAACCATGGCAAGATACCTGAAATTTAATTAGTTCTATTGAGATCAAATGCGCAACACACAAATAAATCATCTGAAAATAGATAAACTGAACTTCACAGCAAAGGACACAAAAGTTGGCCATAATCTTGAAATGTTAAGCAACTGAAATGAAGTTGCATACAATATCCCAAGTCTAAAGCAGCATGGCAAGCAAAAACATTTAAGATCATAAGACATGATAGAAATAAGTATTGACATACCGACAACAGTTAGCAACCTCTCGATGCATAGGACCAGTAACCTGCAGGTTTTTTAACAACAATTATTTTATGCTCAAGCAACTCATTCATGTGAAGAAAAAAATACTGAATTTCATGCCTGTTGTAAAATGGAAAATGCCTCTGAAAATAAAGTGTAAGCTTCACTGAGCATGCCCTGCATCAAACAAAAGCTTACACATCAGCATGATCTGTCAGGAAAAACATACAGGCACACCAAATCATTAACCAAAATTCCTTAATTTACGAATTTATATTATAGTACAGTATTTAACACATTTTAAAGCGGCACTAGAGTGCAACCTCAATAAGATAGTCTGGTAGTACTGAAATAGTTGGAAGTTGGTTAGCCTTTAAAACACAAATTCACCAAAAAAAATCTCTCAAAGTTTGTGGTCCTAAAAATAATGCTAAACACACTAACCACCGTTTTGGAAAGTACATAAACAATGCAAAAAGGTGTGTCCTGATAACTAACATGCTAAAAATTATGCAAAACCACTCACTACTAGTCCACACTTATTGGCCTAAAATGTATTTATTGTACCATTTTACAGTAATATAAAGCAATATAAGCATGGTAAAAACCTCAGCCAATTGAAGTTTTCCAGTTTCCACGAGTTCCTTGGCTTCACAACACGAAGGAACTGAATGCTTAACCACGGGACGGAGATCCATAACATCTGAGGCTTGGAAGGGTGCTGGAGAACTAAGATCATATTTGCGAGCAGCTATGGTTATACCGACCTGAAAACAAAACATAGTTTAGATATGGTACTACTGACACTAATTTAAAAGCAATAATATCAAATGCGCCAGTGGCAAAAATATTAAAAGCCACTATAAAAAATTCAAAAATTAATTGACTAAACTTCAAATGATCTTGTACCTACCTTCAAACAAAGATTACGAATAACAGAAATTTTCTTAACGCGTGACCTTGCATCCTCTGGCAACTCAAACTGCAACCGATTCACATGTGTAGCAACAGAGTTACAGAATATACTAAGATACAAAGAATGAGCATCATTGTTTAATTTCATTGTACCTAAAAGGAATTGATTATAAGATAACATATACTAGAACTTAACAAATAATATAGATCTACAGCAGTCCCCAAAATGAAAACTGCACAGCCAAGCCCCTCATTCAACTAAAACAGTTAAAATAACAAATGAAAATACTAAATACTTCAAGCCAAATTTAAGCAGATTATAAACACCTAAACAGTGTCTGATAGAAGATCTGTAATTAAGAATCTGTTTAATAGGAGGAAATTGGAATATGCAAAACAGGGAATGATTCCCCAACAAATTGACTGTAAGTCTTACTAACTGTATCAGTTCAAAATAGTTAGAATGTTGGTTATATAAGAGTAAGAAGAGTGAGAAGAGGACGGGAAAGGTTGACATTTTCTTGTGGGAGAGGATAAGAGCCTCTCAAATATCGAGCAACTTGTATTTTGTACTTCATCTTCTACTCGAGGTCCAATTGAGCACGAGAAGCTCTTGAATAACATATTGCAATATTGTATAATATACAAGTTCTGTTCTCTTTGGGGTGGGTTCTATAACGGTCCCCATTAATATCATATATATTCAAGTTAGGCCGTGGTTGATACCTCATATTTGACCATCGCAAATTCTTTAATGTCTGACCAAAGAGTGTCAGAGCTCATATTCATATATGAAGGTTGAGTCTTTCTGAAAGATGCCCTGCCTTTCCATCGTAATTGTCCTTTGGAATTCTTTCCTGGAGTCCGATGCCCTGCATGTTCCTATAAATTAAAGAGCTAGGATTACAAACTAAGGAGCTTCAGAACTTATGAAGTTTTACAGTAGAAAAAAAGCCGCTTATAGAATCTAAGAGAAGGCAAAGTTCACAGATTAATTCAGCAGATCATGGCAAACATGAACTAGCAAATTAGGAAATATAAGTTGCAGATAACTTTATAGTCAATCGTACTGGACATGCCTTTTTAGGAGTTCTGGACTGTGTGAGATTAGAAATTAATTTTCCACCAGACGTGTGACAACTTCCAAATAGGCAGTTCAAGAAATGAGATATTGCTGGCGCAAGATCATGGTCCTCTGTGTCTCTCAACAAGTCCTGCAAACAGCACATGATTGATTTTCCACCCATATCAGAAGACAAACTTAAACGTCATTTATGTTCTCATGCCAGCAGACTAAAAAGCATGCTAATTTTAGAATCTAGTTTATACCCTGTATGATACACCATGTCAACATCAAACAGTGTACTTGATTTAAATAAAGAAAAATGCCAAATGTTACGATGAAAAGCAGCAATGAAAGGCAAGAAGTCATGTGTGTCATTTTTAAATTGGTTTGACTATTTCAACCCACTACCTTGCTGTATGGTTAGTTTTCCTAACTTTAAATTTTAACCTTTGTGATTTATTTGTGAAAAAGTCTACCGTACTATATAGCATCGCTGTTAAATAAAATACATAATACTAAATAGACATACTTGATTAGAAAAGAAAGAATGAAAAAAATAAAACTCAATTGAATTAGAGTGGCTGCATATATAGTAGTAAAAATAATATTATAAAATTAAGAAAGTAAATACAACACGGTACTATTAAAACTCAAGAAGAAAAAAACCAAGCAACATCAAATGCTAGGTATCCACTTTCCTATTAAATTTGAAAATATAAATTAACAAGTTCAAGTACCAGCAATCAATTACAACGATATTTTGTCTCTCTCCATGTACTTCTTTTCATGAGCCTACATTATTTTTTTCTTTTAATTATTTCCTAGTGTCTCAATTCTCTCAAAGCCTTAAGTTTTTGCTTTATAAGTGTGCTCTTTTCTTCAGTTTTTCTAGTGTCTCTTTTCCTAGTGTCTCTTTTCTTCAGTTTTTCTGTATCCTTCATACTTTCAATCAAATCTATTCTCTTTCTACTCTGCAACTGTATTATAAATTCAAATAGAAATGACAGCTACTCAGACAAAAGAAGCTACACTGCAAACCGGTTCGTTAAAGAACCATGAACCGGTATGTTAAAGAACCATGAACCGGTATGGACGTTCCACTTCATGGTTTGCATGGGGATTGAGCAAATTACGTGACTATGCATTGGGGACTTCCCATCATTATTCAAATGGATCAGAGTTGAAATTACCAAATGATAGAGAGAAAACAGAAGAAAATGAAATGCTTAAAGATAGTTTTTGTTACCTTGATAACATGCTTTGCAGATCTGACAACAATCTCATTATTACAAAGATCCCACAGATGAGGTAGATGTTTAGTCCCCACAGCCACCTTCACAAAATATGGAAATATCAAAAGCAATATAAGAAATATCAATCAAAATACAAGTAAAGATATATCGAGCAAATCACCAAATAGAATGGCACGCAATTCACTTGACCAGATATCGAAAGAAATAATTACTTACAGCAATTCAACCAAAAAAAGACAGTGCTTACCTTCCCAATATAGCGAACATTAATTCCATGCGCATGGAGAGCTTCTGTTAATGTCTGACCATCCATAGGTGAAACTTCTAGTGTACATAGGTCTTGTACAAACTTCGGAAGTACAACTTCAGTAAGATATCGACTAACTTTTCTCACATTCTCTTCATCAGCTGCTATTTCCTAGTGAATATGATCAAACAGAGCAATGTAAGAATATCATGAATACTACACAAGAAATTCCATGATGTTTTCAAGCAGAAAATACACTCATACAACACACATTATGGGGAAATAATGGGCTAATGCAACAAATACGTGATGATGACAGAAAGGAAAGATTCATAGTTAGGAGAAGGTAAAGGGAAAAGAAGACTAAAAAACCTCTGGACTCCCAGCCAGTTTGAATTCAGTGAAGACGTTTGGATTGAAAACGATATCCTCCTTACAACCAGAAGCTTCATTTGATGCTGATGCAAGTTCATTGACATCCACAGTTTTTTCTTCCTTTGTTAATTCCTGCATAGAAAACATAATATTCTTACCAGCTATGATTTTGTTTTCTCAACAAGAAAATAATCAATCACAAAAGCACAAGCATGTCTGTTCAGATGCAACATGAAAGAAAGCATACAAAGATAGCCATTATAAAAACAACACCGTGAAAAAATAATTAAAACTGGAGAAAAAACAGGATTTCTTGAATCAATGCTGCTTGTTTCTATTCCATTAATTAATAGTCCTTCATGTTAGAAATACAGTCCACTAGTCGACTGAAAACTCAAGCTCTAAATATAATTAATATTCTTTTGGTACTACAGAATGTCAAAAGAGAAAGTGTATGACAACCACACATTAGCTTTCTAACTAACACATATATAATGGAATGATTGTGATAAACGAAGAACTTGAAAGATGAAACAGGTAGTTCCTTTTCAGAATAGACTTGGAGATGATATGAACAACTCATAATACACGGAGACTAATAAATAGAAACAACATATTTTTAACATCAAACTTGTTAGACATGATATAATATAACCATTCACATTCATGTAGAATACATTCACATTCATGTAGAATACATTCACCCAATAGCTATTTAACAAGTCGACGGAAACTCTCTAATAGACTTAAAAACAATAAATAAGATGACTACAAAGTATTCAATCCCTATTTACAAGATATGATATGATACAATATTCATATTTACAAGACACGATATCCATATTTACATAAGGTTCTACTTAAATGCTGGACAGATTAGAGAAAACAATGTTTCAAAAAAAAAACAACTTAGTCAAGTACAAGCATGTTACTCTTATAATACTTACTGGCACGTCAGCATCGGTGGCAATTTGAGAATCAGTGGCAATTTGAGAATCAGTGGCATTTTGAGAATCAGTGGCAATTTGAGAATCAGTGGCATTTTGAGAATCAGTAGACAAGTTTTCTGCCCCTTGAGAATTTATTTCCTTAGATTTTAATGTTTCAGTTGCTTGGGCCTATTCGAACAAACGGGCAGCTGTGTCAAATTGTATATACAAAGAAAATCCATATAGTGTTAACACGGAATTAGTGTACATACCTGGCAAAAGGCATTAATTAATTCTGGTCTCAAGATACAAAATCGAGAACCAGGTCCACTATAGTTAGCATCCCGAGGAGTTACCCTCAACAAATCAAGAAGATAATGCCTGATCACATTACAGAAATAGTTGGGTATGAGTGCACAGCACTAGCACAATAGGTAGGTTATAGATTAGTAATTAGGATAATGCCCAATAAGTAGTTAGGCCCAGAGAAGATACAGGCCAAATTCCAAATGCTAGATTGATTAAGGCATGGAGTAAAAGAAAAGAGGGAACATGTGAGAGTTAGATATATGAGGTGTTATGCTGCCTGCGTAGTGATGGCATCAAAATCAGTTTTATTGAGAGGTAGGTAGAGGATAGTCTAGAAGTTTGGGAATATGCTTGCAGCTGTATGAGCTGAGGAATATTTTTCCCTTAGGGTTTGTTTGGTGCAGGGGGAATGAAAGTGAGGGGAGGAGAAGGATTACTTTATATTTTAGTCATCAAGTTTAGTTTTATAGAAGGGAAGGGAGAAAATTCCATCCCAAGTCAATTTCTGCTCCACTCAAATTTTGGGAGGATTAGGAGAGGAGAGAATGTGTTTACAAACTGTTTGAGATATTGACTAAAATAACCTTACATTATATGCCACACGAAAAGTTATAATAAGGGTTTAAAATGCATATTAGCACTTTGCCTCCATTAAAATATCTTTCATCCTTCCCCTGTTTGAAGGCAACATGCACTTATTATTGGCCTTTCTAAGTGTTCTAAATAAAGCAGCCTGGTTTGATCTGAGTTCTGTAAGCCTCCATTTTCAGATAATTAATCAAGGGGTCATTTTCAACTATGTTTCATTATTTAGTTGCAATTATGTAACAAAGATGCAAGTTGTAGTGCACTACACTAAAAACTGAGCAATACAACATATAACATTCATGGCTAACTTTGAATCTACTAGTGTTAAATAACATATAATAAAAAATAAATAACGTACAAAAAAACAGTAGGAGCAGAGTTTAAAAGAACCCAAATATATTGCCAATGTTCGAATCAAAACTACAGAGGCGAGGACACTAATAAACAGCACATACTATAAACTGTAACAAATCAAAAATAATTACCGGTCATCACCACCAACAATGCCCTTGCATTCCACTGGTGCAGCTAATTTGAAAATATTGTCAGATCCATCAAGGACTAAATGTTCCTTCAAATGAAGTCGTTTGGCAGCCTCTGACACCTAACATAAGAAAAGCTTAGAAGAGATACAAAACAAAATCCATTTGATAGAGAACACAGCTAAAAAGAATGTATAGTATATATACAGATAATGCAACTTTAAACATACATACACATTTCCCCTAGCAGCAAATTTGTTTATTTCATCACCCACAGTAAATATGACAGTCGCACATCCAGTGAATGAAAACTCAAATCTAACAGCTAAACTAAACTAAACTAAACTTCTTCACCCTTTCTTACCTTAGCATGAAAATCTTCATTCCAGCTAATTTTCTTTCCATTGTCGACAGAGCCATACAAAAGAGAGTCTGACTTGTCCCCTTGAAGAATACCTGGCAAAACACTCTGTAGCACAAAATATAATTCAAAATCAAAAAAGCATTTTAAATTGAGAACAAGGATTCATGGGCTACAAACAATGAATCAAATTTCAAGTATAAGATCCATCATATTAATCAGGTTAAAAAATTTAGTTTAGAACTTGTATATGCTTCATAATCGATCAATTTTTTTGACAATATCATCAATCTATATTTAATTTTGACAAATAGAGACATCATAAACATTTATGTTGCACAGATTCTAATACTGATACAAAAAAAATTAAATGTGTCCTTCAAATAAAATACAGAATTTTTATAATACCAATATGTATATAAACTACTGAGCTATAATAATTGTCATGAACCAACTATTGGAAAAGCTTAGGCTCTTAGGTGATGACACATGAATAGTTTTATATCATATTTTTACTAACATGCACCCTTATGAACCCTTTCAGCTTACAATGCATAGACTAACTTAGCCCAAAAATTTGAATTTCTTCATATAAGAATTATGGTGGCAACTGGCAATGACTAGAGACCGTTTGGCCATAGAGGCTCAAATACCATGTTGTCTCATTAATCAACTATCACAAAAAGGAAAAGCATAGGTAAAATCACGAAATGGACGTATATGTGCTTCTTAGACAAATAAACATACAACAGTAATAAATTTGTGAGTCCAATAATAACAGCACCCTTTCATGAGAAAACATAAGGTTAAAATAGGTGAATTTGAGCTTTACTACACACCTGAGCTACCACTCTGTGACCCCTGTAGTCAATTATTGCCATAGCAAGATTATATAGTCCAGGGACATCAGCTTCCTGGTAAGCCTTGGTGCCCTTCAAATCGTTGTTTGCTGAAGCATAAGTGGCTTGCTCATTCTCAGCCAGCCGAGCTTCAGGAGAAATGTCTTGAGTGATTTCTGTGCTATTAACATCTTCCAAACTTGAACCACTATCTTTCCCCCCATTGGGAACGTGACTGTCTCCATGAGGTCGAACACAAGAAGCTTTATCACAAGAACTTTGCAAAGTGCTTGTGCTCCATGTTTTTGAATTACCATCCGCATGTTTCTTCGACAGCTTCTCAAGGTCAGCATCAATAGCAAAACTAAAGAAAATATTGTTGTGCACATACCTATTATCAAAATTACAGTGATGAGTCAAAAAGCATTCCTAGTTCAATATAAAACTCATTTCAGGGATCAAGAAGCAATATCACATACATGACAACAAAGAATGAGTAATGGCAACAAACAATCTAAAAGGATTTGTGAAAATAATTGATGTTACATCATATACCATGGTGTCTTTTGCCAAAACCATGTACCATACTGGCAATGGTCAACTCATAAAGACATGGACAGGTTCATCGCAAGGAAAAATTTTAGACCAGAGAATGAATATCTTCAATTACTCCCCATCCCAAAGAAGAAAAATGTAACATGCAACTTCCACTAACACAATTGTCAAAATTTCAAAACAATAAATTATCAAAATGCAGGAAAAACTATTTAGAAATTTAAGAAATAGGTGTTAAAGAACACATTTAACAAATTGCTTAAGCTTTAATCAAAACAGCTAAAAACAACTCACATGTGAAAGCATTCTGGATCGGTTGGGTTTATTGGAGGAATACAGCCACTGATCACTCCAGTAGCACCACTAATGGCTGCATCAACAAAGTCTGATGTCACTTTATAAAGTGCCCTATCACGCAAAATCCTGCAGTAAACAAATCACCCAAGTGATAGTGAACGGTACCATTACCATCAGATAAATTAAAGAACAAGCATATTCCCAAAGTGATCAACCTATGAACAAGAGAAAATGAAGGTACCTCTCCTGTGGAGTTGTATGAGAAAATTCTCGACAGGATTGCAGCTCCTCATTCCAGTCTCTTTGCATACCAATTGGCTCACTTCCATATAAAAGAGTCAAGGCATTCTCGGCCCTGGCAGCATCGCGTCTGTGGTCTGCCAACACATGAAACAAGATTACAAAATACATCAAGCTAGCTTGAGGTTTACACATAAGAAACCTACAAGGTTCTCATAATTTCAAGCCACTGTGGAGTTGACATCCAAATCATATAACAATAACAAACTGAAGCTTTAGTCCTACAAGGCAAAGTTGGCTTTATGTATTTTGTCAAAAACCAAGTCTTTAGAAAGGGTATTGTATCTAGATCCTTTTTAATAAATTAGGTCAGAGATTTTCTAGGTCTTCCTCAAAATCCTTAAGTGGCACTTCTATTAGTTTTCTTCTCACGTACAATTGAATCATCTTAGGAACAAGTATACCATCTTTCAGTCAATTGGTACTATTCCAACATTCTCTCTATAATACATTCAACCCTAATCTTATCTCCCCTTGTATGTTTCCTCATTCTTTGCAACATTTGCAACTCTACAACATTCAGCTTATGCACTTGTTAGCATTAATTATATCAAACTAACTAAAAGCAACCTCATTTTCTCAATCATCCTTCATCATTACTATAAATTTTCAGATCCATTCAGAAAAGCTACCGGATAGGATAAAGTCTTCAAAAATTTATTCCATCACATTATAACAAAAAAAAAATTGTTGAAATTTATTCATCATGCAGTTATCTGGTCATAGCATCATGTGCATCAATTGGCTGAGCTGAAAACTACCTACAAACTAGATCAAAATTTTAGATGTCATAAAAGCAATAATTCTCATCAAAATCAAAATTACTATTATAGATAACAAATAGGGAAATATACAACCTATCATTAAAGTAAAATAGCAGCAATAGCATCCAAATCCTGGAGCAGAAACTACAACGAAATAAAAAATTGAATATAAATACTGATGACATAGAATGTGAGAGGATGAGCTTACCAGGAATTGGGTGCAAGCCAAGCCACGAATTAGGTGGCAACAAAGACTGGACATTTTCAAAAGGATGGGCGGCAGCCCTACCCTCCAATATTTCACGGAATGCTTCAAAATTGGATAAAGCAAAATAAGTTTTGGTGATCAAAGTAAAATTTTGAGAAATTTTAGTGTGAAACAATTACTCTACAATTACACTTTACTACCTTTTTTGAACCTAGGGCTAATCTTCTGCAAGAGAGCAACAAGAGTTGTTGCTTCAGAAGTAGCTTTACTTGGCCTTGGATCAAGAGTGTTTACCAGGCTTGAGTTGACATAAAACATTTTTGTATTTCCCGTTATCGAAAATTTATTACCCTCCAGAGTTATCACATCCAAATAAATCAAATCTCCGACAAGTCTGCACACCACAGAACATCCTTGACAAATATATAAACTAAATGAAGCCATGAAATGATAGAGGGTGTTTCTTGAGTTACCTTCGATAGCTTGGAGGAGGATTGAATGAGGAAAACACTATGCTCTCTACACATTTAATATCCTTCAAAGGAGATGATAATAAATTACCCAATGAACCTGAGATATCCTCCAGATAACCAAGACCATCAAGCTCGGGAACCTCAGGTTTTAAGGTATCTAATATTTTAGCAAATGCAGAAGCAGACTGTTAGCTAAATATTTCAGAGAAGGCACAACATAGCAAATTACAATCGACAAATCCAATTAAGGAAAGGAAAACTATCACATACCTCCTGAATTTGTAGCTTTATTCTGTGCTGTCTCATTCTGTAGGGCAAGTGAAGTTGATAGTGAAGCATGGAGGTTAGAAAGGGAAAGCAATTCTCTTGTACGGTGAACATGAGCCCTTATAGATCTATCATCATAAAATGCTGCAAAGACAGTTTATATTATTTTAATTATAAGTTATAATACACTAATATCTAAACATAATACTGCAAGAGCCAAAGTTCATACCAGGAACCATTTCCAAGGAGCAACCACCAGTAGTAATATCAGCTACTTCAGAAATTTCATTATAATCTTCCATATGATGAGTGGATCCATCCTTTGTGTGCAGTAGTAAGTCATAGCATGTAATAAAACATGTCTCTGGAGCATCAAGAAGGAACTGTCTTATATCCATGACAGAGTCTCCTGGATTCAACTGTAAAACAATTAAACAACTCAGAAAATGATTTCCATGATATATAATAAATTATGGCACAGATGTAAACTTGATATGGTGAATAGTTCAAAAGGTCAAAATGCAAAAATCAACCAAATTTGACATCACTGAGGATAATGATGAAATTTATATCTCAGACCATTTACAAAACTCTTGACACTCAGTTTCTTAATGTTAATCTATCAATAGCTTCATGATGAAATCAGCTCACCTGAAGCTCAAGTTTCTCCCCAGTTTGTGTTTTGACAGAAACGGGGTATAGTTGAAGATCACCTGCACCAACAAGATGGGAAGGATATTAGCTAAAAAGTGAATTCAAATTCTTTCATATCCATCAACAGCAAAAATGAAATAAATTAGACTAAATTACCATTTTTTATAGGGACTAATAAGTAATAACCCCAACTGGAGCAGATAAATTATCGAAAATTGTGCATCGTATAAAATGAGAAAACTTGCAAAGTCATATAATCACAAGGAAAACAAAGGATCACTTTAATCCTGCGATAGTCCACTGTTTAAGTGCTCTAAAACATTCAGGAGAAGCTCTTGGCCTCTCTTATGAAGTTGGTAAGACCAAATTTACCATCTAAAATTACATAGTTAATATTGGTATTTCCTTTTTGCAACTAAAGAGTAACCAGATTTATAAAAATGACCCAGACAGCATTTGTTTAAAATTGCTGAGATTCTTAATTTAAAACAGACTTGATTTTGTAATAATTGATTTTGGTTTTTGAGTTTGGAATCATCATTTATACGGTCGGGAGTATTATCCGCCAGTGAAATTGCCTTTACAAATAGCATAATTAGGTTTTAATTACAAAACAACCAGTTCGGTAACATCAAAATATTCTATGTGGTGCCTTTACTTTGTTTATTCTTAGATTTAGTTTCACCCGATGTCGCAGAACCTACTAGTACCTTCTACACCAAAGCATGAACCAATAATATGTTCTCAAAGTAACAAATGCCCAAACAAGCCTGGAGGGAGGTCAATCTACTATGGGCATCAGAATTCAGTTTTGGGACTTTCTGACGAACACTTAGGTCGTGGTTGTAAAACATGATTACAATCATGATTTCAATTATGTTGCAATTACCGAAATTGTAGAAAATCACATGCCGATATAGCTACAATTGCAGTTAAAACATGGTTGCGAAGGCTTGTGAAACCGCAACATTGCAGCCGCAATTGCCATCGCGAACCACAATTTAAAACCATTCTCAAAGATTAACTTAAATAAGGTATTCACTTTTATGTTAATTTATATGGAAAAAAACCAATGCAAATTAATTGGTACTGATACTTTTTCCTAACATTCGGGTGTTTCCTTGATTCGCTGTTCACTTTTTGGCCATTAGTGCATCTTGCCTCATGGCATTAACTACGGGTTTCGTCTTCAACTACCTTACTACCAATATGCAACAACAAAACATGCAAACACTATTTCATGTGAAACAAAACAACAAAGGTACTTCTCGAACCAAATTCACCTTGCTTTTGTTGGTTCCCTTCATTCGCTGCTTCACTCTCCTTCACCTCTGAATTCACACTAGTTACATCACCAACTGCTGCAACTTCTGCTACATCAGTATTAGCAGACTCTGTAACAGCTTCCACATTATCCTTCGTCGGAACTTCAGATTGCACAGGCGTTTCTAAACCACTAGATGCAGCAGTATGTGACCCTTTTCTGTTCCTTCCCTTGTTCGATTTTCCAGCCATTTTCTCCCTCTATATAATCCAAACAAAACAATATAAAATACATAACTAGCATAAATGTTTTACATGTCAAAACTTTAAAACAATCACAACCTATCTCTCAAAAATCAAAATCAACATATACACAAGTTAAAAATTTTGTAATCCACAATAAAATAAACATGAACTCAATGACACCATAGAACTAATAAGTAATAACATCATCTATTAAATAATTAAACATTGTACCAATAGAAATTCAAAGTTACGTTACCAACAACAAAAAAATGGAAGGAAAAAAAAAATCAGTTTTAGCGATAATCAGGATCAGGCATTCATGGTACTTAAAAATTAAAATCCTAACTGAAATTAAAAATTCCATGTAAATGCACACGTGACAAAACCAACCTACATGAATCAAAAATTAATAATTTAATAATAATAATAATTAAAAAAATATATATAAAAAAAAACAGTCACCGCTTAGTTTCCACGAAAAAACAAAAAGTTAAATTAACCGAATAAAATAAACTCGAGTTTAAAACATGAGAGAATAAGGTTTTAGGTTACCAGAGAGAGTAGGAGTTGAAGAAATGTAGGTGGAGAATGGATTTAATGGAGAAGAAAAAGCATAGAAAAGAGTGGAAAAAAAAGGGTTTTAGGAAGCTTCAGAGAGGTTTGAGAGAGAGAGAGACGGCAGAGAAATGAAAAGAAGTGGCTGTGGCCTGTAAGAGGCGGCTGTTTTGTTGTTGTTTTCACGTGAGAATCAGAAAATGAGTGTAATGTAATGATTTTGCGAACCCATATTTATTATGGGCTTGGGCCTTTCGTATTTTTTTTTATAGAAATAAATGTATTAGTCCAATGGAAAATAAAAAATAAAGGACGTTGCTTTCTTCGGTCGTTGCTGTTAAAAATATTTTGGATTTCTATAAACGTTCATTTCGACTGCATAATTGTCTGAATTTTTTTTTTGTGATGGAGACTACATAATTGGCGAACCTAGCAATCAACTTGTAAAAAAGAAAGAGCGTGGGTGAACCAATCTCAATCTATCTCTGGTTAGTTTTACTGGTTAATTTTAACAATATTTCGATAAATATATAAAACTTTGGATTCAGGTAATTCAACAAAACCCCAACCTTCTTAAACTCAACAAACCTTAACTTTCTTAAATTCAACAAACTTGTAAGGAAAATCATGATTTACAAAAAAAAATATCTAAAATAAATTTAAAATGGCCCTAAAGACCAACTCACCTCATCACCTTTAGTTTTTTTAGATTAAGTATGATCGGACAATTAGAGTGGTATCATCTAATATTTCAATGTGTTTTGGTCAAAATAATGGGTTAAATAGATTGACACGTTAAACTCTATCTATCTTTTTTTTTTTTTGAAGAATGGACTCCGTCTATCTATTTTATTATCCCTAATTCAACATTTTGAGTGTGTAAGATGATCGATAGAGTGTTATATATGTTAGTTTTGATATCAACAATATAATCAAAACTATGATTATTAGATTAATAATATTGTAATGTGTTAAATAATTAAATGCATGAAATTAGTGATGAATTCCAATGTAAGGAGTGATTTAGCTTGTGAGTTACTCTGATGATACTGACATTTTTTTTTAGTACTGCGACTATTCGTTAACTTCTAAAATTAGTTCGAAACGGATTTTGACAATAACTACTTTGGATCTCATGCATGTGTGATAAACATAAACACTCCTTAACATTGAAAAATTTATGATACCAATGATAATCAATTTGAATATTTTTCATATTTTATTAGCGCAAATACTTTGCAATTTAAAAATTATTTAACATAACATATTTGTGATGACCACTTTGGATCTACTTCATATTTGACCATTGCGACAAACCTCTTCTTTTACGATTAATTAAAACCAATCAACAAACAATTATTTTCTACCTAAGAACTACGTATTTTTTTACACCAAGAGATTGTTGAGACAAAATCCCTCGTTTGATATTTTGAAGATACAAACTTCTTGATTAGACAAGTTTTAGAATGATTTCCAACAATAGTTGAGAAATATCACATAAGATGTATAAAGTTTCGATCATGGATCTCTAAACTATATAATGATCATCTTCTTAATGGGTATATTCAATTTAATCATAAAACATCTCAAAAGACCATTAAAGAGTCTAAAATATCTCAATGAAAGAATAAAAAATAAATCTTACACTTAAATATCAATCATTCAAGAAAATGATTGTTACTGCTTCAAGATAACACTCTCATTCTTTCAAAATGAGTTCTAATTTAAAAGTATTATTCCTACATTGTAGTAACATTTTGACTAAGGAAATAAGCCAATACGACTTAGGACAACTTAGTCACTTGATCTAAACTTTGAATAAATCAAATAAGGATTATGTGAGGTGAAAATTCAATGGACAAGTTTAATTTAATTATTAACAATGGAAAAAGTTTAATTTAATTTTTAATTTGCTTGAAGAAGATTACCAAGAAATTTGTGAAAATAAAATTAATTTGATATTAATAATTAAAAACATTAGTATACAAGTTTAAGAACATCTAAAATTATCTACGTTTGAGTGTTTAAATGAATTTTATATATATACATTACTCATTTTATAATTTTTTTGTTCATAGTGTTTAATAAATGCACCATTCTCTCTAATCCAACGTCAAAAAAAAGTTAATAAATGAGTTTGAGCAATATATCTATATCATTATAATTCAATGACATTTATTTATTTTAATATAATTATTTATCGAGTGAGACAAAAAAAAAATAGAAAAGGAGAGAATGTTTTCTTAGTCACCCTTCTTTATTTTAAGCACCCTTCTTTATTTTCCCTATTTTTTATGTTGGTTCTTTCTTCTTTTTATTTTATTAAAATTTGTTTCCTTTCTTTTAACTATAATAATAATAATAATAATAATAATTACTGAATCTGGAGGGTTAGAGAAAATTTTAAAGGGAGGAAACTTCTCAATAGTTGGAGGGAATTTTTTGTGAAAAACTTTGGGATTTAGAGACGGACAACATTTGAGACGCCATTGTTCCGTCTCTACGTTTTGTCTCTATAAAAATTTTGATTTTTAGAGCACAAGTGTGACTTATTAGAAACGGATCTTGAGACGGATTTAGAGACAGAATAACTTTGTGACGGGTTATTCCGTCTCTAATTTTTGTCTCAAATATAAAACTTTTTACATCCGTCTCTGCGAATTGTTTTCCGTCTCCATTCGTGATGGACAAAATTCCGTCTCTAAAATCCGTTGGTAAATTAGATTTTTCTAGTAGTGACTCATGTGTTTGAATCTACGATAGATTGTTTATTTAGCAAGGTGTTCATTAGAGGGAACCGCCTCATTGTAGATGTTCTAAGTATTTGAACAAATTAAAATAACCACGTTAGTTGTTAGTTGCCATGACTAGCAATGTAAAATCTCAAATTATTATCTTTAAATTAATTTTACCAACATCATTGATGTTTTTATTAATTGTACTATTATCATTTTATTATTATTATTATTATTATTATAATTATAATTATTATTATTATTATTATTATTATTATTATTATTATTATCCTATTCATAATTTTATAAAATTATATACGATCATAAACTATATGATTTAGAGGTAGAATTGGGAGTTTAGTGAAAGCCCAAAACTCTTAGGTGGTCTAATTATGTCAGGTAGTTTTGTCTTTGAAAAAAAAAAGATGGGTATATTTGGAAGTTTCTACCAACTATATATTTAAATTATTATTATTAAGTAATATACTTACAGAGTTTGATCAAATATTTTGAGGGACAAATTTGTTAAGTAATATATTCAAAATTTAATATTAACTTAAATTTAGTTAATTGATTTAATTAAAAAATTAATTACCTTTTGTTATTAGAAACAATTATTTTAAAAACTAAAGTTGTTTGATTTTATTAAATTTTTTTATTAAAGATTTTATTAAAATTTTAATACTAACTTAGATAATAATACGCATCAAAATTAAATTTTAACACACATCAAAGAATTATGCTACTTTCGTTTCTGCTATTGTGTTACTTGTAAATTTCTTAAATTATATAAATCATTTTTTGTACAAACATAAATAGACTACTTATTTTATTTGGGTTAATGTCTAATAACACTAAACATTAAAATGGGTTGCGATATTTCGTGGCAGCTAAAGTCCAAAGAATGGTATGTATGCTCAAACCACCAGACCAAATATTAAAAAAGAAATAACATAGAATTTCTGTAAAAAAAATAGCATGTGGTTATTGTCATTGTTGTCGTTGAGATGTTTTATGACAGCGGGGAGTGGTCATGGCCCCTGCAACTTTTTGCTTAATATTTATGGCCCCTGTATTTGCTATATTTTAGTTTTGTTCTTGTCTTTGTTGCTATTGTAAAGTATTTTGGTTGTTGCCACCTCTAATTTGGTTGAACTTATGTGAAGTATTTTGGTATAATTTTTTGACTTAATTGCACTTTTGGTCTCCCTATTTTAGGTGAAAAGCGAAAGTATTCCCCCCATTTTGTTTGTCCCCAGTTTCAGTCCCCCAAACAGATTTTGAGTCCAAATCATGATGAGTTGTCATTTTTTAATGACGTGTTAAAAAAATGCTGACGTGGCACATGTATATGTGGATTAAAACTGATTATTATATTAATTCAAATTAAAAAATACAATTAAGCCTATTATTATAATTATTGTTATAAATTTTAAAAGAAAAGCAAAAAAATAAAAAGTAAAAAATCATGGTCTTCGTCGTGTTCGTCTTCCGTTCTTCAAAAGAAAAAAATCAGCCCCAATTTCGTTCAACGTGTGAACCCTAATTCAACGATTCAGCCCCAATTCCGTTCTTCATCGTGTTCGTCTTCCGTTTTCGTTCATCTGTTCGTTCGTCATCGTGTTCCGTTCGTGCTCTTCATCGTTTTCCGTTCGTCTTCGTCATCGTCTTCTTCTTCACCGTTCATGTTCTTCTTCTTCTTCATCCTTTTCAGCGGTGTTTCAATGGCGAGTGGAGGTCATTTCGAGTTCTCTCCATCTTCATGGACGAAAGAAGATACAAAGTTTTGTGTTAGGTATGTGATTTTGGGATTTTCGCTTTGCTTTATTATTAACATTATTTAACTCTGTATTGAACTTTGATTTTAGGACCAAAGCTTTATGCCTTTTTAATAATGTGGTCCATCTGCTTTATTGTATTATTTTGTGGTCCATGTGTAGTTTGTTTTAGGCTTAGTTTGACTGAGTTATTCAATGGTTTGTTTTGTGTAGGCCAGCTACAGTCCACAAAGTTAGGTTAAGAATTAACCATGGGGGTAGTTTTGTAAACCACCCAGTGAAGATATACGTTGGGGCCCAAGTGGATAAGATGAATTGGTCTTGGGATGTAGACTTAATGTCCCACATGCAAATTACTAAATTGGTCAAAAGTTTGGGATATATGAGTATTAAATGTTTGTGGTACCAACATCCCAAGTACTCATTTACACGCGGACTTAGACCTCTCAACAATGATGATGATGTAGTAAAGTTTGCTGAAGATGTCACAGGGTTCAACGTAATTGAAGTCTTTGTGGAACACTCTATAGACAATCCTATTGTTAGTGATGAAAATCCAATTCAAGAGCCAGTTAAAGTTGAAAAACTCCAAGGTGAAGGTGAGCAAGTTCAAACTGAACCAGTTCAAGCTGAAGTAGTTCAAAATGAACCAGATCAACCAGAATCTGAAGTAGTTCAAACTGAACCAGATCAACCAGAATCTGAAGCAGTTCAAACTAAACCAAATCAACCAGAATCTGAACCATTTCAAACTGAACCAGATAAACCAGAATCTGAACCAGTTCAACTAGAATCTGAACCAGTTCAACCTGAATATGAAGCAATCCATGATGAAACTGGACAAGGAGCAGGTGAAGGTTATCTGAGTGAAGAAGATGAAGATTATATTGGTAATTCAGACGATGAAGATGATGATATGGGTGAGTTCTATGAGGGTGAGGATTGGGATTGGATTTCTGAAATACCAACTGAGATATTTGTTAATGTTGTAAGTGATGAAAATTCATCTGAAAGACATGCAAACCCAAGAGTAAACCCAGGGCCTAGTTCTGCAACTGATTTTGAAGAAAATGATGTGAATTCTGATGATTTGGATACTCCACCAGGAAGTGAAGTTGATGAAGAGGATGTTAGGAAATTTCCTAAATTTAACCAACCTGAAAATGGTGATGAAGTAAGGTTTGAGTTGGGCCTAAAATTCAATACAAAAGAGCTGGTTAAAAATGCCATTAAAGATTTTGCAATGGAGACTAAGAAAAACTTGTATTTCAAAAAGAATGATGGAAAGAGAATCATTGTTAGGTGTGAGCCAGAATGTCCATTTTACATGAGGATTAGTAAGAGGACTTCAAACGAATATTGACAATTAGTGAGTTTCACAAATGATCATACATGTCATAGGAGGGCAAAAAATAGACAAGCTAAGACTGAATGGCTTGCCAAGAAATTCGTTCCTATGTTGAGACATACACCTGAAATGAAACCCAAGGGATTGATTGTTGAGGCGCTTGATAAATGGGGTGTGAAGTTGTCTACATACCAAGCATATAGAGCCAAAGTAAGAGCCATAGAAATGATTGAAGGTGCTCAAAGGGAGCAATATGCACACTTGAGAGAATATGCCGATGAACTTAGGAGATCCAACCCAAACTCTACGGTTATTATTAAGTGTGGTATGAGTGATGTTGGACCTGTCTTTGAGAGAATATATGTATGTTTAGAGGCTTGTAAGGCTGCGTTTGCTAATACATGCAGGCCTTTAATTGGGTTGGATGCTTGTTTCTTGAAGGGAGAATATGGCGGTCAGTTAATAGCTGCAGTAGGTAAAAATGGGAATAATCAAATGATTCCCATTGCATATGCAATTGTTGAAGCGGAAACAAGAGACTCATGGCAATGGTTTCTGGATCTTTTACTGGATGACCTCAACAATGTTCAGCATAGGCAATATGCATTCATTTCAGATCAGCAAAAGGTATGTATGCTGAAGTTTCTGAATTAAATTGCAATATGATCTGATTTTGCTGAATTTATGTCAATTTATGTCAATTTGCTAATTTGATATTGATCTGAATTTGCTGAATTTGTTGATTTGCTGATCTGATATTGATCTGATATTGATGTCAATTTGCTGAATTTGCTGAATTTGTTGAATTGCAATCTGATCTGAATTTGCTGAATTTGCTGCCATTGCCTTGTTTTATTCTGCTGATCTGATATTGATCTGATATTGATATAATATTGATGTCAATTTGCTGAATTTCTTGAATTGCAATCTGATATGAAATTTATGTCAATTTACTGATCTGATATTGATATGAATTTGCTGAATTTTTTGAATTGCAATCTGTTTTGAATTTGCTGAATTTGTTGCCATTGCCTTGTTTTATTCTGCTGATCTGATATTGATGTCAATTTGATGAATTTCTTGAATTGCAATCTGATATGAAATTTATGTCAATTTACTGATCTGATATTGATCTGAATTTGCTGAATTTTTTGAATTGCAATCTGATCTGAATTTGCTGCCATTGCCTTGTTTTATTCTGCTGAATTGCAATCTGATCTGATATTTGTTATACTGATATGATATTGATGTCAATTTACTGATCTGAAATTGCAATCTGATCTAAAATTTATGTCAATTTACTGATCTGATATTGATCTGAATTTGCTGAATTTGTTGAATTGCAATCTGATTTGAATTTGCTGAATTTGCTGCCATTGCCTTGTTTTATTCTGCTGATCTGATCTTGATCTGATATTGATGTCAATTTGCTGAATTTCTTGAATTGCAATCTGATATGAAATTTATGTCAATTTACTGATCTGATATTGATATGAATTTGCTGAATTTTTTGAATTTCAATCTGTTTTGAATTTGCTGAATTTGTTGCCATTGCCTTGTTTTATTCTGCTGATCTGATATTGATGTCAATTTGCTGAATTTCTTGAATTGCAATCTGATCTGAAATTTATGTCAATTTACTGATCTGATATTGATCTGAATTTGCTGAATTTTTTGAATTGCAATCTGTTTTGAATTTGCTGAATTTGTTGCTATTGCCTTGTTTTATTCTGCTGATCTGATATTGATGTCAATTTGCTGAATTTCTTGAATTGCAATATGATCTAAAATTTATGTCAATTTACTGATCTGATATTGATCTGAATTTGCTGAATTTTTTGAATTGCAATCTGATTTGAATTTGCTGAATTTGCTGCCATTGCCTTGTTTTATTCTGCTGAATTGCAATCTGATCTGATATTTGTTATACTGAACTGATATTGATCTGAATTTGCTGAATTATGCTGAATTGCAATCTGATCGAATCTGATCTGAAACTGATATTGACTTGTTTCAGGGATTGGTACCTGCCATTGCCATCATTGGGGCCCATGTGGAACACCGATTATGTGTTAAACACTTGTATGGAAATTGAAAAAAAAAAGTATTTCGGAGGACATATGAAAGAACTTCTTTGGTTGGCAGCATGGGCTACGATGGTCAAGGATTGGGAGAAAGCAATGCAAAAAATTAAGGCAATCAATGAAGATGCTTGGAAAGACATGATGCAACTCCCACCATCTATGTGGGCTAGGTCAGCATTTCGCACTGATACGCAATGTGACCTCCAAGTAAACAACATGTGTGAGGCTTTCAACATGGCTGTATTGGAGTATAGAGATAAGCCTATCATAACATTACTTGAAGGTTTGAAACATTACATTACAGTAAGGATTGTCAAACAGAAAGATCTCATGCTACGATATAGAGGCAATATATGTCCTAAGATTCAACAAATATTGGAAAAGGCAAAAAGAGCAGCGGGGGGTTGGTTCCCAACTTGGCATGAAGATGATGATTTTAACTTGTTTAGTGTCACAAATGGTATAGATACTTATATAGTAAATCTTCACACAAAAACTTGTGCTTGTCGTAAGTGGGATTTGACTGGTATTCCGTGTTGCCATGCTCTTGTTTGTATATGGCACAACAAAGCTGATCCAGAATCGTACCTTTCACCTTATTATAGGTATATTTCAATTCTTAACATGCTGGTTCTGCTGTTTTAAAATGTTGGTTCTGCTGTTTTAAAATGTTGGTTCTGCTGTTTTAACTTGTTGGTTCTGCTGTTTTAAAATATTGTCACTGCTGGTTTTAACTTGCTGGTTTTGCTGTTTTAACATGATGGTTTTAACACCGTTAATTAAACTGAATAGACAACTGAATTACAATAATACCAATTACATTACAATTTAAACCATAATCCAATTATTACAAAACACCGTTGATTATCATTACAAAACACCGTTAATTATCATTACAAAGCACCCTTGATCATCATTACAAAACACCATTAATTATCATTACAAAACACCCTTAATCATCATTACAAAACACCCTTAATCCAATCATTTTAATTACTTCAATATTACAATAACCAAAAGAACAATAATCAAGAGCCATGAAAGTGCCAGAAAACCCCTCATGAGTTTCAACTTCAACTTCAGTTCATCATCATGATTTTTTGTCACATTGTCTTTCTTCTTGAATTCATCAATCCTTTTCATCAAAGACATAATAACTTCTTTTGCTCGTTCTGTCATTGGCTTATCAAACCAATCAAAAAAATTGCAAGATTTTTTACCCGGTAACTAAAACAACATAACAAAAAAAAATTGAATCTTCTTTCAATAAATTTTCATAATCTCGAAAAAATACAACCAAAAATAAAATCCAGAATTTTGATAAATAGTTACCTTATAAAATCCACAACCATGAAACCTTCGACCTGGATTTTCAGTCGTCCAAGAAGTACACAAAGGAAATTCAAGTCCACACAAACATTCTCTCCTTCTAATTCTCAAATGAGAATTGTTGCTTGTAACTGAATACGAATTAGAAGACATTTTTTTCCCCCAAAAAACACAACGAACAAAGGAAGAAGAAACAAACCAGATGACGAAGAACAAACAACGGAAGAAGAAACGAACCAGATGAAGAAGAACAAATGACGAACACGAATGACGAACCCAGATGAAGAAGAAGACGAACATAGTGAAGAAGAAGACGAACACAGTGAAGAAGAAGATGACCCAACTAATGAACCCAGATGAAAAGGATGACGAACACGGTGAAGAACAAAAACAAAAACGAAGATAACGAACACGGTGAAGAACAAAAATGAAGATTAACAAAAATGAAGATGATGAACACGATGAAGAACAAAAACGAAAATGAAGAACACGGTGAAGAACAAAAACGAAGATGACGAACACGGTGAAGAAGATGAAGAAGGGTTGCCTGGATGAATTGGGGCCGATGGTGTTTGTAGGGTTGGCTGATATTTACTTTTTATTTTTTTGCTTTTCTTTTAAAATTTATAACAATAACTATAATAATAGGCTTAATTGTATTTTTTAATTTGAATTAATATAATAATCAGTTTTAATCCACATATACATGTGCCACGTCAGCGTTTTTTTGACACGTCATTAAAAAATGACAACTCATCATGATTTGGACTCAAAATCTATTTGGGGGACTAAAACTGGGGACAAACAAAATGGGGGGACTACTTTCGCTTTTCACCTAAAATAGGGGGACCAAAAGTGCAATTAAGCCTAACTTTTTTTAGGTCTTTTTTTTCCCAATAATTGTTAACTTTTTAGAATTTAGATTCATTTACCTTCAATTTGAACATAAGTTTTAATGTATTTAATTGAAAGTAACTATTTTAAAATGTGTCAAAGGTTGGAGAAAAGTTGATGTCCTGCTTTTGTAATTATTTTGTAGCGTTTTAATAAACTGTATTAATTGAAAACTAAATTAGAAAAATAAAATTATTATTTTTTAAATTAGACGTGGTAAACTTTCCAAAAAGTTGTTTTCTACTCAAATATGACATAGCTGAAGTATTTTTTTTAAAATTAAAACATCAAATCGTTCATTGTTTTAATTAAATTGTTAAAATTGAAGTATTTTTTGCACAAAAAGATTATAGCATAGTTGAGTTAAAATGGGTATAACAGGAACTATAAGAATCAAGTTTGAGTGAAACCAATTTCATTTGAAAGTTTATCTTTAGTAATTTGTTACTGTAATTTAATAAGTTTATATTAATTTTACAAATTTTCGTGATTTTATGAAGTTGATTGTTTTGTTTCATAAGTTATTCTATACAAGTCATCATGAAATATTTATATTTTGAGTTAGGAAACTTGTTTTTGGTGAAACCAATTAGGTCGGAAAGAATACATATAGTAGTTTTATCATGTTAAAAGTTATGATTTTACTAAATACAAAAATGACTCAGTAATATTGTAAACTCAATTGCTTTGTCGTAAGATTATAATGTAATGTAATGTAATGTTGACTTTAGAATACTATAATTTGAGTTATATAAATCAATTTCGAGTCAAACTAGTTGGGTTTGAAAGTTTAAATATAATACTCTTTTTCTGAAAGTTTGATGTTAATACAAGGTGCATATATACTCATATAACTCATATGTTAAGCACATGTTTAATTGGGTGAATGGAGTACATAATTACTTGTATGTTATGTTAGGAATATATTATAGCAATATTATATTTATATAAAAATATATTATGTATGGTTTAGGGTGATGTATCATAGGGTTCGTCTGTATATGATAGTACGTGAGTCACAATAAGTGGGGCACCACTTATAGGACCTAATTATGTTCAATCTCACTAAAATATGTTTACTAACATGTCATAGCAAATAGGATAACCTCGTCTCTATATGATAGTACGTGTGAGTCACAATATGTGGGGCACCACTTATAGGACCTAATTATGTTCAATCTCACTAAAATATGTTTACTAACATGTCATAGCAAATAGGATAACCTCTTATATTCTAAAACGATAATCTTTGTCAGGTAGGTTTAAGTCATCTAGTTACCTCACACTTGATGGCTTAAACAATAACACGTAAGATATATATAGTTAAAGAACAAACGACAACTTTAATTAATGATACCAAAAAATAAAGAAAATTTAATTTATACTTAGCTTGTCGAGATGATTTTTCATACTTAGCACATCGACATGATTGAAAGACATCTTTAAACTATTTTTATAAATTTTATGTCATTGAGTTTTATGCACACTACGTTTGAGGGTGATGTTTTTCAGGTAACAAATATACATTGGATGTAAAAGGAATATCTGAATTTTCATCAGCCCTTCAATGTCTTGAGTTAGAAACAAATCATTTCAAGAGTCTAGAATTAGGAGTTATGTTTGATTACTTTAATTGTGAAATTTAGTTTAAAAGTTGTAAACATTTTAGAATTGGTAAATATTTTAGTGATTTCCAATTGAGTTGTTTTTACTTTACTCGAATACCGTTATTGTATAGCTAGATTTCGTTGTGAAAGACGTATTACTAGACATTTTATGGGTAGAGCCCATAAGTGTGAACCGTACAAATTCACAATAACATTGATGAAATGAAGATCTAATGAAAGAAGTGACTCTACAATAACATTGATGAAATGATGATTTAATAAAGGAAGTGACTCTGATGTATAAAGAAGACCTCGTCGCTTAAAAAGTATTCATAGTAAACATTTTCAAAGATTAATTGCAATACTTCCACATTTATATGATTTTTTTCCCTTAAAATCTATATTTAAAATTAGACGTTACAAGCAACATAAAAGAGAGAAAATAAATTATGTTTTGCAATTGTAAATTAAATAGGAATATTTTCTTAAAAGAAATTATTATTTTTTTCAACGTTGCACTAATTTATTTATCCAAGTAGTTGTAAGTTTATGGCAGATGAATCAATCAATAACATATATGAGTAAAGTTTTCTATGCCACATGTCGCTTCCATATTAATTTTACAATTATTTATTTATAAAAATGTTTTTTTATCAACAGATTTTTTTAATTTATAAAATAGTTTTTTATCAAAGGAAAATTTTCTCAACAAATTATCAATAATTTTTTCAATAAAACTTAGTTATTTTATTTTATTTTTTCAAATTTGAAAAAGATAATTTTATTTTTAAATTTTTTGAATTTGACTATTGTATTTTTTCCGAATCAATTGTGTATATATATAAAAACTAATTTTAGAGTCTTTAAAATTTTCTAGATAAAAAAATCTCTCCTTATAAATAAATAAAAATTTGAGAAAGAACATGAGAGTAATACGTGTCAATATAATTTCTTACTTTATATATACAACTGAATTGTCTCAGCGTTTTCCGGGTGTAACAACCCCATAATCTAAGTGACTATTAGTATTAATATGTAATGTGTAGTAATTATATATTAATAGTAAATAGTAATGTAGATGATAAGAATGAAATGAAATTATTAGTAGATGAATATTCTAGTCAAACCCACTCATAAGTCTTGCTATATAAAGGTTGAGTCAACCAAAATTGGTCAAGATAAACAAATTATCTTCTCCTCTCCATCATGAATCAGAGAAGGAAGAGGGAAAAAAACCTCTATTTTCTCTCATTCAATTCATCTTTCATCTTTGCATGCAAACCTCCCAAACCTATAGAAGAAGAGCTAAAGAAGGGATCTAAGGCTACTAGAAGGCTAAAGGATTAGAAGCAAGGTCCAATACTACTGTTCTTGCTCTCTCATTCAGCTTCAAACTTGGGTGAATTCCTTCCCCCACCTTTAATTGCATGTTAGGATAATGATTAGAATAGATTGTGGCTGAAAATTGATGATTAGAAGGAACCAAACCTTACATGTTAATTGGGAATTTTTATGAGTATTCAATTGAGAAAACTTCATGTTAAAAACCAATGTTAGAACTTGTATTAGATGTGAAATTGATAGTTATATTGACTAGATATTGCATTGTGATTGATTGGTTGAAACATGCATGTATCTTGAGCATCAACTGATAGTGTGATGACTTGCATATAACATATTTGATAAAAATGTAGTTGTTGTTCCCCAAATTTGGTATGCAGTACCTTTGATATTTAGCCTATAACTTTTTCTATAGAAATCTTTTGAAGTTTATTTTTGTACCATTGGAAACTAGACTTAATTTCCTTTTACATAGACACTAGTTTCACTAAATTTAATTTAAAATTGATAGAGATAAATGTGTCCCAAGTTAGACTAAAGTAGTGGCCCTGTTTTTTGAATGTTTATGTATTATTTTGAAAAACAGTATTAATTGAGAGCTTAACTTGAAAAATAAAAAACATACTTATAAACTAGACATCATAAGTTTTCTAATTAGAGGTAATTTACATAAATCAGATGTCGTTTGATATTTTAATTGAATTGTCAAAGTGGAAGTAATTTCTACACAAAAATATTATCAAATAGGTGAGTTAAAATGGGTATAACATGAGTTATATGAATCGGTTTTGAGTGAAATCAATTGCATTGAAAAACTTACTCTAGTAATTTAATACTGTGAAGTTTCATAATTTTATATCAATTTTACAATTTATAGGGATTTTATGAACCCAACTGTTGTCATACAATTCTATGATGTGTTTCAGATACCTTAGACTAGGTTCTTGGTTAAGTACCTTAGTCTTATGTATAAGAAGTTAAAAAGAATTATATAGAACAATATAGAGAGTATAATGTTAAATTAAGTAAAGAGACATATTAATCATATATATAAGTTTTTAAATACTTTTTTAATAAAATGGTACTTCATTGCCATGAGCGAAAATTTATTACAAATCAAACCCGCACTGTAACTAGGATGATTTGGACGTCGATTATTGTCATTAGACAATTGCTTACCTAAGTCCAAGTATGTAATGTGGCCGTCATTGAGGTGAATAAGTTAATAGAGTTATGTAATTGTTTTTATAATTGCAAATTATAGAAGTAAGTTATTAAAGATTATGCATTTAGGTCTCAAGAGTCAAACTGTTAGAACCAAGTTAGTTTGAAGAAATATGCTTCTTACTTGTTTTGATGATAACAAAATCGTTTGTGGGAACAATTTAATGCACTAACATTTTGATTAAGTATGCATGTCTTACATCAAGTGTATTATATATATATATATATATATATATATATATATATATATATATATTATTGTCGTATCCTCTGATAATTGAACAAAGACAAATGAACAACTAGACTTCATTTCACTCTACTTTTGTAAGTCTGATGGAAGCGCTTTGACACGCGCCATTAATGACGCGAGTGACACTATGACGCGAGTGACACTATATGTTTTGATTCCAATAATGCAAGCAATATTATGGTTCTAATGACTCTGGATATACATGATATGTTATGCTTCAGTTGCCTCTACTGAACTCAACTATGCTTCTTTCGTCTACCCTTTATACGATTGACAAAGCAAGTGATCGTTTGCCTCTAATAATCTCTACATCACTTCAAGCATCTGATCGTCGGACTCTGACTTAAGTTGTACGCTCTGAAGGAAGTCAATGTTCTAATAGATACAACATTCTGATGAAAGTCAGCGCTCCAAAGAAGACAAAGCATTTGTGCACCATCTGATGAACATCATGAATCTACTATTTATATGAAGATCTTAGAACATGCTCTAACCATCGTATCCTCTACTTCCCAACTATTTTAAATAGGATACGCTAAATCAATTACAAGATCAGTTTTGGAAAGTTTCTATGGCAAATCAATCTCAAAAGATACAATACGAAACTTCATGAATTATGTTGATTTCTTGCAATCAAGACAACAGTTAAAAACCCTAATCATTATGTATAAAAGGATGTGCATTCCTCAAAGGAAAAACAAGAAATACACAAGTTATAAGCACATCTGCACTCTTGCTTGTCATCATTCTTTTTCACCATAGTTCTGAGAAAAGGTTCTGAAGGAATAAATTTGTAAACACTCGCTGCGGGAGCTAATACAGAAAGGCCCAAAACCTTTCGTTTGTAACCTAGCCCAATAGTGGTTGCTTTCCTCAACAACTTGATTGTACTAAGGTAGAAGGTTGAGAAGATTGAACACAGTCAATGTGACTAATAGGTGTTCAACTGTAAGTTTGATTCCGTGGTGAACTAGTGGATTAAATCCTTTAGGTTGAAGGGATTAGACGTAGCTACCGTGTTGGTGGTGAATCAGGATAAATCAGTTGTGTCTCTCTGCTCTGTTTTTATTTACCTGCTTTGATTTCTTTACTTTAGTATAGCCACACGAAAAGTTTTTAAATAGAAAACATAATTCAAACCCCTCTTTTTCTTGTGTTTTTCGTTCTACAGTATGGACTTAAGCAAATCATGTCTTTAAACTCACCAAAGCAAGCTCCTTGAGCTTAGTATGATAAGTTGAGTTATTTCTTAATCAAAATTAGTTTTTCTAGAGGAAAGATTGATACTACACTTTTTAGAAAGATTAATAAATCTGATTTATTAATTGTTCATGTGTATGTTGATGATATTATCTTTAGATCAACAAATGAGAAAATGTGTGAAGATTTTTCAAATCTCATGCAAAGTGAATTTAAAATGAGCATGATAGGAGAATTGAGATTTTCTTGGCTTACAAATCAAGGAACATCGAAATGGAATTTTTATCTGTCAAGAAAAATATATCAAAGATCTTCTAAAAAAATACAAAATGAGTGAAGCCAAATTAATGGGAACTCCCATACACCCATCTTTATATTTGGGCAAAGATGAAAAAGGAAAAACCATTTCTGAAAAGAATATAGAGGAATGATTGGTTCTTTATTATATTTAACTGCTAGCATACCAGATATTATATTTTTAGTTGGCTTGTGTGCAAGATTTAAATCTTCACCTAAAGAATCACACTTACCTGTAGTAAAAAAAAAAATAGATATCTTGTTGGTACTACTGATGTTGACCTTTGGTATAACAAGGGTTCAGATTTTGATCTTGTAGATTATTGTGATGTTGATTATGCCAGGGAAAAATTTGAAATAAAAAACGCACATGGTGTATGCCAACTTCTTGGAGAAGCTCTCATAAGCTGGTCATGCAGAAAACAAAACACAATTGTCATGTCAACAATTGAAGCTGAATATGTCTCAGCTGCAAATTATTGCTCTCAAGTTCTATGGATCAAAAATAAACTTGAAGACTTTTCTGTAAGTTATTCAAATGTTCCAATTTACTGTGATCATACAAGTGTCAAAAAATTCCATTCAGCATTCAAGATCAAAACATATTGAAATAAAACACCATTTCATTTGGGATCATGTTAACAAGAAAAATGTTGAATTAATTTTTATTGACACTAAAAATCAACTTGTTGACATCTTTACTAAACCCATGGTGGAAGATCATTTTGATTTCATTAAAGAAAAGTTGAAAATCATCAAAACTCCAAACAATTGTTTTGTCAAAATATGACCAAAACATTTTGGTCAATAAGGAGAATGTTCTCCCTCTGGTCCAATGTTCTCTTACTCACCACACAAAGATTTTTTTTCCTTAACTTCCAAACGTTTCAAAATGTTTGAAACTTTTTTCAAAAACCTTTGGATAAAACCAATGGTTTTTTTTTCCTTTTCTCAAGCAAAAACGGCTACTTTGTAGCCTAGGGTATAATCATTCCCTACTTTTCATCCTTTCCAAGTCACATCAATCAAATGTCACTTATCTAACTCTTCTCTCTTTCTCTCTCTCTCTCTCTCTCTCCCTCCCTCTCTTCTTACTCTTCACTTCATCTTTACCTATCATATTTTCATTCTCCTTTTCTTCACTTACTATCAATCTTTTTCATCCTCTCTCTATTCATCTTTCTTCATTATTCAAATTCATTCACTCAAAAAATGGCAAGAACCAAAACCTTAGGAAAGAAAGCCAAAAAACCAAGACCTCCAACTCCTTCACCACCAATGTCTCTATCTCCACCTCCTAGACCAACTCCACATGAAAAGAACATTTTTTTGATGAACTTTCAACCCCACCTGAACTAACTCCACTACCTGTAAATGTTGCCTCTCTTACCATTATACTTTCACCACTTTTTCAATGCACATTCCTACCCAAACCATTGTTCCACCACATCTTAGCCCAAAACCAAAGCATGCTAAATCTAATCCAGCTCAAACAAGGAGGTCCATGAGGATCATGACTAGAATAGGAACCTCCAGAAAAACAAAAAGTATGGACACCACTATGCACATTATCTTCGATCATTCTAATGAAGAAACTTCTCCGCCAAAACAAAATGAAACCATTCCATTTTCTTCCACTCAAACCAAACTTTTTGAACCTACTAAACTTGAAAAATTATTTTCAGAATCCCAACTCGATCAACCACTAAACTTGAAAAAGGTAAATGCAAAGAACTAGAATGTTCTCCCCCAAAGACAAAAGGACTAGAACGTTTTCCATCCATAGCCAAGACCAAAAAGAACCTACCTTCTAACAAATTTGCTCCCAAAAAGCTCTCTAGATCCAAACAACAAATTCCACCTCTCTTTCATCCTGAACTAGAGAAAATGTTTAATGAAAAATGAGTTGAAAGACTCGTTGGAGTTGGGAGATTTTTCAACTTTGAAAATCTCAAACTTGAAAGTGTGTTCATTCAGAACTACACTGATGCTCTTTGTTGGACCAAATTTCTACAAATCAGAGAAAGCCAGTACCCCAAAGTTGTTAGAGGCTTTTACTTCAAAGCTAAAGTTTTTGAAGACAAATCTCTTATATTCTCAAAAATCAAAGTTGTTGAGATTAGACTCACACGAGAAATCCTTGCCACTATTCTTGATCTTCCTATTGAAGGCTCAACCATTTTTGGAAACAATGGTATGATGCCTTGAACATTCAACAAGATTAAGTTTTAACGAACTTTTCTTTCCTAGCTCCAAAAATTGTGTGTACTAACTTGAAAGCACTTCCAAAAAACTTCAATAGCATTAGTTAATACTGCATTTTACCATATTGTGGTAGTCATGAGTTTGTTTCTAATAACAATGCAATGATAATATATCTTTTACTCCACGGGTTGAAACTGAATCTTCCCTATGTTATCATCCACAACATGATTGCTTCTATCGTGAGAGATTACAAAAAGCTTATTCTCCCTTATGGAATAATGCTCACAAAAATATTTAGGCACTTCAAAGTGCCACAAGTAGATGAATAATTTGTTTTTAAGATTTCCATGTTCACCCGTAAAAACATTGCTCACGTGAAAAAGGAACCGATATCTTCTAAAAGATAACCCTCTCCTCTTCTTCAAAATGATAATCCTCTATCTGTTTCAAGAATACCAAAAAGATCTGAAAGAATGGTTTTGCTGGAAAAAAAAGTTCAAAATTTCACTCTTGAGTCAATTCCAAAACATTCTCCAAAATAGGAGAATGTTCTTGACATTGCTAACCAAGAACCCGTTGTTAATTTTGATTTGAACTTTGAAGCTGATCAAACTGGATTTACACTAGTTGTTTTTGGCACACAAACACCAAGCTCCTTGATAGCCTTTTCAACAAAACTTTTCACCGAAGGTCAATCATCCAAACATGTTAGGCCCATTTTTTATGTCTCCCACAGGTAGCTAAAACTCTTTGTTTGGTTTGAAGAACTTCTTCATTGCTAGTCCTATTTTTGATTCAACCTTTCCTCATTTTCCTTAAAATCAAACTAAATCTGTGACACTCTCAACCATTGGTCCTACCTTTGGTACTTTGGAATTATTCTATCCTTCAATACACCACCTTCTTTTGTTCTAGAACATTCTAGAAAGGAGAAAACTGAAGAAGCTAGGCCTCCTTAAAGGTCTAAGGTTGAGAAAAATACAACAAAGACTAGGAAGAACATTGCTAGGATTTTTGAAGCTCTGAAGATCATTCAAACATATCTAACCTATATGGAAAAGTATATTAAGGAGTTTCCCAATATTCAATACACTGAAGCTTTTTATTTGTAATGCTTTTATTGAATTAGTTTTCCAATTACCAACTAATATTGAGAAACTCTAAGGGCCCGTTTGATGGACCGGATAAGATAGACACATGATAGGATAAGGAGCAGGATAAAGACAAGGTAGGATATGGGTAGGACAAAGAGTTACCATGTCATGTGTTTGATGTGCACATGATAACAAACTTGATAAGATTAGTTTATCATATTCAGTGTTTGATACACAACAGATAACAAGATGATATGATTTATATTTTGATAAAATGACAAATTTGTCCTTATAATCTATTTAATTTTTTTTCTTTCAAAATAACATTCATATAATTTTTTATAAATAAATAAAAATGCTAAAAAATGTAAATAATTTATGAAGTAATTTTATATACTTGAAAAAATTGTGTTTCTCTATCTATCACGATTGGTCAAACTCTCTAAAAATTCTCCCCTTAATCCCTCTCTATCAATTAGTCGATTTTTAATGCTATGATTTTCATAAAACCGCATTGGAGAATGACTCACTATCATAAAAATTGCTAAAAAAAGTCAAATCATCTCTAAAAATATTTGCTCTAACATTAGATATAATATCACATTATGTTGTTCTTGTGAATTTATATTTACCTATATATAAATGTATTATTATTATTGACACAAAATAAAATCTCAATACATCATAACACAAAACATGGATGACAAAGGAAAATAATTATTATTTTCCATCAATTTTTTGTATATTGTTATAGAATAAAATAAATAAGAAAACAATCAAAAACATTATATATATATATATAAAGAGTAAATCAACTTAACGTCACCAATCATAAAATCAACCTCATATCAATAACACAAAACAATTAGAAACTTATTTCATCAACGCAACAAAGTAAATTAGGGCAAATACTAAGAAAAAAAGTATACTGGAAGGGTGCGACGGTGGAGAGTCGCGATGGAGAGAGGAGAGAGGCAGTGGAGAGGGATGGAAACGAGAGTACAAGGGAGGGGAGAGTCGTTAAGCCTAGAGGAAAAGAGAAACTCAAGGAAGGGGAGAGAAACGCGAATAAAGAAGGAAAAGGCAAAAATGAGAAAATATTTATTAACCAATTGAGAACGGATTATTTTAACCCTCAAATTAACGATAAGAAAATCAGACTGAAACATAATTATTTAAAAAAATTTATTTAAAAATTTTGATTACCGTATATTTGTTGCGTCAAATAAAGAATTAACCAGAAATATGATACGTGTATTAACATCCTGTCTCGATATCCTAACCATCAAGCTTATACATTGGGAACCGAATACCCTATTAAATGCTCTGAAAGCATGATTATTAAGTGCTTTAATTGGATAGTCTTTCAATATTTAATTGTTCTTTCTAATCTAAGCAAACAATGCATAGGGAATTAACGATCGCGATTAAATACTAAAAGAAAAAATGTGTTAAAATTGTTCAAATTCATTATATTTCCAATATATTTTGGATCTAGGTAAACTTAAACAACGCATAATAAAATAGTTGAATTGATCTTTAATATTGAAGTTAGTATATATTTTATCAGGTTTGTTTGATCACAAAGAAAGTTATATGGATCATGAAATAGAGTGTTCTAACCTATGCGCCTAATTAAATTTTACGTATATTCCTTGTGTCATGTAAATCATTTTGGAAAAATGAATATTTTGGAATTTCCCACATAATACATGTTATTATATCTTTAAAGTATTTTACATAATATAATATTGAATAGTATTTTTGAATAGCTAAACCATTAGAGTACTTATTGATCTGGTTTGTAATTTTAGGTGACACAATACGTAATAGTTTTTGGATTTATTATCAAGTTTCACTTAATAATGTCTCTACATGAAAACTATGATATATGTGGTGTATGTATGGAAAGACAATTGTTTTTGCCATTTTGTTCGATATCATTTCTAAATAAATATTATTTTATATAGTTAATAAAACATTATTATCCATTTCTTCAACTTCAACCTCAAACTCGTTATCATTTCAATCTATTAAAACACAATATCTTTCAACGGTAACGCCAAAATCTCTTACAAATAACTCAGGTAATAGTGCTTTTGTTTATAAGTCAATGAAATACAAAGTTAGAATAAAAGTAATGTTATACAGAAAAATTAAAATAAAATGAAGAAAATTAGACAAACAATTTACACTATAGTACATACATTAGATGGATTGAATTTCATCTCATGAGTTCGGAACCTTAGAAGCTTCACCTTGATCTCTTTTTCTTATTCAATAAAGTTACAATCATGAAACCTTAAAATGACAGATATCAAATATATTAGATTCAAAATAGTTACTTAGAAACATTAGCATGAGAGTAAAATTATTATAAAGCAAAATATATCACTTTTGAAGAAAATTTTGATTGTCAGTGACATTACATATGACAAAGTTTGTTAACGAAAATGTTTACCTTTTAGTGTTGTCAAATTGATTGCAGAATGATACTTGTTTAACGACATGGTAAATAGTATCCTTTGATAATTGTTCGACGAGGGTGATTGTGGATTGAACCTTGAAACCACACACACTTTTAGCGTTTCAATTAGCAAACTTGAATATATAATTAAATAGGTTCACATACGAGATTTTCGAAATTGCGTATTCATACGTAAATTCGTATGAATTTACGTATTAAGGTGCAAGAAATGCATTAACCCGCTAGTAGATTCGAAAATTGATAAATTCGTTATAACGACCGAATTAATACGGGTGAATTTACAAATTTACAGTAAATTTGGCAAATACACTGTTTTTACCCTAATTTTAAAAGAGGTCCAATTTTTTAAACTCAATTCTAAAACTTCTATTTTTCCACTCTTCTCCAACACATTTCCTACTAACATTTACTCTTCTCAAACTCGAACAAACTATTCTCTTCTTCTTGTTTTGAACTTGCGCGTAACTTCATCTTTACCATCATCGTGAATAGTCGACAAGTCGTGAATGAGTGGCGAGTCTTGAGCAGTGGCATAATTAAGTTGAAAGTTTGAATTCTTGATGAATTCAAAAACTCGAATTTGAAAATTTATATTGATATAGTTTATGAGTATGAAACTTTATGGTGATTTTGTATATTTTTACTTTATAATTAAGTTGAAAGTTTGAATTCTTGATGAATTTTTGGTATTATAAAAGTATATATGTCCTTTATATATTAATTTTAATATGAGATAAATTTAACGAATTTATAAATTCACATAGACAAAACGAGTTTACTTAAAAACTCAAATTTGACAACCATGCTCAATGTGATAACCACCTAATCCATTGATTATTTCTAAACTTTGTGACTTGAAGTAATTACATGTTGTTAAGGAGTAACGTTTGTTTCAGATTCCATCAAATGTAGTGACTTAATTGGATTAGAATCTAAGATATCATGTATTCATTTTGTGTTTTTCGTAAATTTTCTCATTCCATCAATATATAATTTATCTTCATTTTAATATTATCTTGTTTTCATACTTTCTATCAAGATTCCTAATATTATTAGCAAAAACTTATTTTTTTAGGACAAATAATAAAAATAAACTTAAATATAATTTTTATACATTTTTTTTATATTATATAGATAGAGATTAAGATTAAGACAATGTGAGTCAGATGATTTTGCAATAATTTAACTTAATTTTTTTTAATAGAAATATAGTTTTTTGGACAAATAATAAAAACATACTTAATATATCTTTATACTTTTTTTATCTAAAGATATTTTTGTCATTTCATAAATAAGTTTCTTTCTTTCCTATTCTCATCTTTTTTTTCTTCTTATACCAAATCATTAAAAAACGATTATTTTCTGTATTTTTTTTTCTTTTCTTCTTCTTACTTTCTTTCTTTTTACATTATTTCATCCATATTTCTTTCATAAACTAAATAATATCTAACTCTAATAGTGGCAAAACTACAACTAAGATGTAAATGTGATATCCTTTAATAAGTTAGTCATGTTTTATTATCCAAATTTGTTAAAAATAATAAGTATTAATATTTTTATGATATATTTGTGTCGATATGTTATTATGTGATTGAGACCCTTGTTTGAAATTTTCATTAATGTGAGTTTGTTTTTGTATAAAATAAGATAGAATAAAATTTGAAAGCCTTTTCATGGAGAGTTGAATTTTAACATTGATTTTATTACAATGAAGGCTTTGATAAAATTTCCTAAATGGTTGGTGTACTATAGCTTGTGTCAACTATCATAAAGGCTCTGTTACAATGACTAGTAACTTATATGCACCCATAAGCTACTCAATATTAGAAGGGCGATGGATGCATATTCTTTATCTATGTAATTTTTTTTATACATATGCATTCAATTACATCATCACATGTAAATTTTTTGTAGAAATATTTTAAGAAATAACATAATAAAGTGGCAAAGTTGTCTAATTTGATTAGATACACGTGTAACATAATTTTACATTGTAGTGCATAGAAATTAATCTCTATTCTTTAAGGGCTCGTTTGATGAACAGGATAACAAGACAGGATATGATACACGTATCATATTCCTTCATAATCCTTTGTTTGAAGTAGCAATCTAGCTTCAACTAGTAGTGTTCGAGTCTATCCTGTGGCACTCTTTCATTTTTTTTGCCCTAATTTCTTTTATTGTGTTGATGAAATAATTTTCTAATTGTTTTGTGTTATTGATATTGAGTTGATTTTATGATTGATGACTTTAGATTGATTTCCTCTTTTCATATATGATGTTTTTGGTTGTTTTCTTATTTATTTTATTCTATAACAATATAAAAAAAATTGATGTAAAATCATAATTATTTTCCTTTCGAGATAATGCTATGATAGTAAGGGCTTGTTTGATTGTGTTTTACTTTTTAGTTTTTGAAAATTATTTTATAAATAAATTTTAAAAAATTGTTTCTAAAAAGAAAATTTAAAAAAATTTGTTTGCAACTTTAATTTTCTAAAACAGTCTTTGACTAGAGAATTAAAAAAACTGAAAAATAAAAGGTAAAACACCATTTATCTGTTTTTCTTTTTTAGTTTTAAAAAGTATAATATTAAAAATAGTTTTACAAAACAGTTTTGAAAAACAAGTAATCCAAACAAATTGTTTAGTTTTTAAATTTTAAAATACTAAAATAGAGTTTTTGGGATTTGAATCAAACAAACTCTAAGTCATTCTTCAATTGTGATAGATAGATAAATCACAATGTTTTCAAGTATATAAAATTACTTCATAAATTATTTACATTTTTATGATAGTGAGTCATTCTTCAATTGTGATGGATAGAGAAATCACAATTTTTTCAAGTAGATAAAATTACTTCATAAATTATTTACATTTTTTAGCATTTTTGTTTATTTATAAAAAATTATATGAATATTATTTTGAAAGAAAAAAAATTAAATAGATTATAAGGACAAATTTGTCATTTTATCAAAATATAAATCATATCATCTTGTTATCTATTGTGTATCAAACACTGAATAGGATAAACTAATCTTATCAAGTTTGTTATCATGTGCACATCAAACACATGACATGATAACTCTTTATCCTACCCATATCATATCATGTCTCTATCCTACTCCTTATCCTATCATGTACCTATCATATCCGGTCCATCAAACGGGCCCTAATAAAAGATTGAGTTGGGTTATCATGTACCTATCCTATCCGGTCCATCAAACGGCCCTAATAGAAGATTGAGTTGGGTTATGAGAGAATTATTTTTGGTCAATTAGTGTTTTTTTTAGGAAATTTTTGTTTAATTAGTTAAAAAATTGGTTTAGGAGGAAATCGCCAAAAAGCTAGACTATGTCAATGAATTTGGGAACTTATTCTCAAAACTAATTTTTTTTGTTAGCATTGTTCTTAATGAAATCAATTAGACTTTATTTTTTTGAAAAAAAATAACTAACCTGTTGCTATCAAGTGCCTTCAACTAATGTCTTAACGACACTTGTTCAAAAAATCTAAAGTGGATATTTTGCATTGAATAAAACACTCTTTAAGCTTATAAAGAGTTGAAAATAAAAATTTCAATATATTTCTAATTGACTATTTTCATATATAATTCCTTAACATGTATCCTTATGCATTTGTTACCATTTGCCTATTGTGTTTTTAAAACTTTTACAAGTTAACAAACTTTCAAGAATAATGTTTCAAATCTTCTTTCTTGTGTCTCTATTGCCTAATAAAATGGGAACTTTTCCTCTCATTGACAATTTAGCATCTATGTTCCTTATCTTTAGAAGAACAATATGTTACGAGTTGTGTCTTTCAAGCATTTATTCTATTAGTTTTCTATGACTCCCACTTTCACTTTCTTCACTACCTTCTTGCACTTTACATTTTTTAAGTATCAACCTTTTGTACATTGGTGCACATCAACAAGTCAAATGCATTGTCAATAGTTGCTAATGAATAAATCAAACACATGCATGATCTTAAAAAAAAAAAAAAAAACTGTCATCATTTGGTTGTTAATGCAGTGATGATGGCTGAATTTTGTAATTCAGAATTAAGAATGAATTTTTTTTGAAGGAAAATTTCAAATAAATTGAATTTGAATCTCCATTAAAGAATGTGTTGTCTAATACCTCTCCTCTTCCTTTAAATCTATTTATATTCTATTTAAATAGAGTTGAGATCCTATTCAATTTTCAAAAGAAATGGAACACATAATTACTAAATTTTTGTGTGTATAAAGTCAATAAATATTTAATTTATGTTATATATTTTTTAAAATGTGTGCAAATATACACACAAAATTATAATAATAGAAGAAATTGAGAAGATGAAAAATAGAGAGGATATTTATTCTATCACACACTAAAATCCGTCGCCCATTTTCCTCTCTTATATTGCAATTTGCATTTAACTTCTCAAATTATTCAAATATTCATAGTTGTTAGTAATTCTGCGGGTGGGTAATCTACCTTTCACATTATGCCCAATTTCCATATGTTAAAAATTTAATGACTCATTCAATAGAGAAAACCATTGATCTATACATTCATAAGTATTTATATTAATCCTCCTTGGCTCACCTTTTGTATATACATTGTTAATAAGTCAAGGTGGACTAAAAAATAGAGAAGAGCCAAAAATGTTTTATTTTTATAGGAAAATATTAGTAGTTAATATTTTTTTTTCTATGTAGAAGGAATGATAAATACTATCATAAACTCACACACAACTGCTATGACTTAAAGTAGTTAGTTAAGTTAATATTTTTACACATTTTTTAGAGTTTGAACCCTAGTTTTTTGAATTCTTCACTCCTTCAACTCTTAGCACAAACTAGTTGAGCTATCTAATCTGCCAAACATAGGTTTCTAAAACATAGTTACGTGGACAGATCCCCTATGCGTCAAGTCAAATTACATCTTTTTATAAAACCCGTGTTGAATTTTCAATTGCATTAATTATATTGTAGTTAGAAAACTTTAAATGCATCATAAATTTCACTCATTCACTTCTCATACTTGTATAATGAAATTTTTTACTTGACTTCCTCCGGTGAAAACCCCACTGCAAAGAATCTACTCCCTTTTTAGCTATAGCTCTCTAACACGAACTCACAATCTTTCCTACATTTTATATTTATACCATTACCAAACTCATTAAACATTTCCAATTCTTTTTACAACATTACCAAACTATCATATATATAATGGTATAAAACCAATCACACCACAATATGTCATGAAGCAAGTTATTTTAAATAACGGAGTTATGTCTAAAACCAATATCAATATGATGATAAGCTCTTTCATGTTGTTGTTGAGGTTGGTTACTAACTTTTATCGTGATTTTAAGAAAATCTTGCTGGTGATTGCAAGAAAATTCATTTCAACGAGGGTTGGAAGAATAAAAGAGAGCATATCTTGATTTTTGTTCAAGAGACCTAAAAATGATTATTATAATGTTGATTTGAACATGCATTTACATTTTTCTTTAGAAAAACATCAAAATCAAAGTCTTGATCTTGCATGCATGATGGTTGAATGACAAAAACTAAAATTTTGGAATTTTTTTTGGGAAAACAGTCTTGGTGTTCGAATTTTTAATGACTATTGGTTGTGAATTTTTTAGTGAAATGATTTTTCTAATGATTCTAGGTATGTTAGTTATCATCACAAAAACGTGTATAAGTTTTCCACTTTATTATCATACTTTAAAAATTTAAACATTTCAGACATGTTCAATAGCTTGATATTTTAATAAAAATCATGATGTCTTTGAAATAACATACTTTGGGATATGTGTTCTTTAAGAATGAGTTTAGTATGTGTTAAATTTGAAAACTCAAGTGGTAAACATTTTATTAAGAAACACTCTTTTAAAAGTCATAAAAACATGCATCATAGTTGCCTTTAGAAAAATTAAACTCTAGTTTAAGTTACGTATTAGGTTGAATTGGATTAGTACTCTAAAGTAGAGTTAATACTAATAAAATTCAATTAATGGTTGAAGGTGTTGTAATTATTAATTATTTCAAAAGAAATTTAATATTACTATTAAAATATTATTAACATGTTTTCTAACTATTTCATATAGTTGTGGGCGTTAACTAATATTGACCACATGCTGCAATGCTTTAGCTTAGATTAATTTCTCCCTCAAAATTGGTCATTTTATTATTATAATTATTATTTTCCAATTTTGTTTTGACTATTAATATGCGATCTGAGAATAATTTATCATCGCAATAACACACAAAAAACAAAACCTTTATCTTCCAAACCAAAACAAAATTTTGGATTTTCATCTTCATAAAAGAATAATTATTCTTGCTAGCTCTGTTTTCTCACTTTCATATTTTAAGCTGATAAATCCTTGAGGACGGTGCGTTCAACGCCCCAAACTACTCCACTGTTTCTTTCATTTACTTTTTGCATGTATTAGTTTTTTCGTGCAACTATCATTGGAACAGGCAGCAGCGAGAGAACAACACTGCATTCATGTCGCAGGTAGTAGTAGCAAAATTCCGTAAGTGTATGAGTTTGCCAAGTAGTAGTATATAAGATTATCGTATCCACATAAATTAATTTAATAACTACTAACTTAATCAAGATTTTATATTATTTAGATTAATGAAAATTATTGTTGGTTCGCGATAACGAAAACGTAAAGATAATATAAAAATTATAATAAGAGTATATAACAACACAACTTTGAAGTAATGGAAAGTAAATCTAATGTCATGGTTTCACTTGTAATATCAATACCTCAAGTCCTAGTTTTATATGAATTCTTATTTATTTTCTCAATTGTCAATCCTTCTTTAAAACTATTAACAAAGATTCGTCATTAAATGTAATATTATTTTCCCTAAATTAATTCTTTGATTGATCATACAAAAAATATAATTAAGAGAAAACATAAAGAACCAAGAGGTTGAGTGATTGAAAGATTAGTATCATGAGTTTCAACATACAAGAATCCTAATCTCAATTATCCTATAGATCTACCAATTAATTGTAATTGGTCACTAGTCAATTGATTGATTAAGACATGCAAAGGTTGGTCATCCAAAACATGTAAATAAAATAATAGAATAATTTAATTGAGATAAACAATAAAAATCTAAAACAAAACTAGAATTTAAAACTAAGACATAGTAAAAAGGTATCTTAATCACAAGATTCACCAAAGACCCTAGAAGAGAGCTTAATTACTCATTGACATATAGAAAAATAAAGCACATAATAGAAGTGTTCATCAATTAAAGGAAAACAAATAAAATCCTCAAAAAGTATGATATGTTGCTCCAAAATTTGAGACACTTAACTTCAGCTCCAAGCACTCTTAAGTTTCCAAAGTGTTTGTCCTTATTCTGTGCAACAAATCTCCTTCTTGTACTCATAAGTTGGTATATTAAATTTGATACTTTTGCACTAAAAAACTTAGTAGATTTGACCAATTTGAATTATTTTATCATCTCATGATCAATTATGCAAATACGTTTAATAAATGAACAAATAAAAAGAAGTTGAAATCAAAACTATAAAATAAGATAAAATAGAGGGTAAATACCCTCTTAAAATCCTTTAAAAATAGGTTTATCAACCCCCATCAGTCAACCTTTGTTTGTCCTCAAGAAAAGTCTCATTCTAAGACAAAGTTTAAATAATAAAGAACATCATAATTGAATTTTTTGAATTTGAGCAAGAATCCTTTTGAATTGTTTAGACTAAATCAAAAACCTTCTACACTATGTCAACTAAGTAAAATGAATTCCCATAGTTCAAAATGTGTGTGTGGTTAAACTCATTGCTTCTTAGCATTCAATGCCTTCAGACTTTCTTCAATCAACTCATTTAATTCTCTTATTCATAAAGTTCGATCCTTATCATACAACACCGAGGTTTATTTTTCTGAAGTACTAGGGACATTTTTCTTTGATTTAACTAGACAACTCAACCTTTTATTCCTGGCATTTTTTCTTTTCTTTTTAATTTAATATCATTCCACCTTCGACTTAACTATTAGTGCAAGTAATCCCCAAGTTATTCAGTGAAACAACACTTCATTTTTCTTTAATTTGATACCATTCCACCTTTGACTTAACTATTAGTACAAGTAATCCCTAAGCTACTCAATGAAATAACATTTCACCTCACCTTTCACCTGACTACTAGTGTGAGTAACACCCAAACTAATAAGTGAGATGGTGTTTTATTTTATTTTTAATTCTTAAGACTAAGCTGTCAATTATTCTTTTTCTTGTCCCTTAGTTCATGAAGTTTTTACTCCTCAGTTGTCCTTTGTTAAGGATTTAGTTTACTTCAAATTAGGACTAACTGTTTTAATTTGGGTCCATCTCAATACACCTCAACTTATTCACAACAAGAAATTCTTGTGTCAAAACTAAGAAAACTCTTTATCTAGCACATAGGGGTGGGAATAGGCTAGGCTGTCCGTTAGGAGCATTTGGCGTGGCCTACTTATGGCCTGGTCTGGCCTGTTTAATAGAAAAAGGTTAGGCTCAGGTTTTTTTTAAAGCATATTGCTAATTATGGGTTCATTTTGTTTCTTTGTTTTTTCGGAAGGTTGTTGCAGACTTGCTAGTTATAATTTTATTAGATTTGGTTATAATTTTATTAGTTTTCCTTATGTTTATTATTTTATTAGTTTTCCTTATATTTAAAGGCCTAGTTTAGCCTATTTAAAAAAATGTAAAATATACTATTTAAATATTTTAATGTGAAATAGGCTTTTAAATAGGCTTTCAGGCCAGGCTAGACTTTTAAAAAAGGCCAGACCGAAAAAAATACTATGATAGGTCGTAGGCCAAGCTCAGGCCTAAAAAATTAATCGTAGGCTAGACTCAGGCTTTTCAAAGCCTGGCCTGGCCTATTCCCGTTCCTATTAGAACACATAATTTCTAAGTTTCAATTTAGCCATAACAAACTACTCATCATTAGGCCTTGCTCAAAAATCAATCGCAATAATGTCTTATAGAATAAACTTCAAACACATCAAAATTTGTTTTCTCACCCACACTAGCAATATGCATGGTCCTCAAGACAGAATATTAGAGTAGACTAAATGAATAAATAAATGAGAGAAAGTAAAAGTGACTTCCCTGAAAGAGCTAGTAGCTGGAGCTTTTATTTCCTAAAAACAAAAATAATCAACAAAAATAATAAATTCGAACCAGAATAAAATAAAAAGTAAATACAGTTTGCCTCATGCGAAGCTCTTATTTAACGTCTCGAGCCTGACGATAACCTAAGAATTAATCAAACGGCTCTCCCATAGAAACTTTCACCTTGAAAGAATTGCTCCTTCTTAACTTTCTAATCATGTAGGTCATATTATTTTTCCTTTTCCCATGTGGTGAATGAGTTTTAGAAGATGGTAAAATTCTAATTTCCTCTTCACCCACCATTATGTTAGGGTCATGCAAAATAAGATATTTTTCCAAACGGTCTTGCATCCTGAAATTCTCAAAATTGTCATAAGTAACCTTAGCATTAATATAATTAGCCTCAATAAAGCTACAAGAAGCAAATGAAGATGGGTTCTTAAAAGAGTTAAACACTTTAAATTCAGCCTCTTCATAACCCAGTCTCAAAGTTAATTTTCCCTGTTGAACATCGATCAACTTTTTCGGTGGCCAAGAAGGGTCTACCCAATATAATTGGTACTTACTCATCTTCCCCCATATCCAAAACAACAAAGTCAGCAGGAAAAATAAACTTATCCACTTTTACTAACACATCCTCTATTATCCCACGAGGGTGGGTAATAGATCTGTCAGCAAGCTGTAGAGAAATGTTTGTCGGTCGGGGTTCTTGTAGGCCCAACTTCCTAAAAACACGTTGAGGCATCAAATTAATAATAGCTTCCAAATCACAAAGTGCTTTTTCAAAATAAGAGTTGCCGATAGTACAAGGAATAGTAAAACTACCAAGATCCTTAAGCTTAGGGGGCAACTTTTTCAACACTATAGCAGAGCATTCCTCGTTAAGCTTAACCATCTCAAAGTTCTCTAGTTTCTTTTTAGTAGAAATGATTTCTCTTAAAAATTTAGCATACTTGGGCATTTGAGCAATAGTTTCAGCAAATGGAATGTTGATATGCAATTTTTTAAAAATCTCAAGGAATCTATCAAACTGCTTATCATTATGCACAATTTTCAATCTTTGAGGGAATGAAATACTTACCTTGGTTAACTCATGGTCTTCCTCAATTTTGTTAGAAGAAAGCTCATTAGAATGACCTTTTTCCCCTTTTGGAGTCGTTTGTCCTTCCTTTTTAGGCATTGAAGTAGCCTAATTTCCACTCCTAAGAGTGATAGCTTTAGCTTTCTCTTTTGAATTTGGCTCGGTTTGAGTAGGCAATGATCCAATGGAGGAAAGTATTTTTTCAAAAAGCTTTTGGTCAGTTGATCCTAAGTGGTAATAGACCCAACAGGTTGGGATGACAACCAAATTGAAGCCTTATCCGTCAAAGACCACGGAAATAGCCTCAATCTTATGGCATTTGTAGAAACACCATTATATTTTACGGTGTTTGCCATCCTAAGGAACCTCTTTAGATGAACGTTGGGGTCTTCAGTTCGCAGTCCTCTGAAAAAAGTAGAGGTTTGGACCATAGATATCAAGCCTGGCTTAAGCTCGAAATTGTTTGCCTCCACCGGTGAGTTAGCTATGCTGTCAGTAGGGATGGCAATTAGACCCAGACCCAGTGGGTACCCGCAAGAAAAACCCACAATGAGCAGGGTAAAAACCGCATAATGGGTATGGGTATGGGGACGGGTAATTACCCGCAAAATTGAACGGGTATGGGTGCGGGTACGGGTACTATAGTACCCACCCCGCCCCGCACCCGCACTTATATTATTATTATTATTATTATTATTATTATTATTATTATTATCATTATTATTATTATTATTATTATTATTATTATATACTTAATTTTTATACCTATTATTATATATATCTACATTATAATATTGTAAGATTCATAATTTATGGCAGATGTGAATTATTCTTCAATAAAACATATTTATTTGTATTGATAATTGTTTTTTTTTACAAAATATATAGATAATTGTTATTATTTTTTTACCATGGTATTATGGGAATTGTCGTTGTTTTACATATCAGTTTTTTCACAGATCAATTTTTCATGGTATTATGGGGATTGCCAATGGTTGATCAATTTTTTATAAATAACTAATATAATACACATATCATTTTTTTTACAGATCTTGGAGAATACTGTCCAAGGACTTGCAACTTCATAAAATATTATTATTTTGGATGTTTTGATGTTTATTGTAGTAACATGGGATCATTTGATATGTTTATGATGTTTTGAGTTAGAAAATATTTTGGTTAATTTGATACCCACGAGGGTACGGGCACGGGTATGGACATTTTTTTAAATTGCGGGTATGGGGACGGGTACTATAGTACCCTGCCCAAACCCTGCCCATTGCCATCCCTAGCTGTCAGTAAAATCTACGGAGTGAAATAATCCTCCAACGTTCTTCATACTCTTTCACCCATTGCACTTATTTGTCCTCTTCGCCTACGAGCAATTCTTTCAATTTATGGATCAAAAAGTAAAATAGACTTCTGGGAGCGAGTGGGCATACACAAATAGTAAAAAAAATAATCTAACAAAATTAATAACTACTATATAATTTTTTTTAATAAACTAAAGTGCAAAACAAAATTGAAATGAAAATAATAAAGAAAATTAAATATATTCATAATAGTAACAACGAAAATTAAAACAAACAAATTTATTTTTTGTTTTTGAATAAAATAACTAAAATTACTAAATAAAAAAAATGTCTAAAGTAATAAAAATCTTTTTTGTTTAATATTGCTAAATTGATCCTCGACAACGGCACCAAAAACTTATTGCGCAGAATTTCGCAAGTGTACGAGCTTGCCAAGTAGTAGTATGTAAGATTATCATATCCACAGAGATTAATTTAACGACTACCAAATTAATCAAGATTTATATTATTTAGACTAATGAAAATTATTGTTGGTTCACGATAACGAAAACGTAAAGATAATGAAAAGTAAACACATGGTTATGGTTTCACCTGTAATATCAATACCTCAAATCCTAATTTTATATGAATTCTTATTTATTTTCTCAATTGTCAATCCTTCTTTAAAACTATTAACAAAGATACATCATTCAATGTAATATTTTTTCCCAAAATTAATTTTTTTTATTTATAATACAAAAAATATAATTAAGAGAAAGCATAAAGAACCAAGAGGTTGAGTGATTGAAAGATTAGTATCTGTGTTTTATCATACAAGAATCATAATCTCAATTATCCTATAGATCTACCAATTAATTGACTAAGGCATGCAAAGGTCGGTCATCCCAAACATGTAAATAAAACAATAGAATAATTTAATTGAGATAAACAACAAAAATCTAAAATAAAACTAGAATTTAAAACTAAGACATAGTAAAAAGGTATCTTAATCACAAGATTCATCAAAGATCCTAGAAGAGAGCTTAGTTACTCATTGACATATAGAAAAATAAAGCACATAATAGAAGTGTTCATCAATTAAAAGAAAACAAATAAGTTGGTAAATTAAACTTGATATTTTTGCCCTAAAAACTTGATAAGTGGTGGAGCAGTTTAGGAAGCATGAGACTAAGATCTTTAGCAATCATTTGGGTCATCACACAAAGCTTTCGGTGATTCAAGATCCTCAGTTTGAAGAAAATAACAGGAAGATGAAAACTGCCTCCTATGCTAGTGGGGTAGGAAGAATCATGTATGTCATGGTTTGTAGCATACCAGACTTAGAATATGTGATTAGCTTAGTGAGTTGGTTTATGGAAAGTCTAGGCCAAGAGCATTGGGAAGCTTTGAAATGGGTTTTGAGATATTTGAATGGGTCACTGGAAGACCGTTTCAAATACACAAGAGCAACTCAAGAGAAAAGTGCTTTGGAGGGATACGTAAATGCAGACTATGGAGAAAGATACGAGTGCTGGAAAAATAGGCTTAAAAGTGTCTACATCTCTCATTATCTTGAACTCTTGGACATAATCGAAGATGGCTATGAGGCTCCAAAAGAATTGCTGGTGTTGAAATATCCATAAATAATCTCAACACTAATCAAAAGAAACAATACAAAATGCATCATAAAGCTAGAACTGTCATGATGAATGCTTTGGTTTTCAACTACGAAGGAAATAAGCAGGTACAAGAAGCTAAAGCAAGTTTACTCGTCATGAAGTATGAACTCTTCAATACAGAAGAAGATGAAGACACTGAGACAATGTTCTCTAGATTCCAAACTCTGGTTTCTATGTTGAAGATTCTCCAAAAGAGTTACACTACCTCTGACCACGTCAAGAAGATCCTCTGAAGTCTTCCCAACAAGTGGAGACAAAAGGTAACAGCTATTCAAGAGGCTAAGGATCTAAACAAACTACCTATAAAAGAGCTAATGAGCTCACTCAGATCCATGAGATTATATTGGTTGAATGAGCCCAAAAAGAAGTTAAAGTCCTTGGTCCTCAATCCCAAGGATATAAGACAAATTCTAAGTCCCTACAAGCTACTGAAGACTCAGAGGAAAGCGAATTGGATAATTAGAGTGAACACTCAAATGATGAAGAATTGTCCATTATCTCAAGAAAAATCAAGCGCATGTGGAACAACAGGAAGAAGTCTTTTCCATAAGCGATTTTAGACGATCTCAAAATAACAGAGAAGGGAGTGAAAAATTAGACAAGAAAAGACTCATATGCTATGCGTGCAAAGAACCAGGTTATTTCAAATCAGAATATCCTAAACTTGAGAAAGGAAAATCCCAAAGAAAAGGCTTCAAGACAAATAAGAAAGGTCTTATGGCTACTTGGGATGACTCTAATGAATCATCTGATGAAGATGAAGAGCATGCAAACATGGCTCTGATCGTAGATAGTGACTCTAACTCTAACGATGAATCTATTTATGAAGAAATTAAGGTATTGTCTGACCTATATCCTATGAACTTATATATATGTTAAATATATATGTTAAATGAGTTTCTCAACAAAAATCATAAGGTTTTGTCAAAACTTAAGTCTCTTAGAAAATTTCATGACATCTTAACAAAAAAATGCAGTTCCCTAGAAAAGGAGTTTAAAAAGCAAAAAAAGGGAAAATCTAACTCTGAAAGAAAATGTTCCAAAAACTCAAAAGGATAAAATCTGCAATTTTGATAAATACGAAAAAGCCTTTGAAGAATTTTTTGCAAATGGCATAGACATAAGCAAACAAGTTTCTATGGTGTGTGGGTTAGTGAAAACAATAAACGTAGCATTGGTTTTGAAAAACTAGAGGAAACTCCTGAGGTTAACCTATCTGATACTGCTTGCGTATACTACCTAAAGAAAAATCACAATAAAAGAATGTGTTGAAGTAACAATGTCAATTACAAGGAAAGGGGTTTGAATTGTAATTTTCCCTTTTTTAAAATTCGTGTTAAAACTCAAAATATTTAACTCAAGATTGATCTTGGTTATAAACGAAGAACGTTCTTGGTTAGTGAAAACACACAATTTTAACTTATCTATATAAAATATGATTAGAAGATAAAAAGTAAACAGAGATAAGGGTAGAGATATCACACAGAGATATATCCTGGTTCACCCAACACGGGTTACGTCCAATGCTCACAATTGTGAGATTTTCCACTAAGTGCTCAAAGCAAGATCGATCTTGGTTTTCACACAGCTTTTACAGATCAATCTTGATTTGTTACAAAGTACTACCTTTCTACCTAGAATAGATTTCCATAGGTTACCTTTCAATCTTCAGAAATGATTTTTACACATTACCTTTTAAACATAAAAGGATTTTTACAAATTACTCAAACTATTTCAACAATATAGTCTTGAGTTACAAAATGATGATTTAGAGATTGGTAGAATTTGAGTATGCTCAACTTAGGTTTGAGAATAGTTTCTAAGATTTAGAACTTAGTAAAAACTGATTATAATATCAAGTTAAGAACTTTGTCTGAAAATTTGAAATGTTTGAAAAGCTCAAGAGAATTCAAATATGATTGTATGAGTGATGTATTGCTTTGCACTTAAAGCTCTGATCTGTTCTTCAATTTGAGGGTTATTTTATAGACTTCGAGAAGGTTAATGATAGCTCATTTGGGCTGTTGAGAATGGTCCAGCTGTCATGTGTCAGTAAGTGGATAAGATCAGTCATAAAGCAAGAATGTTCTTGCTTAAAGTAGGAATGTTCTTGTAAACTAAGAACGATCTCTGTTTCTGCTTTGAGGTGTGTTGAGTTTTAATGTTCGCTTGACAGCTGTCTAAAGTGATCCATGCTTTGTATCACGTGTGCAGGCTTCTCAAAAGTACAACTGAGGTGTCCTGTCTAGTCTGTCAGTTTTATACTTGAAGCTTGCTCAACTTGGAGAATGATCTGGCTTTATGAATTATGAAGCATAGCTTTTGCCTTTGTTCTTTGGAGTGATTCTTATACCGAAATGATCCTCGTATATTTTTGGAGACATTCTGGAATAGATTATAACTAATGGATCTAATCTTTTCTTTAGGAATCTAATCATTTTTGTTATTTTTGAACTGTGCAGAACGTTTTTCGTTTTACAAGATTCTGTTAAGAACGTACTTCGTTTCTCTGAACGAGCTTGCTTCATTTTAATATGATCTGTTTTGAAATGCTTGGTACCTATATTTGATTAACACACTCAAACACACATGTTAAATGCCAAAACACTTAGAATCATAATTATAAGTCTTAAGTAACTTTTGTTTAGTTATTATCAAAACATTAATTTGGGATTTTGTCTCAACAATCTCCCCCTTTTTAATGACGACAAACATGTTAATTCATATTTTAATTTTGATTATAGTAATAATCATAGAGAGCTTTTATTTAAAAACTCCCCCTCAATATGTGTTAATCTTTTGAACCAACGAATAATTTTCATTAATAAAACAATAATGTTTAGTTCATACACATGGTTCAAAAACAAAAAAAATACAGAAGTAATCATACAAAAAGACTTTTGATATACTAAAAATCTAAGAATTACTCCTCCCCTTTCTCATGGAAAAAAGGAATAGGAGAATAAATGCAATTAATCAAAATGACAGTGATGGGGAATATCCTTCAGATGATGAAGACAGAGACGACAGTGGCATTTTTGGAAAAGTTGGAGGAGGATTAGGAAGAGGAGGCTCAAGTCCTAGCTTTGGAGCAAGCTGGTTAGCCATTCAGTCCCTCAAAATGGCATGCTCTTTGTCCTGATGAGTTTGTCTAGCAATGATAGTCTGGAGAGTAGCAAATATTTTGGGGATTTCCTTGTAAGTCTTGGATGTTTCCTTCTCCATCTTTGTTCTTTTGAATGAGCGCTGATCATCTTCGATTGGAGTGGATAGATGGGTATTCTGAGAGGGTGCTGCAGTGGTGCAAAATGATGATAAAGTGGCGAATGAAGTGTTAATTTGAGGAAGAGAGCCTGTAGGAGCGGGGTGGTGAGGCATTGATGGACCAGGAATGTCTGAATCTGGAAAAACCAGATATTGACTGATTCCTAAAATGGAGGAGCTGGTTTTTTGGGGTGACACGAAAGATGGTGACATCAGAGAGTTTTGTTGAATTTGAAGCAAAAGACACATATCACTTCGTAAAATTGGATTGGTGAGATTTTGAGAGGAATGAACTGCAGGGGTTACCTGATCAAGTGATGAATTAAAATTTTGTGGAATAGTAGAAGAAGGGGGAACGTTCTGTGGAGAAGGAGAACGTCCTTGATGTGGCAGTAATACGCATGGGTAGCCGTTACTTTTTGGTGAGTGTTAAACGGTACAGGTTCAAAACTTGATTTTGAATTTTCTTCACGATGAAGAAACGAAGAATGTTCTTGAGCCGTTTGTTAAAATAGACTTGAACGGAGAACGTTCTCCGTTATGACCAGAATGATCTGGTTTCAGTTTCTAACGAATTTGAGTTGGATATTTGATGATTTTTAATCTTTTTTTGATTGAATTAAAATTTTCTTCAACAAGAGGCTTTGTAAATATGTGAGCTAGCTGATTTTTTGTATCAACAAAGATTAATTCAATTTCCTTTTTATTCACATGATCCCTAATAAAATGATGTTTTATTTCAATATGTTTGGAACTAGAATGCTGAATAGGATTTTTAGAAAGATTAATGGCACTAGTATCATCACAATAAATTGGAATATGTGAATAATTTACTAAAAAGTCTGTAAGTTGATTTTTAATCCATAGAACTTGGGAGGAGCAATTTGCTGCTGAGACATATTCATCTTCAGTGGTTGATAGAGCAATTGTATTTTGCTTTCTGCATGACCAACTTATTAATGCTTCTCATAGGAACTGACATGCACCACTTGTGCTTTTTCTTTCAATCTTATCTCCGGCATAATTAGCATTACAATAGACTACAAAATCAAAATGAGAACCTTTTCTATACCAAAGGCCAAGATTAGTGGTACCAACAAGATAACGAAAAATTCTTTTAACAGCAGTTAAATGGGATTCTTTTAACAGTAGTTAAATGGGATTCTTTTGGTGAGGATTGAAACCTAGCACATAATCCTACTGCAAAAGCAATATCAGGCCTACTTGTAGTTAAATACATGAAACGAACCGATCATTCCCCTACATTATTTCTTAGAAATGGATTTTCCATTTTCATCATTGTCTAATGAGGAGGATGGATGCATGGGAGTAGTCATAATTTTGGCTTCACTCATTTTATATTTTGTTAAAAGATCTTTTATGTATTTTTCTTGACATATGAAAATTCCATCTTTGTGTTGCTTAATTTGCAATCCAAGAAAATACCTCAATTCTCCCATCATACTCATCTCAAATTCATTTTGCATGAGATTTGAAAAATCCTCACACATTTTTTCATTAGTTGATCCAAAGATAATATCATCAACATACACTTGAACAATAAGTAAATCATTTTTAATTGTTTTCTTGAAAAGTGTTGTGTCAATTTTTCCTCGAGAAAATCCATTTTTGATAAAAAAAAAAAGAGCTTAATCTTTCATACCATGCTCTAGGAGCTTGTTTTAATCCATATAAAGCTTTAGTAAGTTTAAAAACATGATTTGGTTTCTTTTGATCTTCAAAACCAAGGGGTTGATGAACATAAACTTGTTCATTTAAAAAGCCATTTAAGAATGCACTTTTAACATCCATTTGAAAAAGTTTTATAAGTTTATGAGATGCATATGCAAGAAGAATTCGTATAATATCTAACCTTGCAACTAAAGCAAATGTTTCATCATAATCTATACCTTCTTGTTGATTATAACCTTGAGCAACTAACCTTGCTTTGTTTCTTACAACCTTACTTTCTTCATCTAGCTTGTTTCTGAATACCCATCTTGTTCCAATGATTGTTTGATCTTGTGGATCTGGAACAAGAGTCCAAACTTCATTCTTTTCGAATTGAAGAAGTTCCTCCTTCATTGCTTCAATCCAAGATTGATCAATTATGGCTTCTTTGATGGATTTTGGTTCTATTTGGGATATCATTGCCATGATGTTGTTGACATCATCTTTAAATGACATTCTTATTCTAATCCCATCAACTGTATCTCCAATAATTTGATTTTGAGAATGATCACCTATTAGTTTCCAACTTATAGGAGGAGTTCTAAACGGAGATTGTTTATCAATCTCGTTTTCTTGGGGAACAATCTGTCGTGACTGTCCAGATTGTTCTTCCTCATCATCATCTCTTTTTCTTAAATCAAGACCATCAAACTCATTAAATAATACATGCATACCTATTTCAACAATTTTAGTTTTCAAATTAAAAATGCGATATCCTTTAGATTCTGTTCAATATCCTAAAAAGATAGCTTTGTCTGATTTTATATCAAATTTTTCTAAGTTATCTTTGTTATTCAAGATGTAGCAGTAGCATCCAAAGATGTGAAAATATGAAATATTTGGCTTCCTATTTTTCCAGATTTCATAGGGTGTGGTGTTTATGATTTGCCTTATGGATACACGATTCAAAGTGTAGCATGAAGTACTGATAGCTTCAGCCCAGAAATACTTTTGAACATTTGATTCTTCCAAGATTGTTCTTGCCATTTCTTGTAATGTTCTATATTTTCGTTCAACAACTCCATTTTGTTGAGGAATTCTTGCACAAGATAGATTATGAGAGATGCCAAGTTCATCAAAAAATGCTTTAAAAGACGTATTTATGAATTCCCCTCCATGATCACTTCTCACAGAGATTATATTGGATTCTTTTTCATTTTGAACTTTTTTACAGAATATTTTGAAAGCATCAAATGCATCATGCTTTTTTTTTAAAAATAGTACCCATGTGTATTGAGAAAAATCATCAACAATAACAAACCCATATTTCATACCTCCTAGGCTAGTGGTTTTGATAATACCAAAAAGATTAATGTGAATTAGTTCAAGAGGTTTTTTAGTTGATATAAAATCTTTTGAATGAAAACTGCTCTTAACTTGTTTTCCTTTTGCACAAGCTTCACATACTTTATCCTTATCAAAGTTTATTTTGGGAAGTCCTATAACAAGATCTAATTTTGATAAATTTAAAATAGTTTTCATACTCACATGTCCAATTCGCTTATGCCATATCCATTTGTCTTTGTTAATGAACATGAAGCATGATTCAACTGGTAATTATTTAATGTATAAAAGATAGAGATTTTTTTTTCTAGATATAGAAAATAAAATATCACCAGAGTTTGTCATTCAACTGGTAATTATTTAATGTTTAAAAATAACTTCAAAGCCATTATCACAAAGTTGACTAATGCTTAGAAGATTATGTTTCAACCCTTCAACATATTGAACATCATTAATTTTAGCAGAATTTTCCTTACCTATGGTACCTTTACCTTTGATTTTTGCTTGATCATTGTTCCCAAATATTACTGATCCTCCATTTTTTTAATGAAGGACATAAAACTTTGTTTATCTCCTGTCATATGTATTGAACAGCCACTGTCCAAGTACCATGGCTTTTTCTTGATACTTCGAGAACCATCCTATATTCGATGTTACATAATTTTTAGGTCCTTGAGGGTTAGTTTTTCTTTTTATAGTTGATTTTTTTTTTTAAATAACACTGTGATTCATCATGTCCAATTTTTAAGCAGAAAGAACATTTTCTTACTGAGGAATGTTCTGGTCTATGTCCAGAATGTTCTCACTTTTTGAAATTTGAGAAGAACGTTCTTGTCTATTTGCATAACATTCTTGGGGTTTAAATGACCCTTTTGCTTTAAATTTTTCATCCTTTTTTTTTTGAAATAACAGGCATATTCTAGATGTCCAATTTTTTTACAATATGAACATCTTGTTTTGCACTTGTCATCCTTTCTTTTAGGAACAAAAAAGTTTTCATGCATTTTTTATTTTTGAGTTCTGTCAAAGCCAAGTCCAGCTTTGTCAAATATCCCTACTTGGGATCCATGATTTTTTGAAATGTTTCAGTGGATTTGATAAAGTTTCCTAAGTCATTTTTGAGAATTTCATTTTCTGTTTTAAGAAGAATATTCTCCTTTTGAATCGTAGAAAATTCTTGTTTTCAGTTTCAACAGTTTCCTTAAAATGAGATTCCTGCATGTTCTGAATGACGTTTTTTAGTTCATCAATCATAACCTGAGCTTTCTCTTCTTTTTTTTCTTTTAAAACTTGATTTTTTAAAGAGCTACATTTTTGAACAATCAGATTTGAATCATTAAGTAAGCTATCAAAATCTTTTTCAATTTGTTCACATAAGGGACATGGTTCAGAATTTATTACCTCCTTATCTTTAGAGTTTGCCATCAAACATAAGTTGGCTTCTTCATGTTCCTCTGTTTCTGATTCATTAGAATCATCCCAGGTCACCATCATTGATTTCTTCTTGAAAGGAAATTTCTTTGGTGCTCTTTTGTTCAAGGGACATTCAGTCTTGTAATGTCCTTGCTTATTACATTCAAAACATGTGATTTGACTCTTGCCTATCTCAGTTTTGAAATTTTCCTTTTTATTTGGAAATCCCTTTTTGATCTGATCCCTTCTTCTCATCATCCTTTGGATTTTCCTTGTAAGAAGAACTATTTCTTCATCATCATCTTCTTGTCTGATTTCTTCTAAGTCTTCTTCTGGTTGTAGTGGTATACTTTCTTGAGAGGCTTTTAAGGCTATTGCTTTGCCTTTTTTTGTTGGTTTGTCTTCCTGCAGCAGCACTTCATGTGCTCGTAAGGTTCCAACTAATTCCTCTAATCTGAGTACTTCAAGGTTCTTGGTTTGGCTTATGGCTGTTACCATTGGTCTCCATATGACTGGGAGGCATCTCATGATTTTTCTTACTCTGTCTTGTACTGAGTATGCTTTGCCTAAGGATCACATTTCATTTACAATGGTTGTAAACCTTGAGTACATTTCATCAATAGTTTCTCCTTCATTCATTTCAAATAGTTCAAACTTTCTTATGCCTATATCGATCCTTATTTCTTTCACATGACTCGTTCCTTCGTGATGAGTTTGTAGTGTGTCAAGTACCTTTTTAGCAGTGTCGCATTCGTCGACTCTTTCACTTTCTTCCCTGCTTAAAGCACATGATAAAAATAATTGAGCTTTTGAGTTCAGAAGTACCTTAGATATTTCATCTGCTGTCCAATCTGCTTCTTTCTTTTCAGCAGATGTTGAATCATTTTGGTCGACTCTTGGTACGAAATCTCCATCTGTAATGATGCGCCACATACCTGTGTCTTGTGATTTTAGAAACAGCTGCATTTTCCTTTTCCAGAAGTAGTAATCTGAGCCATCAAAGTAAGGCTTTTGACATTTTCTTCCTGAATCTTTTACTCTAGCACTTTTTAAGTGTTAATCCTTATAGACTGACTTTGATGCCAATTGAAGTAACAATGTCAATTACAGGGAAGGGGGGTTTGAATTGTAATTATCCCATTTTTAAAATTCCTATTGAAACTCAAAATATTTAACTCAAGATTGATCTTGGTTATAAACGAAGAACGTTCTTGGTTAGTGAAAACACACAATTTTAAATTATCTATATAAAATATGATTAGAAGATAAAAAGTTAATAGAGATAAGTAAAGAGATATCACACTGAGATATATCCTGGTTCACCCAACACGAGTTTCGTCCAATGCTCACAATTCTGAGATTTTCCACTAAGTGCTCAAAGCAAAATCGTTCTTGGTTTTCACACAGCTTTTACAGATCAATCTTGATATACTAACTTTCTACCTAGATAGGATTTCCACAGGTTACCTTTCAATCTTCAGAATGGATTTTTACACATTACCATTTAAACATAAAAGGATTTTTACAAATTACTTAAAGTATTTCAACAATATAGTCTTGAGTTACAAAGTGATGATTTAGAGATTGGTAGAATCTAAGTATGCTCAACTTGTGTTTGAGAATAGATTATAGGTTTCATAACTTAGTAAAAACTGATTCTAATATCAAGTTAAGAACAAAACTGAAAATTTGAAATGATTGAAAAGCTCAAGAGAATTCGAATATGATTGTATGAGTGATGTATTGCTCTGCATTTAAAGCTCTGATTTGTTCTTCAACTTGAGGCTTATTTTATAGACTTTAAGAAGGCTAATGACAGCTCATTTGGCCGTTGAGAATGGTCCAGCTGTCATGTGTCAGTAAGTGGATAAGATCAGTCATAAAGCAAGAATGTTCTTGTTTAAAGCAGGAATGTTCTTGTAAACCAAGAACGATCTCCATTTCTACTTTGAGGTGTGCTGAGTTTTAATCTTCGCTTGACAGCTATCTGAAGTGATCCATGCTTTGTATCACGTGTGCAGGCTACTCAAAAGCACAACTGAGGTGTCTTGTCCAATCTGTCAGTTTTATACTTGAAGCTTGCTCAATTTGGAGAATGATCTTGCTTTATGAATTATGAAGCATAGCTTTTGCCTTTGTCCTTTGGAGTGATTCTTATACTGAAATGATCCTCTTATATTTCTAGAGACATTCTAGAACAAATTGTAACTAATGGATTTAATATTTTCTTTAGGAATCTGACCATTTTTGTTATTTTGGAACTGTGGAGAACGTTCTTCGTTTCTCTGAATGAGCTTGCTTCATTTTAATATGATATGGTTTCAAGTGCTTGGTACCTATCTTTGATTAACACACTCAAACACACATGTTAAATACCAAAATACTTAGAATCATAATTATAAGTCTTAATTAACTTTTGTTTAGTTATCATCAAAACATTAATTTGGGATTTTGTCTCAACATGTGTCCTATACAAAAATATGGAAAGACAAGACACATTTCAAAACTAACAAACCAGGGTCCAACCAAATTTGGGTACCTAAGAATAAAATAATTTATCTTGCATATATCCTTAGCAAAAAAGTTAAAACACCAATCATGGTACCTAGACAATGGATGTTCACGACACATGACGGGAGAAAAGTCTATGTTCCAAGACTTGACCCTCAAGAACGGAGGATTTGTAGGTTTTGGAGGTGATCAGAAGGGTAAGATCATTGGGTACGACACAATAGGTAATAGTTCCATTCCCTCTATTAAAAATGTCTTACTTGTAAAAGTACTAATGCATAACCTATTAAGCATGAGTCAATAAAGTGACAGTGGTTATAAGGTTGTCTTCAATCAAAATTCATGTAAGACAATAAGTCAAATAGATGGATCCATACTATTTATCGGCCAAAGGAAAGACAACATTTACAAAATAAACTTATATAACTTGGATAAACAAGAAGTAAAGTGTCTTATATCTGTAAGTGAGGAACATTTGGTTTAGCACAAAATATTATGACATGCCAATTTGAGGAAAATCTCAAAGTTCAAAAGACTTGATTCATTTATAGGCATGTCAGAAAGGGAAACAAACAAAATCTTCTTTTTCTTCTAAAAATGTTGTCTCCACTTCTAAACCACTTGAACTTTTAAATCTTGATTTATTCGGCCTTGTAAAGACTGCTTCTGTTAGTGATAAAAAGTATGGACTCGTTTGTTGATGACTATTCCAGATGAACATGGGTAAAGTTTCTAAAATACAAGGATGAGCCACACTAAGTTTTCACTACCTTATGCAAACAAGTGCAAAATGAAAAAAAACTTTTATATAGCAAGGATTTGTAGTGATCATTGGGGTAAATTTGAAAATAAACTTTTTGAAAACTTATGTTATTCACGAAATGAATGTTGCTAAGCACTTTTAGGTAGAAGCAGTAAATACTGCTTGTTATATTCATAATATAATCTATATTAGACATATTCTTAATAAGACTCCTTATGAACTGTACAAAGGAATAAAATCCAACATTTCATACTTTCATCAATTTGGTTGCATATGCTATATTTTAACACCAAAGAGAATCTTGGCAAATTTAACTCACGATCTCAAAAGTGCATCTTCTTGGGATACTCTAAAAGGTCTAAAGTCTACAGGGTATACAACAAAGAAACACTAATTGTTGAGGAAGCAATTCATATAAAATAATTTTTAAATTTACATTACTTAATATATACTACACCATATAAAAATTATGCTTGACTAAAAAAATAATGGGTTCCTTAGTTATAGTTTTTTTTTTTTATAAAAAAATGATTTTTAATGTATTCTATCTTTTTGTTATAATTTTTTTAAAAGAAAATTGTAATAATAAAGTTTTAAATGTGAAATTGATTTAAATAGTTTACTATAAAAAATCATTTAAAGTATTTCAATTTTGTGTTACATATATTTTAGATAGCGAAATTTCAAAAAATGCTTAAAAGTAATTTCTCATAAAAATCAGTTTTGGGACACTTTTTTTTAGAAGTGATTTTTATTATATTTAAATATCTTAACACCAAATATATAAGTTACTGAATGTCAAAATTACTTTTTTTTTCATCTGCAACCAATGAGCCTGAAATAGCTTTTACTGTTTGAGTAAATTCTCATAAAAATAATTTGTATAAATATAAAGTTAAAGTCACTTTTTTTAATCTATAACAAAAGCTGCTAAATATCATGGAGTGAACAACTATTTTGGTCGTTGAATATGTGGTGTGATGTCACTATAATCCCTTAATATATTGAAATTACAAATACATCTTCAAACATCTCTTTGTTACTAATTTTAATTTTATTGACAAAATTAAACAACAAAAAGAAAAACTAAAGTGACTTACAAAAAACACATTTTAATACTTTATGTCAAGTTTCTATTATCATTATTATAACTACAATAAAAATTTTAAGGCATTATTTTTACGTTACCATGTATATTGGAAATGAAAGATATTATTTATACTCACTATTAATTCAAGTAAAAATTCACAAAACCTACTAATAATTCATGCTTCGGTAATGTAGCATTAATATATTCCATTGTGATTCACATAGTAAAGTAGCAACCAATAATCACTGATAGACAACTTTTTGTTACTAAACAGTAACATAAACATGAGGAGGGGATATATCATTTTATTCAATTACAATTTTTATATGGCGGAGTAAAGTAACATTTTTCTAATGATGGATAGGTATAGTAATTTTTGTTTTCAATACTTTATATTATTTTTCTCAATTACTTTATATTAAGCAAAAAACTTTTCGTGCATTGCATGAGTCTACGATCTAGTTGTTGATAAAGATAATTTCAGTTGAAAATTAGTAAAATTGATCATTTTACTAAATAGCATAACTAGTTGTTTCTTATAGTACAATGAAGTACATAAGACTGAGGAAATGTTCTCAACTACATACCTTCTAGGGATCACTGGGTTTTGAACTCCTACTAATAGTTAGTGATAGCCGCTCTAGTAGGGGGAAATTATACTACCCGACCCGGTGAAACCTGAAAGTGCAGGATTATCTAGAATAAGGTGCTAACGCTCGGGCCAAAATGAATATCTGCTCATTGCAAACAATCATGTTATTGATGTCGCTTACCCTCATGTTGAAATAGAAGTCTCCATGGAGTAGGTTTAATAAAGATATTATAATTAAATTAGAAAACTAACTTTTGTTGATAATTGTAACAAAGTGTTATTATTTTTATTTGACTAATTTTCTATGAGTGATGATTTGTGTGTTCCTGATTAATTGATCTTATGTGATTATTAGATATTATATGATTTTATTGGATGTATCATATGATATATATATTATCTAATAAAATATTGCATGTGATTGAATAATATTATGTGTAACCTTGTGACATTATTACGATGGTAAACTTGTGTATGAGTATTTCACCTTTGCAATAGTTAGATGCTGTAACATTTACATGAGTTAACAATGGACCTCAAGTTGGATTTTACTAGAAGAAGAGAAGTCGTGTTATGGAAGACGTTGGATTTTACTAGAAGAAGAGAAGTCGTGTTATGGAAGACATTATTGTGAAGACCAATCTTGTTGATTATGAGCCTAGTTTTTGTGGTAGAGTTATGAGAGGAGAATCTCCAATTAATAATGATGTCATGGGAGTACTCTCCAAATGACATTAGTGTTTGTGATTATTTGTGGGTTACAATCTTTTTTTATAGGATTTAACACTTTATTTATTCCTAGTAAAATTGTAATTTTAAGATATTTAAATGTATTGAAAATTTTCAATTTGTAAGCCTTTGATTAAAACTATTTAATCGTTGTATGATAGAAGTTGTGCATATTTTTTGTATTAATATTTGAATTTTATCCAAAAGAATTTGGGAAACCTTCCCTTCTCCTTTCAATGTTTCAAATCTATTTACTTGTTTTTGAAGGATATTTAAATGTTCATTTTCAAAATTTCAACGGAAAGAAAAATAGTTCATTCTATTCAATATCTTTATGGGGCAAAGATGAAAAAAAAATTTTAAAAAAAAACTAGTACACTATCGGGTACACTTTTCATATGTGATTAGTGTAGTGAATTAGTTTATAGAAAATCTGCGTCAGCAGCATTCCCGAAGTGGGTTTAATTTTTAGATATTTGTATATCAGTTTATGGAAAATCTTGAATCAAGAGCATTCATATACAGGTAATATACAAGAACAACCCAAGAAAAATACATTTCATAGGATACAGAAAATGTAGACAGCTAGTCGTTATTGTATTTACATCGAATAATATATTGCAAACAAACAAAGCACATCGACATTCTGTTGGAACACAATTTAGAAAGAATAGGAAAATTGAAAGTATATAGAATTGGATTGAATTGAATCCTTTTATACAGTTGCTTGTTGTGCAAGAAAAGTGCCCAGCTTTTGTAAAATTATCAAACACTATGAATAGTTGTACTTCAACTAACTAACTAACTTTCTTAACAAACTATTAACCATCCTAACTGAATTGCCATGCTATTACAATCATTTTGGATTAACCATAACTAACATTGTTCCTAATTCAACATGATTAAGGTAGTATTACTCCAAGCTTGTTCCTCATCTCTTGGAACTTCACCTTCTTCAAGCTTTTTGTAACGATATCTGCCTTTTGATCCTTGGTGCTGCAATGCTCCAATTTTATTTTTCCTTTTGTAACTTGATCCCTTAAGAAGTGGTATCTAGTTTCTATATGCTTACTTCTTCCATGAACACTTGGGTGCTTTGCTAGGTCTATGGTTGATTTGTTATCAATCTTCATCTTCACAACATTGTTGCCTCTTAGTCCTAACTCTGCCATTAAACCAGCCATCCATATAGCTTGGCAAGCTCCCATTGATGCAGCTACATATTCAGCTTCACAAGTAGATAATGCAACTATGCTTTGCTTCCTTGAACACCATGAGATTGGTGATTCATTTATCATGAAAACATAGCCAGAGGTGCTCTTCCTATCATCCTTATCTCCACACCAACCTACATCAGTAAACCCAATTAGATCAGCTTCATTTCAGCCAGCTTCTTAGCATAGTGCAGTCTCAGCTCACTTGTTTCCTTGATGTGCCTCAAAATTCTTTTAGCTTCCAAGTAATGAGACGTTCTAGGCTTTTCCATGTACCTACTAACCAATCCAACACTTTGAGCTATGTCTGGCAGTGTGTTGCACAAGTATCTCAATGATCCTACCAATTGTTTGAATGTTGTAGAATCAACTAGCTCTTCATTGCCTTCTTTTGTTAGGGCCATACCTGCTTCTATTGGTGTATTAGTCCCATTGCAGTCTTGCATCTTGAATCTCCTTAGTACATCATTAACATACTTCTTTTGATGCATAAAAATTCCATTTTCTTTGATTACAAACTCAATACCAAGGAAGTATGATAGCATGCCTAGATCAGTCATCTCAAATTCCTTCTCCATTCTGATTTTGAATTCATGGATCTCTGCTTCATTGCTGCTAGTCAGCAATAGATCATCTACATATAAGCATATCAGCAATGCAGGTGTTGTTGCTCTCTTCTGAACATAAACTCCATGCTCATTGACACATTTTTCAAATTGTTGCTCAATGAGGAATTTATCAATCCTCTTATTCCAGGCCCTGGGAGCTTGCTTCAAGCCATATAATTCTTTTCTCAATATGTACACCATATCTTCTCTTCCTTTTTTCTCATAACCTGGTGGCTGGCTCACATAAACCTCTTCTTCTAGTGGTCCATTAAGAAATGCTGATTTGACATCCAGTTGATGCATGGACCAACCTTTGTACCTAGCCATTGACACTACCAACCTCACTGTTTCAATCCTGGCCACTGGTGCAAATACTTCCTCATAATCCAGTCCAGGCCTTTGCAAGAATCCCTTTGCTACAAGTCTGGCCTTGTACCTTGCAATCTGTCCATTAGGCTTCAGTTTGATTTTGTAGACCTATTTCATATCAATTGGTTTCTTGTGTGCTTGCAGGGTCATCAGCTCCCAAGTTTGATTCTTTTCTATGCTTTTGAGCTCTTCCTCCATTGCTAGTCTCCATCTAGGATCCCTTAAAGCCTCACATCATTGACTGGCTCTAATTCAGCCAGCAAGGCAAAATGAATCAATTCTCCATCTGCATTGATAGCTGAGTCAGCTGTGACTTCATATGGCTGCAATATGACTGAGGGTTGCCTGGTTCGTTCAGATCTCCTCACAAGTTCAGGAGCTGGCTGGCTGGCTGCTCACTGGCTCTCATCCATTTCCACTACAATTGCCCTGCTGACTGGACTAGTTGGTCTGTCTGGGCTGGTTGTCCTGCTGGAGCTAGCTTCACTCCTTTTCCTGTCCCATCCTCTTGATTCATCCACCAATATGTCCCTGCTTGTTATCACTTTGTTTTTGGAGTCATAGCCCAACAGTACCATATGTTAAGCCCTATCATCCACTTTTTTTTTCCTGTTTTGAGCTGGCACATGTCTACAGCATAGTGAGCCAAACACCCTAAAGTGACTCACACTTGGTTTCCTCCCTGTCCAGGCTTCTTCTGGTGTCTTATTGCCAAGCCTTTTTGTTGGGTACCCGTTTAAGATGTAGATTGCTGTTGAGGCTGCTTCTCCCCAAAACTTGTAAGGCATCTATTTTCCTTTTAGCATGCTCCTGGCCATATTCATAATGGTTCTTTTTCTTCTTTCAGCAGTCCCATTATGTTGTGGAGTGTATGGTGCTGTAACTTCATGTAGCACTCCTTCCTTTTCACAGAATTTATGAAATTCATGGGAATTGTATTCCCTTCCTCCATCTGTTCTTATTATCTTCATCTTACATTCACTTTGATTTTCAACCATCACCTTGAATCTTTTGAACACATCAAGCACTTCACTTTTTCTTTTTATGAGATATATCCAAATTTTTCTTGTGAAATCATCAATGAATGACACAAAATAATTGTTACCTCCTATTTACATCTCTTCAATTGGACCACATACATCAGAGAAGATTACCTCCATCATTTTAGATGATCTAGTTGGCAGTTCTATTTTGAATTTGTTCCTATGCTGTTTGGCCTAGCAGCATTCTTCACATATTTCTTGTAGCATATGAATGTTAGGGATTCCCAGCACCATGCTTCTATTCTGCAACATTTGAAGGCTCCTAAAATTCAGGTGTCCATACCTTTGATGCCACAGCCAACTCTCATTTATGGTTTTAGCAGCCAAGCATTGGTTTTCATTTACTTGAATTTCAATCTTGAAGGTCCTATTTTTAGACAGTGGTGCCTTCAAGACAAGCCTCTTGGCACTATCAAACATCTTCATTTGTCCATTCTCCATATTCATAGAGTATCCATTTTCCAGCAATTGTCCAAGACTTAACAAATTGTTCTTCATATTTGGCACATATAATACATCACAAATGAAGGACTGCTTACTATCTTTTCTTTGAATTAAGACCTTGCCAACACCTTCAGCTGTCACTGAGCTATTATCTGCAAATCTGATCTCCCTCTTTACCTTCTCATCAATGCTCACAAACCATTCTTTGTGGCCAGTCATGTGGTTTGAGCATCCTGTGTGAAGATACCGTAAACCTGGGCAGTCATCTTCTAAACTAGTGGCTGCCATCAGCAGTACCTCATCAAAGTCAGAGTTGTCAGCTTGTGCCAATTGAGCTTCATCATCTTTTCTATTCACTTTCTTTGATCTACATTCATCAGCAAAGTGGCCCCACTTTTGAAAATTGTAACATTGAATTCCTTTTTTATTGAATTTTTTCTTGCCTTTATCAGTGCTGTTACTGCCATTGTTGTTCTGATTCTTGGAAGATTCAACAACTTCACTTTCATCAATATCTTGCTTCTTGTGCCATTTTGATTTTCCCTTTCCTTTCTTGTATTTCCCTCCATCTTGATTTGATTTCTTGTTAATTCGAGCCTGCAAAGCCTGTGCTTGTGTATGATTCTCATTTCTTTCTTTGATTCTCAATTCATGTGCTTCAAGTGAACTTTGTAGGTCTTCCAACTTCATTGTATTAAGATCCTTTGATTCTTCAATTGCAACCACTATATGATCGTACCTTTCTGCTAATGTTCTTAGGATTTTCTCAATCATCACCAGCTCAGTTATCACTTCTCCATTTGCTTTCATTTGATTAGTCACTGCCTGCACTCGATTGAAGAAATCAACAACATTTTCATTCTCCTCCATTTGTAGCAACTTATACTTTCTTCTTAACATTTGAAGTTTAATTTTCTTGGTCTTTTCACCACTTGTGTAATATTTCACCAAAATATCCCATTCCTCTTTTGATGTAGATACCTTTGAGATCCTTTCAAAATTGGTTGCATCTACACTTTGCTGGATGTAAAACAAAGCCTTGCAGTCCCTTTTCTTGCAATCTTTGAAGGCTGCCTGCTGCCTTTCTGTAGGATTAGTTCCAAGCTGTTCGTAGCCATCTTGCACAATCTCAAACACTTCTTGAGCTCCCAATAATGACCTCATTGATGCAGACCACCTTTCCCAATTTTTCCCATCAAGGATTGGCAGGTTTGATGGAAAATTCCCAGCTCCATTCATGATTCCTTTCTTTCACTCACACTTGTGTTTCCCAAATTTTAAGTTCCTCACACTTGCACTCGTGTTTCCCAAGACTTAAAACCCAAGCTCTTGATGCCAATTGTTGGAACACAATTTAGAAAGAATAGGAAAACTGAAAGTATATAGAATTGGATTGAACTGAATCCTTTTATACAGTTCAAGAAAAGTACCCAACTTTTGTAAAATTATCAAACACTTTGAATAGTTGTACTTCAACTAACTTTCTTAACAAACTATTAACCATCCTAAATGAATTGCCATGCTATTACAATCATTTTGGATTAACCATAACTAACACATTCGACTATCTTTTGTTAGGGACCAGATGAAATTTAAGAAAATTTTGTTTGAGAAAATTGAACAATAGGATCCATATGTTCAGTAAGTCATTACTATATTACTATATCAAGGTTCTAAATATCGAAGACAAGGTGATTGATGGTGATATTTGTATCACCACTAATTTATTTGAAATTAAGGTGGTTTTTTTTTCCCTTCTATTTCTTATATAGTAAACATAATCCGAGTCAAATCAATTTGAATCAGAAAATAAGATATGTGTTTTGGAACATATTATTTTCTTACATTCAACTTATAATAAAGGATAAACAAATTACCTTATTATTTTCGCGATATTATGTTATTGTATAGAGAATTACAATAAAGTACAATGACACTAATCCGAATTACATTAATAAATTGTCTTTAAATAACTCTCAGAAATATCATAAATTGTTTTCAGGGAAAATTAAGTTTTTGTAAAACAAGTTTAAGTTATTTATATTGCATAAAAAAACATATTAAAATTTTTCAAATTCATAATTAATAAGAATTAGCGTAGAACTTTAGATATGATGCAAATAAGTACCTAGCAGTTAATTTTACACGATATTTTAGTGAGTGATTATATTTCACGTAATTGTTTTAATTTTAATTTCGATTTTATTATATTTCACGTAATTGTTTTAATTTTAATTTCGGTTTTATTCTAATGAATATAGAACAAAATAAGAACTATATTAATCGGATTTTTGATTTAATTTTATTAAAAAAATGTTTATTTATTATTTATATTTTTAATTCAACTGTCTTATATTCAATATTAACCAAATAAATAAAATTTAAATATATGATTGGTTTCTCAAATACGCGCTTTTTTAATTTTATTCATGTAAATTTTTTGTTTGATTTATATCTTGTAAAAAAATTATTTTGCTTTTTATTCTTATTCTTTTATCTCTAGTATGTAAAAACTTTATTTTGATTTTTATTATTCTTTTATCTCTAGTAGGTAAAAATCAAATTTAAATAGACTAAAACAAACAAACAATAATATATTCACAACATATTTACAACGACAAAAATTAAAAAACTTACAAAGAATATATTAAAAAACTTACGAAGAATATATTAGTAAAAATAAAGATTAATCATATTTAACCCAATAAATAATATGAAATTTTTATAATACAAAATACTTCAATTTAAAATTAAAAATAAATACAAAAACATTTTATATATGCAACACACCGCACCCTGTTAATCATATCTATCGCATACCTTGCTATGTATTAAAATATATGAAAAAGAAAATTCACAAATTAATACTAGGAGAAATCATGTCATTCGAATTTTCTAACTGTCGTCATACAACACCAATTGCATTGATAGTGTCATCTCATGTGAAGATGATATTAACATATAGGAAGCATGATCAGAATAACCCTTTTGGTTAAAACATAGTATGCATGCCTTATAACATGGGCATATGCATCTATTATAAATTACAAAATTAACCATAGCAACTCTAAGTAGTATGGTAAATAAAAGTGTTTACTTAATTAATTAGAAATATTGGAAAACATAAATTAAACACTTGAAAATAAGATGAAGTTTTTTATTAGCTATAGGACTGTGTCCTTGTTGTGGTTTTTGTTAATCATTGTAGCATTGGTGACACAAGTTCAAAGCACTCCTTGCACAAGCACTTTTTTCTCTACACTTGTGCAACTTATTCAATGTAGAGCAGCAGTTGCACCTTTTAGCCCAATTCCACCAAATGATGCATGTTGCAATGCACTTAAGGCTTTGGGCCAATCATGTTTGTGTGTTCTTGTTAATGGGCCTCCAATTTCTGGTGTTGATCGTAACATGGCCTCACAACTACCAGAAAAGTGCACCACAAACTTTGAACCTTGTGTGTGCCTTTTCCCTTTCTTTCTTTTTTTTAAATGGTTCTTTTAAATCTTAACACTAAGTGTGATTTGTGAATAAAACAAATTTTAATTTGATGTTTAAAAATAATTATTGATATAAATAGGAATTAATTGGTTACGTATAAATAATTTTATTCATAGTTGTATCGTTACATCTACTATAGGGTGAGTCTTAGAAACGAGTAGACTTTTAAAAAGAAAATTAGTAGTTGAAAGAAATCGATGTTCATTTTGTTTTTAGAATAGTAGTGTTGTTAAGTTAATTTTTAAAATTAATAGATTGACAAAAATAGACTTTTAGAAAGAAAGTTAGTAGTTGAAAGAAATAGATGTTCATTTTGTTTTTAGAATAGTAGTGTTGTTAAGTTAATTTTTAAAATTAATAGATTGACAAAAATATTTTTGAAATTGTGTATTGTAAATCGTTTCTGTCATGTTACATTTTGATATCATTATGAGTTTTAATCAATAGTTATGAGGATTAATTTGGAATTTTAAGTAATCAATTTAGTTTTAGTTAAAAAAAAAAAAAAA
>JBBPBQ010000001.1:13841474-13932249 GCA_037974755.1 Cicer yamashitae
AAAACTCGAAATAAGGAATATAAGTTAATAAAAAAAATTAGAGGCTAAACTTAAAAGATCATAACTTTGTAAAAACTAAAAACATATTTAACCCTTTAATATAAAACAAAAATTATAAGTAAAGAAATTAGCATAATATTTTTATTGAAAAATGAAAATACTTAAAGGAAATTTCCACTATAATTTTAGAAAATGTAAATAGCAAGATGTAACTATAAATTTGTTAGATACACTTTATACTCTTAAGTATAACTCACTTTTAACTAGGAGAGTTAATGTCATCGAATGGTTAAACTCAAGTAAATAATAAACTTGAATTATGATCAGAAATACTTAAGTTCAATTCTGAAAATAGTAGAATTTTTGGAGATATAAATTAGCAAGTTATAACTAAATATTTATCAAATAAATCCAAAGTGTAACTTACTAATTTACACTACTAAATAATTAGTTGATATAAATTAACAAACCATGTCTTTATAATATTTGTTTCAAATTTTAAATGTCTATATTTTTTACATTTGATTTTACATAAAAATAGTTTTTTTTTCTCTAAAGAGTTTAGTATAGAAACTCACACATACTAATGTGGAGAAACATGAATATCTCATATTCAAATTCACAGTTCAATATATCAAATATATTTACAACTACCGTATAAGTTGTACTTATAGACATATAAGTTGTTATATCATGCATTATGTGAGTAAGTTCTCTAAAATTTTTGACAAGTCATCTTTAATAATTGAGCTTTTTCTCCCCTATGTTTTCTCAAAAGCCTATGATTTTTGTCCGAATTCCCCAATTCGAACATATATTTAAGTATATAAAAGAGTGGGAGAAGAAATCACAATTAAATAATTTCTCCTCTCAAGATTCGTACTTACAAGACCTTATTCTAAATTCATTCGAACCAACATAATTAGAGCTCTCAAAGAGGTTACATAAGCTAGTGGACTCGCCTACCCCATTTCATATTATTTGTTTATTTACTCTTTTAATTTTTTATGCCACTTTAACAAATTAGTTTCTTTTAAAAAAAATTAGGGAAAGGAAAATTATTATTAATAATTGTGGTTATTTTACAATAATCTCGAGTAAAATTTTAACTTCGTCCCTTGAGATTGTAATATCAAACTCTTACCCTTGAACTAACACTTCTTGGAAAATGTTACTCTATCTATTTCAAAATATAAGCAAAAATTGATCAAATAAAATTAACATATGTAGTTCAAAATTTGATCCTAATACATCTTTTTATATATATATATATAATTTTACTTATATTTTGGGATGAAGTAGTACTTTTTTAAAATTATCTTTTTGGTTAAACATGATTTGATGCATGTGTAATTTTTTTTCTTTATATTATATCACTAAATATCAATTAAACAAAAAGTTATTCATTTAATTGAACAAAATTAATAATTTATTATATATAAAAGATTAATTTTTAAAATTTTTAGCTAAATGATTCTCTTTTTATTAAGTTAACATATTTAAATATAATTTTATTAATACTTTAAAAATAAAAAATAATTGTTAAAGTTTTTACTATTTTTGTCAAAAAGTACATTCAAATCTTAGAATTGGTCTAACATGAGACCAAATGGACGTGCCCAACGCAGTCCAATTTTTAATATGAATTAGTCAGACAAGAGCAAAAAAGTTCATCCGTCTTTGCATTTTGTTTCTCCACTTTCAAATACATTACCGAAAACTAAAATTTGATAGTGTATTTTACATTATAAAAAACTAAAATCCAATAAAAAGCAAAAAAGATAAAGAGCTGAAGGAGTATTCACCAAAATGTATTATGTACTTATTGCTTCTAGTCTAATGGGGGGTTAAAATTATGGACTAATGGATCACTCAATTGAATTCGACCCATTTAGACAACTCAAAATATAATGTGTTTAGATATGTACTATCAATGTTGTTGAATGAGAAGAAAATATTGAGAGACATGTTGAATAATCCGTGTGTTTCAACTACACAGCGGAAATTTCTTATATAAACTTTATGTGGTAAATACATATAATGACAAGAATACTTACAGGCGATAGAAATACTTACAGACTTTCTATTTATTTACATACTAATATTTTATTTTCAACACTCCCCCTCAAGCTGGAGCATATAAATCAAATGCACTTAGCTTGTTACATATATAACTAATTCTAGGACATCGCAATGACTTTGTAAAAACATCTGCCAACTGATAATTAGAATTGACAAAGCTAGTGATGATGTCGCGATTCAATCTTTTCTCTGGCAGTCTATCTCAATATACATGGTCCTCTCATGAAAAATAGGATTTGAGGCAATGTGCAATGCAGTTTGATTATCACATCCATTAGGTTGGCCTATTCAAATTGAAGTTCTTTTAATAACTGTTTCAACTAGATGAGTGCACATGTTACTAGTGCCATAGCCCTGTATTATGCCTCTGCGCTGGATCTTGCAACAACATTTTGTTTCTTGGTCTTCCAAGATATTAAATTTCCTCCGACAAGTACATAATACCCAGTCGTGGATTGTCAATTAATGGTTGAGCCTGCCCAATCAGCATCTGAGTATGTCCTCTATCTTCATAAATGGGACATTTTCCAAGTGCATTTTTGATGTATTTAAGAATCTATCCATATGTTCTTGGAAAGGAGAATTTAAGAACTGGCTTACCACACTAACAACGAAGGAAATGTCAGGACGGGTGATTGTGTTATAGTTTAATTTTTCAACCAATCTCTTGTATCTTCCTAAATCTGATAAACTCCCCCCCCCCGATTAGGTAGGAGTTTGACATTTGGATTTATAGGAGTATGAACTGGCTTGGCATTTAATAAACCTGTTTCTTCAAGAATATCCATAGTATATTTTCTTGTACTACCGATAGAACTGGCTTGGCTTCACTACGAATCATACCAAACTCTTGTACTACTGAGCTAAACCTGCCAAACCAATCTCTAGGAGACTGTTTAAGACCACAACGGGACCTATGCAGCCGACAAACCATGGTGGAAGACTCCCCTGAGCAACAAACCCTCGTGGTTGCTCCATATAAACTTCCTCTTCAAGATCACCGCACAAAAAAGCATTTTTAATATCAAGTTGATGGAGAGACCAATGTCGAATTGTTGTAATGGAGAAAAACAGTCTGACAAATGCCATTTTGGCAACAGGTGAGAAGGTATTGTTGTAATCCAACCCCAAAATTTGAATATATTCCTTGGCTACCAAGTGAGCCTTAAATCGATCAATCTTACCATCAAGGCCAACCTTCACCGTATAGAGCCAACGACAACCAACTAAAGACTTCCCATGAGGTAAATGGACCAGTTCCATAGTACCACTGCTTTGTAGAGCACACATCTCATCAAGCATTGCTTGCCTCCACTCAGGGTGGGATAATGCTTCACCTAGAGATTTAGGAATAGAAACAGAAGACAAAAAAGACAAGAAAGTGTAATGCAAGAGAGAAAGACGGTGATAACACAAATCAATATAATGGGGAGATGGATTACGTGTTGTGCGAATATCCTAGTGAAGAGCAATGGGAAGGTCATGCTCAGGTGGCAGGGCCGGATCTGGTGGTGGCGTCGGAGGAGAGCCTGTAATGGGAATAGGAACATGCACAACAGAGGGTGGGAGACGACGATGATATGTTTGTAGTGGTCGTGCAGGTTGGGGGCAGACCCGATAGGTTCGATAGGAGTAAGAGTGGGTGGAATATGGATAACTACCTGAGGAGGTTCGGGATTAATGCCCTGATGGGGCTCAGTAGCTATATGGGTTGGTTCAAAATATGGTACAAACTCGAAAAAGGTAACATCAACTGATGTAGCATATCGGTGTAGTTTAGGAGAATAACAACGATAGCTCTTTTGGGACTGATGATATCTGAGAAAGACACACTTGAGTGATCGAGCTGACAGTTTGTCCAAACTAGGAGATAAATTGTGAACAAAACACATGGACCCAAAGACACGATGTGGTAGTAGGTGAAGAGGGGTATGGGGAAGGAGGACTGAATGAGGGACATTGCCATCAAGGACAGAAGACGACATACGATTGATAAGGTAACATGCCGTTAAGACTACATCCCCCCAAAACAAGAATGGACCGTTACCATGTTGATGTAAGGTTCGTGTGGTTTCAATGAGATGTCGATTTTTGCGTTCGGCTACCCCATTCTGTTGGGGTGTATGAGGACATGACGTTTGGTGTAGAATACCATTAGAAGCCATAAAATTTTGAAATTGATGGGACAAATATTCCCGAGCATTATCACTTCTTAAAGTACGAATGGAAACACCAAATTGAATTTTAATTTCTTGATAAAATTGCTCAAAAATGGAAAACGGTTCAAATCTATTTTTCATTAAAAATAACCACGTACAACGAGAGTAATCATCAATAAAGTAACAAAATACTTAGACTCTAAAGTAGACATAGTACAAGAAGGACCCCAAACGTCAGAGTGAACTAAAGGAAAGGGGGACAAAACCTTTTTATTGACTCGATCAGGAAAATGATTACGAGTGTGTTTCCCTAATGTCACGACTCACAATGTAAAGTGGACAACTTAGGTGTCCTAGCTTAACATAGATAGTATGAGGGGAATCTGTGGTAGAACACGTTTTGAATGATGTAGAAAGATAATAGAGGCCTTGAGACTCACATCCGACGCCAATCGTCCGTCCCGAACTCTGGTCCTGTAGGGTAACATTATCATTAGTGAAAGTAATTATACAGTCATGGGACCGAATCAATCGACTATCTGAAAGTAAATTAAAAGGGCATCCAGGTACATAGAGAACAGATGCAACTAAAATGGAAGGGAGAATTTGGACAATGCCAACCCCTTGAGACCGGGTTTGAGAGCCATTGGCAGAAGTTATAGTAGGTAAAAAACCAGATGTAGAGAGAGAAGAAAAGAGACCTTTATTACCAATGACATGATCAAACGCACCAGAATGAAGAACCCAATGCCCGAGAGAAGATGAGTGAGAGAAGTAAATAGATGAATTACCAGTGTGTTCAACCAAAGTAGTAGAACTAGAGTTCGGATGACTCTGAATCCATTGGAGGAAATCATCATAATTTGTCGGGGAGCCCTGTGGAGATGGTGTAGTCTGAATAGTGACAGAAGGATCGAGTTGAGTTGCATTTATAGAAGGCGAAGGCTTACCATGCAACTTCCAACAACGATCAATAGTATGTCCAAGCCGATTATAATACTCACATTTGGGATGAGGCTTAGAGTTGGACGGTCCTCCACGAGAGCGACTCTAATTATGTCCTAGAGATGCAAGGGAAACAGTGTCACACGGAGCTGAAGTAATAGAGGGCTTAGCTGGATGTTTTGCTGGTACTCGAAAGAGGATCGCTGAGGTTGTAAACATATCCAGAACAATAACATACCCCAAAATTTGATCCCAAGTTGTAGAGTACTCCTGGGGTAAGCCATAGAGTGCAAGAAGCATGAAGAAGGTGATGTGTTGATCCAGCTCCTTCTATTGTTCAACTGGATTACTTGCAGCACGTGGAAGAAGCTCATTATAATCATGGAGTGCACTATGAACAATGCCAAAATATGGAAAAACAGAGGCTGTTTTAACTGGAACTTGTATATTCGTGACTCGAAACTGAAAACTCAACTCAAGGCATATATGGAATCAGAAGGTTGAGGCGATTGCAACTGAAGAAGCGGTGTCGTGGACAGTTGTCGGACGAGTTGTCATACGCGGTGGCAGAGGGTGGCGCGTGGAGAGAGGCGACGCTTATAGGTGCGTGGGAGGCTTTTTTGACGACACGTTGAAGGGTGGGCCAATCTAGGGTGTACGACGCTGCTGGAGTGGTCGTACGTCGAAAAAGGTCATTGGAGATAACGACAACAGTGACGACAAACCGTGGTGGCTGAAAAAAATTTCACCAGAGATAGTAGGTCATCCAGGTAGTTGAAGATCAGGGTAGTCTCTCGAAAATATTGAGAGCCATGTTGAATAACCTGTGTGTTGCACCCGGAAATTCTTTATATAGACTTCATGTGATAAATACACATAATGACAAAAATAGTTACAAACAATAAGAATACTTACAAACTTTCTATTTATTTACATACTAATATTTTATTTTCAATAAATGTAAATTAATTTTACACTAACGTCCATTGAAAGTTTTTTTATTTTAATTACTTGGGCAACAATTTGGAAACAAAATTCAGTCGAAATGTGATTTCATTGGTAATATCAAAATAAAAATATCAAATTCCTCGTTCACAAGACAATACAGATGTCAACTTTCTTTTCATACGTTAAAGTCAATACAAAGGTCAATTTATCAATATTCATTATCACTACACAAGACAATCATTTCACTGATCTAGAAAATATAAATAAATATATATTTTTGTATTGATGCGAAAATTATCAATAAGTTTGGCCATGGCCCAATTATTTCTCATGGTTCCTAAGTATGATAGAAGTTAAAAAAAAAAAAAAAAAGACAATTCAGTCACTTGCACCCCTTTCTGTTAAAAGTGATATCCAAATATATATACAACACCGACTAAAGGAGTCTACAGGTGCATGAAGAGACTGTCTTCTAACCTTAAAAACGAATTGATGAAAATTTATGATTATCTCTTTATAAACGATCAATATTACATATACTCAATAGTGGAGGGGAAAAAAGAAAAAGAAAAAAAATAATTAATACTCCTACAAAACTTCAATAGCATGAGGCTTCCCAGCCAGTTGAGCACAATTGGATGGTTAAATAATTGCATACTCTGTCAATATTTTCAACCAGAAGCCGAAGCAGTTTTCTTCTCTTTATCAGAATCATCTAGCTCTTCCTTCTGAAATTCTTCAATCAATTCACGCTGTCTCTCTGTCAGGTCTCTGCAGAAGATTACAAAAAAGGGCATTTAAATATCGATCAAACAAAAGTATCACACTGCATGTTAGCACTACAATAAAAACAACTATTCCGCTGATCCCGCTTGAAATTTTATGCATTACGATGGGCATTTCCTTCGGAACCTGTGAATGAAACTTAAGAACCCACTTTTGACACACTAAACCATATAAAAGTGAAAAGCATTTTTTGTTGTTTCCTAAGAGCCCGTCCATCGAAACACGCAGCGTTAAATAGGCATGCAGAAGACATTTTGTACCGACGGACAAAGCAATGGGAAATTACGATGGATATTATTTGAAATTCAAATACCAACGCACTCTACCATCAAAAACGCAAGAGTCTTTTTTAATGACGGAAAAGGCTGGCGAAAATGTTTTTATTACTAGGCCAAACGGCCTCTACTTTCTTTTGTTTCTTATTCTCTCTTCTCTCTCACTATTATCACTCTAAACAGCCACACTCCCTCTTCTGGCCACCCACACGGCCATCCCCACCTCACTCTCAACTCTCTGAAACACCAATCCAATCATCTCAGTGTTTCCACCTCTGACCTTCACTGCTTTCAACTCATGAATTCATCTACACCACCAGATCCTTCACTTCCCATCACCAATTAAACAATCCAAGACCCGCCTTGCTGACCATCTTGAAATGGTCGCCGACGAGTCGCCAGAACATGCTGGGGGTATGGCGGCATGGCAAACCCAGAGCCACTCAAATCAACTCAAAGATTGAGGAAACCACACTTTGAGGTTGAGATTCGACAGAGAATAAAGATGACGGGGTTGGCTGAACAGGTTGAAAAACCCAGAAAAAGAAAGCATAGTGGTCAACCCAAGGATAAAAGAACTTGCCTCAGCCTGTATAAAATTATTTTATAATTAAAAAGGATTTAATATAAATTAAAAAAATTAAATACTGACATTGAAGAATGATAACAAATCTAACACTCACATTGGGATGGTGATGTTAAAATGAACGTATTGATCGCCTAATGTATAAGAATTTTTGGTCTTGATCCCTGTGAAGAGATGACAAACAAGTTAATGATCGTAAAAAGATGATCTCAAACTAAACTCTAATAAAAATTCAGGCAAAAGATTCATGGAATTTTTCGGGTGTATTTTCTTTAAAATGTCTCACATATTATCCATAAACAATATCTCACATATTATCCATAAACAATATCAACTTGCTCACCTTTCTTTTTCAGAACCACCTTCTGACCATGTTGGGTTCCAGGACGTACCTGCCAACAGGACCAACCATCAAACTTTCATCACTTATAAAACCAAAATATCATAAAATTTATACTGCAATAACAATACAAACCTTAAGAACGACATCTCCTGTAAGAGTTGGGACCTGAATGGTTCCGCCCAAAATTGCCTGAAAAGGAAATAAAAAAATAGCTGGTTTATTTATTAATTTTAAGTGATGCTTTTAGTACAACTATAAGGCAACACAGACAACTAAAGACATGTTTGAGATCCAAAATATGTATGAAAATGGAACATCCAGCACCAACCACAAGTCCACAACCAACACTGCCAATTCAAAATTAATAAACACAAACTGGCAAACATCAATCTTACTAAATGGAACATCCAGCAGACAAATTGATTACTGCCCCCAAATCCTATTAAATATCCATAGGCTCCAAGCCAATCAGGAAATTTTAAACTACAAAACTCTCAAATTCACCAATTTTTATTTGTCATACGTCAAGATTTATAACTGGCAGAGCTACTTTGATTTCACCAGTTCTATTGTCTCTAGATTTAAATCCTGAAGTCCACATGAGCACGATAGTCAATCATATATGTGGAATTGTTAAAGATAAAAAGAAGTTAAGGTAGCATTATAACTCATAACGTCATTCAATTCTTCTATTTGGTACTTCAAATCGCCAAGAGATACAACAAGAACTGTATGTTGTAACTACTAGAGATGTCAAAATAGATGGATTGGATGGACTTGAATGGATTGAAACAATCCATTAAGGTCCACTTAAAATTAGTCAAAAAATATCCACTAAATTGTTATAGTTGCTAAAAAGTGATTTTTCTTTAATTCAAGTTTAATTTAAATATGACAAAAGAACAATTAGTTTATTTGGTCAAATATCTTCCTTAAAAATTACGTTATACCTAACAAATTGAGATGAAAACCTGTCAAGAACATAACTAAATATGTTCTGACAAATAAAAATAAAAATAGAACATCTTCAGTTTTTTATGAACTACAGTTTCAAAACGTTTGTGAACTTCACTATTTTGCCCATGGTAGTCAAAATCCTAATCCAGCACGTAGGATCCCACGATTTTATGATCGCGAACCCCTTTCCCTGTTCATTGATGAGCAGAAACCCTAAATGATGGGAGACATTGGTATTGATCGTGGAATCAGTGGAATCGCTAATCTTGCACGATTCTGCGTGTTTCAGCATCATATGGATTTGCTACTATTTTGAAGTTTTTCAGCATCATTTTCTGAGTGTTTTAGTTGTTTTATGAATCTAATGATCCCAAATTAGAGTTTCTTTAAGTATTTTGGGAGTGATTTGAAGTTTTTTTTTACTAATGTTGATTGTGAGATCAAAAATCAGAATCATAAGATTCTGATCTGTATAGTTATTAGTATGTATTAATTAGGATTTCAATTTTATTTTTATTTCCTTTTAGGATAGCATTTATAGGGAATCAGTTTCCTAATTACCAGCTCTATTATAACTTAATTACTTGTACTATTTATACTCCTTATGTAACCAGTTTCATTATCAAGTGAATAAACAATCACTTTTACGCATGGTATCAGAGCTAGATCTGAACCATCCATAGTCTCTTTCATCGACCCAACCATGGAAGAAGACAAAACAAAAGTCTCACCCACAGAGACTGGCATAAATCTTGTCGGCTCAATCGAAGGGACTGAACTTCTCATCACTGGCCACAAGTTGAATGGGCAAAACCACCTTAAATGGAAATTGTCAAAACCATTCTGCAACAGGGACATCAGAGACAATGCAACACACAACCCACAAGAAATGGAAGAGAAACAGGATCAATCTCCATTCAGCAAAGAACAAATAGAGGCTCTGCAGAAAATGCTCTGACAGATTGTTCTTACTGCAAAAAAATGTGGTACAGCTTCAGTAGCACAAAAAGGTAATTTTCTACATGTTTTACACACTAACAAAGGAAAACCAAAATCATGGATCATAGATTCAGGAGCCTCGGATCACATGATTGGAGATATAACAATACTTGACAATTATTCTCCACGTCATGATAACTCCTCTATTCGGATTGCTGATGGTACCTTGTCAAAGGTTACTGGTACAGGTTCTGTTATTATTTCAAAAAATATTACACTGATTTCTGTGCTATATGTGCCCAAACTTGATTTCAACTTGCTATCTATTAGCAAACTGACTAGAGACTTGAGATGTGTCGCTAAATTTTTTCCCAATCTGTGTGAATTTCAAACTTTGGAGTCGGGAAAGACAGTTGGTAGTGCTAAAGAGTATGCTGGACTTCACTACTTGCAAGTTGAAGATTCCTCCAAAGAACTCAAAGCCAATTCTTGTGCAGTGGTTTCTCCAAATAGTGACGAGTCTCTAATGTTGTGGCACTATCGATTCGGTCACCCAAATCTCAAGTACGTAGAGAAATTGTTTCTCTCATTATTCAGTAAAAACCTAATCAACTTTCATTGTGAAGTATGTCAATTATCCAAGCATACCCAAAACACATACTCACCTAAACCATATAAACCCTCTCAACCCTTCTCCTTAATTCACAGTGATGTATGGGGGTCATCTCGGGTTAGCAACATTATTGGAGCTAAATGGTTTGTTACATTGATCGATGATCACACAAGAGTCACATGGATATTTCTCATGAAAGAGAAATCAGATGTTGGAAAATTATTTGAGTTTTTCACACCATGGTGCAAACACAATTCCAAACAAAAATTAAGGTGCTCATAACTGACAATGGTCGTGAATATTTTAGTTCAGCACTAGAGTCCTACCTTAAGATACATGGAATTGTCCATCAGAGTTCATGTGTAGATACCCCCCAACGAAATGGGGTCGCAAAAAGGAAAAATAGGCATCTACTGGAAGTAACAAGATCTCTCATGCAAGCCACAAATGTACCAAAACATTTTGGGGAGAAGTTGTCCTTTCGGCCACCTATCTCATAAATATGATGTCTTCCCGCATCCTCAATTTTGACACACCCTATTCTACTCTCCAAACTATTTTTCCAACCAGCTGAGTTCTCACCTCAATCCCATTTAAAATCTTTGGATGTTCAGCTTTTGTTCACAACCTAAACCCTCTCCGCAGCAAACTTGACCCAAAATCTATCAAATGTATTTTTCTTGGCTACTCACCTCACCAAAAAGGATATAGGTGTTACTCCCCGACAATCAGAAAATTTTACCACACTATGGATGTGGCCTTCTTTGAGAATCAACCTTATTACTCCAAAGTTGGAATTCAGGGGAAGAATACCTTAATCCCGAAAGAAACAACAAAATTCCAATTTTTGGGTTTTGAGATGGTCGAACAAACTGCAGCAGCAGAAACAAAAAAATCCTGCACCTACAGAATCAGCCAAATCGGTAAATTCTGCAACAGCAGAACCAACAAATTCCACACCAACAGTACCAGTAAATTCCACACCAATAGAACCAAAAATCCCACCAAGCCATTTGAACTTGTCCTTGAAACTGCACTAGTAGAAAGTACTGCACAAGAAGCTACCTGGAAAGTTTACACTAGGAGGAAGAAAAACAATTTGGTGGTAGAGTAAAAAATTGCTCCGGTGCAAAGTCATGTATCTAACCAGGCTCTAGAAAATGGAATCTCCTCAGGTAATACTCTTCCTAACTCAGAATCTGTCCCTACGAGTTCAACTAACAATGATGTTCCTATTGCATTAAGAAAATGGAAGAGAACTTGTACTCAACATCCAATTGAAAGATTTGTGTCATATGGGAAACTATCACAAAAATACAGTGCATTTGTAGCAGCACTTGGTTAAAAATAACACCTGGGAAATTACTGCATATTCCAAGAAATGTTCAAGAAGCCCTTCAACTACCTAAGTGGGCAACAGCCGTAGCAGAAGAGGTTCATACATTGATTAAAAGTAACACCTGGGAAATTACTGCATTACCAGAAGGAAAAAAGCAAGTTGGATGTAAGTGGATATTCTCTATCAAGTACAATGCTAATGGGAGCAAAACTAGTACAAGGCTCGATTAGTAGCAAAGGGATTCACCCAATCATATGGCATAGACTATGAAGAGACATTTGCTCCAGTGGCCAAACTTAACTTAGTACGAGTAATACTATCCGTGGCTGCAAACTTGGATTGGCCACTACACCAGCTAGATATTATGAATACTTTCCTAAATTGTGAGTTAGAAGAGGAAGTATACATGCAAATTCCCTTAGGACTTGAATCATCCAGGCATCCAGCACCTTAAACAAGGTGTGTATTGAATGAGAGAAAATGAGAGACATATGGTGAAACCGTGCGTCTGAACTACACAACGGAGTCTGTTTTATATAGGCTCAAAGCAATAAATATAAAAATAAATATGGGAGATACTATCCCTATTTACATGATATGATGTGATTTGTAATAAATATAAAGATGATAAATATATTTTCAACAGTGTGCAAGCTCCAAAAATTCTTGTATGGTCTCAAGCAATCCCCAGGAGCGTCGTTTGAAAGATTGACTCGAGTTGTCAAAGAAGATGGATTCATACAAGGCCAATCAGATCACAGAGTTTGTCAAACACTCCTTTGAAGGCAAGGTAACTTTATTCATTGTGTATGTTGATGACATCGTTATCACAAGTGATGATCATGAGCAAATCAAACACTTGAAATAACTCTTGGCTAGGGAATTTGAAGTCAAAGACTTGGGGAAACTCAATTTTAGGGATGGAAGTAGCTCGCTCAAAGAAGGGAATATATGTTTCTCAAAGAAAATACACCCTAGACTTACTCAAAGAAATCGGAATGCTTGGGTGTAAGGCTGCCAATACTCCTATGGAATCAGTAAGCAAAAGCAACTTCGAAGAAGGTCATCTAACTGACAAAGATAGGTACCAAAGTCTAGTTAGGAAATTAATATATCTAACTCATACTCGACCTGATATTGGATTTGACATGAGCATGGCAAGTTGCTACATGACAAGTCCTACTGAAGTTCACATGAAAGCTGTGAACAGAATCCTACAGTACCTTAAGGGTACACCAGGTAGGGGTCTTCACTTCAAGAAAAACTTAATAGAGGTATTGAAGTATACACCGACTCAGATTGGGATGGATGTACATCAGACAAAAAATCAACTACCGACTATTGCTCTTTTGTGTGGGGAAACATGGTCACTTGGAGAAGTAAGAAACAGTATGTGGTAGCAAGAAGCAATGCAGAAGCTGAATTCAAAGCCATGGCACAGGGCAATTGTGAAGGGATATGGCTGAAGAAGATATTGGATGAAATCAAAGTTCCAACCAATTACACCATGAGGTTGTATTGTAACAACAAAGCTGCCATCAGCATCTCAAAGAACCCGGTTCACCATGATAGAACAAAACGTGTGGAACCAGCATTTCATAAAGGAGAAAATTGATAGTGGTACTATATAAGTAATGATCATGTACCATCATGCAATCAAATAGCAGACATCCTAACGAAAGCTCTCCCAAGAAATACATATGAAAATATCATATCCAATCTAGGCTTGATAGATATTTACCACCCAGTTTGAGGGGGAGGGTTGACTATGAGATCAAAAATCAGAATCATAAGATTTTGATCTGTATAGTTATTAGTATGTATTATAGGGAATCAGTTTCCTAATTACTAGCTCTATCATGATTATACATAATTAAATTACTTGTAGTGTTTATACTCCTTATGCAATCAGTTTCATTATCAAGTGAATAAACAATCACTTTTCCGCAACAAAATTATGTTGTTTTACATGCATATGTATGAATCTATATGCAATATATATGAATTTCTAAATTTGGTAGGATCTTGCAATCCGTGCAACGATCTCAAGATTCACAATCTTGTGAACCTTCCCCGATCCTACGTAGGATCTTGATTTTGACTACTTTGATTTCTCCAATGATGCGCGACACCCACCACAATTGTCGTCACAATGTGGCACCCTCCACCCCTGACAATTCCCCAATGTGACATCACTGCCGCTTGTCACCCTCCACCTCCTAGCACCCTTTAAAACCACTATCGTGTGGCACCCACCATGTCATGTGTCACACTCCTCCATCAAGATCAACATCCAACACCCTCCACAACCAGTCACCACTGCCTCAACCTGGCACCCTCCACCACCACTATTGCCACCATCACACCAGACACCCTCCACTACCACCATTGCAAAGAACCCTCACCCCATTTTCACCGAACCACCCTTCATATCCACCGCTACTGCATCAGCACGTTCCACCATGGTTGAGTAAGTGGGTTAGACTAGAAAGAGGATAGGATATGCACAAAAATAGTGGGGATGGAGACGTGACATTTAATAATGAGGATAGGGTCTAAGTATGTAAATTCCGTAGCAAAGCATTTTACAATATTGAGACATCAGTGAAATCAATATAATAGAGTTTTTAAAGCATATAAAAAAAAGGGTAAGTTTGTGAATTCAGTTTGTGAATTCAGTAGCTAAGCATTTTCCAATATTGAGACATTAGCAAAATCAATATAAAAGAATTTTTAAAGCATATAAGCTGCACCAGTTCTCGTTAGCTTCCTGTTAGTGGGGCTTGTTGCGAGAAGGATTGTGTCATGTGCTTTGTTGGAAGGGTGGGAACTTCCTTTGTATTCAAGACCAATTATAATTTCAAAGAAATTAAATAAAGAACTAATATCGATCATTTATTAAAAATAAATGAAGGTTATTGGTCAAGCATTAAAAGTATCTCATTCTTGGCAGCTAAGAATCCTATTCCTCCAACAAAATTTGGATTTAGGTTTCTTTATGTGGGAATTGGTTTAGAGTGGAATGGTCCCATTTTGTGCATTTCTATACCGAACAAAGTAATAGGCATTCCTATGGAAGAGAGGCAGAAACGGAACCCTCATTCCACCATAAAATAAATAAAATGTACTCTTTAAAGAGTTTTCTTGGAAGGATAATGGGAAAGGGGAATTAGAAGTTAAAATTAAAACATTTTTGTTGGAAGATGTAATGAGAAGAAGAATTTTCCCTTTCTCCTCACAAACTTACTTTCTTGAACTTTTCATTTACACTAACAAAAATGTTCATTTACTATATCAAACTAAAACATTCAGTTTAACTCACAATAATTTTACACTTATAACTCCTCCCTTTTTTCCCTCATTAATATTCAGTTCATAATGATAGGCCTATTAAGGAGGGAGTTTATTAAATTAGTTAATTGGGAAGTTAGTAGTAAAGAAAGATCTCATAGATTAGAAAGATCTCATGAATGATAGCTCTATTAACAGGAAGGAGAGAATGGAGGAGGAGAGGCCTAGATCTCTCGAATATGCAGGGAATTTACATTCTTTCTGTACACTCTTACTATTCTAAGTGCTGCTCTTACATTGGAGCATGATTGGGAATAGGGTTCTTGAAAAAAATCAGACTTCATCTTGATTTCTAATCCAGTTCCTAGCACAAACACAGAAGGTGACCCTTTCTCATCCCATCCTGACCTTTTCTTTGCCCTATCCCATCACTTTCAATTCCAATGATATTCCGCTATCACTGAAATATCCAAACATATCCCAGGGGAACACCCTAACGGTAAAGCATTAGTTAATTCAGTGGTGTAGCATTCAAGGACCCGATAAGAGAAAAAAGAAAGTTGAAACAAAAAATTATGAAAATTAGGCACAAGCTAAAGAATCACGATTTTCTTCATTAAGGAACATTACCTGAGTGATACTTAAAACAGTATCTACATGAATATCAGATCCTTCTCTACGGAAGACAGGATCTTCCCTGACCTGCAAGAAAGAAAGGACAAAAAAATGATTGCGCATGCACGGAGAAGGGAGATATAAAAGAACGAGGGAAATGACCTCAAGGATATGAAGAGATTAAAGTTTTCACCTTGATAGTAACATAGAGATCACCAGGATGATCTCCATCAGGATCTGCACCACCACTTCTGTAAACCTTAATGGTTTCATTGTTGTCAATCCCTTCAAATGTATAAATATATGAAAATGTAAATGAAAATATGTAATGTAAATATAAACATGTAAATCAGTGAATTTTTCTAAAAGTCGTAACTCCTTATTGAACACAATGCATGTGGAATATGAAAAGGAAATTATTAATAATTGTCTTGTTTGGCACCATAACTAATAGTCAAATTTATCATCAGAAAGATAGAGTCACTGTCGCATCAAATTATTCAAAAATCAGAATTCTAAATTATCGAGAACCATAGACTAGAATTTTCTAGCTCCTTTCTGCTTGTCCTTTTCGTCATATTGATACTAATATATAATGACAAAATTGGGAGTGTCTGGACTCTCTTCCTAGTTCATACCAAACAAATTTAGTCTAAAAAGCAAGATCTTATTATAGTAAGTTGAGTATCTATTATGATCCTTCTTTCTTGTTTGAACAAAAGAGTTGACTATCAGGCATATATATTTTTTAAAAACAATATTTAAAAAAATTAAAATAGAAGGCGGATTGGCTTACATTAGTGGGTAAGAAGTACCTAAATAATAAATTATTATGAGCTTCAGTAGATAGAAAGAAGACTGTACAGCTAGTAATAATTAGCAGAATGCACAGAAAATCGCCAGGAAAATTGGTCGATGAGACTCTCATTATAAGCCATATGAACATGATTCGCATAATAACAACGCATCCCAAAATTCAAAAAATAATGATTACCAGGCATAATATCCAATTTGACCGACTTTGTTCCTTTGTTAACCTTTGCACCCCGGCATGACTTGCAGAAACTCTGTTTTCAACCAGAAAAAAAAAATCAAATTAAATAATATTTGCAAACAGTATTAGCTATTGGTATGATAGACCAAGCATAGCCATATCGATATGCTTCAAGTTGAACCTAGCATTATCTATTATTATGATTTATCAATATCTATAGAAATGAATGTGAAGAGGGAAAAAAAGCTACAACCACCAAGTCTAAGTGGAGTCAGGACTCAGGAGTCAGTTACATTGGTTCAATCATGTCATACATTCATGGAATATATAAGATTCAAAAATAGGTGGTTCAGACTGAGATGTATTGCATTCAAAAAGATACATCAGTGATCTCCTTTTATCGATCGTTGATTTATTATTTAAAACGGAATGAATGGTAGAGAATAATATTGCCAATTTTGTATTACTGTACTAGGAACACTGGCGTACCCCTTCAATAAGGAGAGACCTTAGAATCAGCAAACATGGAGAGTTTAGCTATGGCTTTCCTCGGTCTCCCTCTACCTCAAACTATTGAACTACCCTCCATCTAGTCTACTCTTCTTATCAGTGCTACTATAGTTCCTAAGAGGAGATTTAACTATCTTATCAACAACTATTTCTAAACCAATTTTTTCTTTAATGGTTATATAATATTTGTAATCCTATTGTTTCTTGCATAACCCCTCACCTATCATTATCATTAATCAAATTCAATACATTTTCATTCTTGTGATGCTAAGTTCACTTTTTTAATGTTTTTCTACCGTACAAGAATCAGTTCCTTACAACATTGCAAGTCTTACAACTGTTCAATAAAAATTTCTTATAAGCTTGAGTATATTTTCTTCACGTTACCGTTGAAACATTCTTTCATAGCATCAACCCTACTTGAATCCTTTAGTTTATGGATCTAAGATACTTAAAAACATGTGACTTGTATAATGTATCTTCTCCAAGTTTCACCTTACATTAGAAGGTTTTGTTATTGCTAAGTTGAATTCTGTAAACTCTATTTCTACTTCTGCATTGGATGAAACGTTGTGTTTCCAAACTTGTCACCATATCTTAAATTTTAATCAATCTCATTTCTTGACTCTCCAAGACTATATGATCAACAAAAAGTCTGTACTACGTCACCATTTCTTGGATACCCTATCATAAACAGAAGTAATTCTCCAAGGATTCGAGAGCCTTGGTTCTCTCCTTTTCCCAAATAACTAACAAATTCCAAGAGAACCAACCCCCTATGACTTTGCCTTATTTTATACATAAAATAACTACTCTATACACATAAACTGCCCATGGAAGTTACTACCCAAACTGACCACAAGTTAGTTTCTTGTTCCCCTCTTATAAACATTTTTAATAAGAGAGGCTTAACACATTGCAAGTCTTACAACTGTGCAATAAAAATTTCTTATAAGCTTGAGTGATATACTCCTGTCACATGTTACCATCAAAACATTCCTCCATAGCATCAACTCTACTTGAATCCTATAGTTGAAATTCCTCTATCTCTGTCATTTGGCATTATGGAACTAAGATACTTAAAAACATGTGATTTGTGGTATTGTATGCTGTCCAATTTTCACCTTACATTATAATTTTTTTGTTCTGGCCAAGTTGAATTCCAAAAACAAACTCTATTCTACTTCTACATTGGATGAAATGAAACGTGTGTTTCCAAACTAGTCACCGTATCTCTAAATTTTATACAATTCATCTATCAACTCTCCAAGACTATATGATCAACAAAAATTCTGTACTACGACACCATTTCTTGGATATGTTTAGTATCCCTGTCTTCTTCATAAACTAAACAAGACTTGACACTGGCACATCTTGGGGATAAACAGCTCCAATGATTGATTACTTCCAATTAAGAAGAAAAAATGATCAACAATAAGCAAGTTAACTGAATCACAAATAAGTCCAGATATCAGAATACAATAAACTAAAAAAATGATAGAACTTATCAGAAAGCAATTTTTGCACCATACCGATACAATTTTGCCAGTTCCCTTACATGCACCACATGTAGTTTCCATTTTAAATATGCCAGCTTGTACAGATGTCTGGATATATAACATAGTCATCAAATTATCAAAAAAATTAAAATGAACATACATTAATATTGGAAAGAAGGTTAAATTTTTAATTTCAAGACCAACACAATACTCACCACTCCAGACCCTTTACAGCGCTTACAGGTTTCAGGTCTTGTACCAGGAGGAACCCCGCTCCCACCTGCAATAGTTCAGCAAAAGAGAGACTTTGTAATCTTCGAGGTGCATAGTCCTTACAAATTGAACTGAATATATGGTGGCACCTAAATTCACAGCATATATATGTTAATTAAGATATGGCCATACCACAAGTGTTACAAAGCATATCTGTTTGAAATGTAATGGTTTTGGTGCATCCTCGGACAGCTTCCATAAAGGAAAGTTCAACGAAAGTCTGAAAAATAGATTTAGACGTATAGTCATAAATAAATCCTTAACATACTAATAGATGTCCAAATACAAATAAAAAAGAACCTTGACATCCTGTCCGCCAATGTTCTGATGAAAGAAGCTGTTGACAAAATCCTGATCGCCATTGAGTGAATAACCAGAGAAGTAATATACATATTAGCCTTCAATTGTGGAACATATAACTCAAGCAAATTTAACTGACATTTCTATTTATTGAGAAAAATAATTTACAAAATTTCTACAACAATAAAAAAGAACAGATGCATAACCCAACACATGATACAAATTAAGATGCTTGCACCATTACTTGAGTCATAAGCATGCATATTTGCACAACTTTTTTAAAACTCAATTGATCATTCTGTCTTCTGCCTTTAGATTGAACTAGTAACTGATGCAGTTGGACTATTTATTATTGCTATGAAACAGAAATCCTGACGAAATTTTATACTAAAATGCAGACCGGCCTAATAAAAAGGAAAGACAGACCCACTAAAAGACATGATTAGTAAAAAAATGAAAAGACCAGCAAGTCATTACATGATCACGGAATATCTGCTCAAAGGGATTAAAGCCACCACTGCCACCAAAACCATTGCTTTCTTGGTTTACAAAAGCATCATGGCCAACCTACATAATGAAGATAAAGAAGATATAAGATAATAATACCAATAGACTCAAACGAAATGTACCATTCTTCCCAAACTCCTTTTCTCTCCAAAATATCTCTCTATATATTTTAGGTTCAGTTCCCCAATCTCCTATGTTGTCAGTCTCAGATAGCGGCGCGGAGTGCCAAACCCCAAAAATGGGATAGCGGGATGACCGCTATTGCGAAGGCGAAAAAACAGTATATAAGCTAAACATAAAATACAAACAGTAGACAAAAATACTAAAAAAATGGCAAAATACACAAAAATAAAGGGGTAATCATACTTCATAATCAAAATCCAACATCGAAATCAAGATCTAATAGTAATCCTATGTAGGCAGTAGCAGATAGCGTAGCGGCCGATCCTCAAAACGCTATTGCGGGTAGCGGTATAGCCACTACGTCGAAGTCTAGGGGAACATTTAGAAGCAATTACTACTATACACATATAAAGGCAAAAAAATAGAAAAATGTAAAAACTAAAGAAACGCTTCGTCTTCTCCGCGAATCAGCCACAATCAAGGCCAGGACAGCCGCAACCCTAATAAGCGACGCGACGCCGTTTTGCATAGCGCCGGACCACCGCGATGCGATGCACCGCCGCAATTGCGGTCGTGATGGCCGCCCGCTTCTGACTACATAGTAGTAATCAATAAGTTCTAATAGTAATCGAAATAGTAATCAAGTTCTAATAGTAATCAAAATTAAGTTATAAAGGTAATCAAGTTCTACTGGAACAGAGGAAGAAAACAAAACTGGAATAGAGGAAGAAAACAAAACTGAAACAGAGGAAGAAAACGAAAAATGTAACAGAGGAAGAAAACGATGGAGGAAAACAAAACAGATGAAGAAGAAACGAAACTGTTGCTGACTGAGGAAGAAACAGTTTCGTCAGCGAAACAGAGGAAGAAGAAGGCAAACGGTTTCTTTTCTGAAAAACAAAGATGTACGATGCAGGCTGAGGTGTGAAAAAGAGTTAGTGGGTTTATATTAATAAAATAATTAGGGCTTCACTGGGTGCAAAAAGATCCAAATACCCTTAATGAAATAACTAAAAAATTCAAAAAAACCTGTGTTTTTTGGAAAACACAGAACTCGGGTCTAAATGCGAGTCGGGCCACGACAGTGACGCGCAATTTGCAGCCGCAAGCGCCGCATCCGTTGATGGCGTTTCCACGCCCAGAGGCGTCACATAGTAAGGCCATCCGCCGCACTGGGATTCCGGGATCAACAACATAGCCAATCTCTATGAAACAATTGTCCACTATGTATGTTATATTTCACTATTATGTAACTATACTCTTCTTCGATACTATTAATCTACAATTTACAATCTCATGTGCATACTCATCTCAATATAGTAACAAAAATAAAATGTTCATAAAAGGAACCAAATAGAAAATATCTGGAAAGATATGAGACCTGATCATACTGTTGACGCTTTTCCTCATCCTTCAAAGTCTACAATGCAATTACAGAAAGAATGGGGATGAAAGGTCAAGAGATCAAAAGTTGGTTTGCAAATCATACAATGATTTAAAGTAAACCACTAAATAGTATCAAGAACAACAACAGCAATAACGGTCACCTCATAAGCCATTGAAACTTCTTGAAATTTTTTTTCAGCTTCCGGATCATCTTTGTTTGTGTCAGGATGGAGCTTTTTTGCAAGCTGAAGAACATAAAAAAATGATATTTAGAAAAATAAAAAATACAGAATCATTTCGTGCAAATAAGTCATATGCTTGTCAATTATGATTGAAGACCATATGTAAAGAAATAAATAAATAAATAAATAAATAAATAAATAAAGAAGGAAAAATAGGGTAACTGCAGTATATTCACAATTATTAGGCATATAATATGGGAACAAACTGCACACGTTAAAATAATACAAGAGGACATATATTCTGACTAAGAGAATCGTACAAATGGTATCATGTGCAGAATTTGAATGCAAATTAAAAACATGTTTCAATATTATGACAGGAACATGATATAAAAACTCTTCCTCAGGAAATTCAAACTATTATTTGTAAGCATCCACTTGTGAAATGATAAAAGTATCACAAACTAAAACGAAAAACTAACAGTTTCTCTAGAATATAGCATATGGAAAAGAATTAAATTAAAAAAGAAATATGCAACATGATCGATTTTAACAAGGAAATGTATGAAAATTAAGAAATTGCATAGTTTTACCAGGAAATAAGTCTGTTGTTTGCCCTGAAAAATGTTCGACATAAAATTACATGTATATTGACACTGGTTAAGTAAAACCTACCCCATAGTATGCTTTCTTTATTTCAGAAGAACTTGCATTCTTACTGACACCAAGAACTTCATAATAGTCTCTTGCCAATGATGCTGAAAAAGAGTTAAGGGGATAAAAAATAGTCATTGACATGTAACAGACAATAAACAAATATGCATACATATTCATAGATTATAAAGACCAATGAAAAATGAAGCCGTCTATTTTGTCACCAAAGCAAAAAATAATAATAACAGATAAAATGCATGCCCTATATAACAAAACCAAATTTAAAAAAGCTTTTCCATGTGACTCAAGGAATAACGAAACAGAACACATAATTTATATGAATTTAAACCTGAGCCGTGAATGGATCTAGATGCCCCAAAATAAGTATTTATTGCTCCCAATAGCACCCGGTTCTTCAAATTTACACCATCTCCAACTGCAATTGTATAAGTTGTTAAAATAGTAGCAAAAATGCACAACCTCAATGTAAATTTTTTTTATAAAGTGAAAGAAAAGTCTCAAATCAACATTCAAATGCAAACTATAATTACAAAAATACAATCAAGTCAATTTTAGCAGCAGAAAAATAAAACTGGCATTATTCGCAACAGATTTTCATTCCCCTCTTTAACACATACCATTGGGAAAATAATTTCCAAAAACTTTGGAAGGATTGCGAAATCCTGAATTCAATGTCTTGTACCCCCTTTGTAACACTCCTTCATATGTCTGAAATTCACCAACAAAAAAAAAAACTCAATCAAAAAATAAAACAAATACATCCATCATAATTGTTCAATTGCATTACACACAAAAAATTGTGCCAAATCAATAAGCGTGAGAGAGAGAGAGAGAGATTGTGTACGGATTTATCGGCGTTACGGAGGAGTTTAGGGGAAAGGGAATGAAGAAGCTTGACGCCATTGGAGCGAACCATTTGGGAATGATGATTAGGGGTCTGTTGTGGTTGCGCGAGCAATGGGTCTAAAACCCCTTTCGCAAAACCCTAATTTTGTGAACAAACGAGTAGAAGGTTCTAGTTTTGAGTTGAATTCAACAGTGACTAGAGGATGCAGAAAGTTTAGTAATGTTATTACTTTTTATTTTTTACTAGGAACAAATCTCTCCGAGTCCTTGATATTTTTGAGTGTGTCATGTGTATTTTAAATAAAAATCTATTTATTATTTTAATATTTATAAATAATAAATATTTATCATTTATTTTTTTATACATAGGTAGTAAATATTTATCCGTAACTTTTATATTTATTACTGAAAACATTTTGTTTTTCGTATTAGAAAATAATATTAATAACAAATATATATTTCATATTTTTATAATATTTATCAATGATAAATATTTGTTCTATGTTTTTTATGTATTAGCGGCAAGTACTTGTATTATAATTTTTATATTTATCACTGCTAATATTTGTTACGTGTAACTTTTTATATTTATTACTAACAAATATATGTTTCATGTTTTTTAATATATCCTGTCATTTTTTATATATATCATTTATGTAATTTTATTGAAACTGTAATTTTTTTTTTATATTTATTACTGATAAATATTTATCACATGTTTGTTATAATATTTGAAATTGAAAAAAAGAAGAAAAAATAAAAGACCAACAAATATTTATTCAATCTTTTTTATATTTATCACTTATGTAATTTTATTGAAACTACAAATTTTTCTTTGTGTAATTACATTGTTGTTCCGTTTATACATTCGTTAATGTTTTTACTTTATAAATTAATTATATAAATAATAATTATGTTTCAGTAGCACTTTTTTATTGCAGTTTTATGTGCAATATTTTTTTAAGTATTATATACAATCTTACGTGTAGAATCTTTAAATATTTTTTGCAGTTTTTTTGTGTGCCGATTTTCTTTTCGGTTTTTTGTGCAATTTTTTATTTAAACGAAATAGCCATTAGAATATATTACTATTTATTCTTAAATAAAACCAAAAGATTAAATTTTAAATAAAATAATATTGTAATTTTCATAGCAGTCTTTTTTTATATTGATAGTAAATTTTGTTGTAGTAATAATATGAAGAAAAAAAAAAAGAAAATAAAAGAGAGAAAAAATAATTATCTGCAAAATTATGAAAGGCCCAATCTTGTAGGAATTATTGCTGGTTGGCGGCTCTTTCCAATTTGGAGGGGAAGTAAATGTAGGGGGCTAATATTATAGTTTTTGTGTTTAAAGTTAATAAATATTTTTAATTTATATCACATATTTTAAAGTTAATAAATAGATATGGAGAGAAATACGGAGGATAGTAACACCCCTCTATGCACCCATGCTATTTTTTTTGTCACACGATGCACTCATTATTTTCAATACTCCACTTAATTATAAATTTAAATAAATAATTTCATATATAAACTAAATAGATTAAGAATAAGAGTTTAATGTTTGTAAAAAAAATAAGAGTATAATGATGGAGGTGCATTGTAACACTCCAATTTTCTTTATCTAAAGTATTATTAATATGTTCTTCTTATTATTATTAGAATTAAATAAATGCATTAATTTCTTATAAAATCGCATGCGGTGATAATTTAGTGATAGCATAACCTAATAGATATTTAAATGATATATTTCTAATGAACTTTGTTTTTTTTTTTTGCTATTTAGGATCACTTTTATAGTTAGTAGAATAATTATAATAATAAGAATAATTAGTTTTATGCCGTGTAGGATTTAGGATAAGATATAATTAATTTGTATGAGTAGGAATTTGAGTGAATAGTAACTACTAAAATATTTTTGAGAGCTTAATAGGGAGTGCAGTCAACTTAGGAGGAGTGTATTTATCAATCTTCCAATAAATAAATTAAAAGGAAATAGAAATATGAATAAAAGAATATAAATAGTGTGTGTGAGAAAAACATTGTACAATAGAAAGAAGAGAAGAAAAGAAAGAAAAAGAGAGAAGAGGAAGAGAATAGAGGAGAGGTGAGATGAGATGAGAATGGGAAAAAAGAGCAATAAAATGAGAGAGAGCTAAGAGAAAGAAAAAAGAGACAAGGGAAATTGTGAGAGGAAGGAAGAGTGAGGGATGAAGAGAACAAAGAAAAATGGCAACAAGAAGAGATAGAAGGTTAAGGGTTCAACCATGGAAGAAGAATAGAGAAATAATGAGTCAATTTTGGGGTTAGGGTTCTTGCATGTTTGAAAAGGAAACATAAAGCTCAACAATGGTGGATTTCATCTCCTTCGATTTTCATTCTTAGAGGTAACATAGAAAACCCTTTTCAAACCTCTCTTAGGTGTGCTTAGAGATCTTGATTGCATGTTGTTAATATATGTTTCATGATTTGCATGTTTGGGTATTGAGATAATCCTATTTGATTTAATATCATTGATTATTAATAATGCATGTTAGATGTTTGTATTAATTACTATGAAGAGTTGTTGTTTTATTATGATTGTTGTGTGTTGTGGTTGAGTTCGTGATGAGATGATAATTGTTTATTATTGGTAATTAATTGATTATATGATGAGTTTTGAATGTATTTTACTTAGTTTAGCATATGAACTTGAGAATATAAAGTTTGAAATGAAAATAGTATATTGCTGTCTCTGAACCCGTATAGGTATATCTTCTATATTTTATTCATAACTTTCTCCGTAGTGTTTTGAGCCGATTTCTATTCCATTAGAAAAAATAGACTTAATTACCTTCGAAATATGCACTGGTTTTACTAATTTTCATTGAGAATTGATAGAGGAAATTGAGTTACAAGTTGGAAAACAATATGAGCTAAACTCTTTATATATATATATATATAGGGTTCATTCTAGCTAGATGAATGTTTTGTCTATATACGACGGGAGCGAGGGATAAGCGAGGGTAAGTGGGACACCACTTACGAACTTAATTATGTTCAATCTTACCAAAAGAGGTCATTCAAGTAGACGTCATTGGGTGAAACCAATGTAGTCTTTATGACTTACTTGTTATATAGAGTTTAAGTGTAAGACCCTTAATTTTAAATTCTAATTTATGCAATTTTAGTGTGTTTTGTGTTGAATTGTTGAGGCATTTAGCCAATTTTATTTTATTTTGTGAATTAAATACCAAAAATATTTTTTATTAGAGATTATTAATATGTTTAATAATATATATATATATATATATATTTATATATATATATATATGTTTTGAGACCCGATTAAAATTATTTGTCGAAGAATAATTTAATTGTTTCAAAAAATTTAATATCGGGCAGATTTTTTTAAAAATGTCACTTGTTGTTGAAAAATTTATCTCCGGATTGAATTGCAGTGAGAGTAGATTCTTTTTTTTAAAAAAAGTGGTTTGAGAAGTGATGTGAGGTGATGTGTGAAATGATGATTTTTTTATAAAAAATATCTAAGTTTAGATATTTGTTTTGGTTGGTTTTAATTATAATATATATATATATATATATATATATATATATATATATATATATATGATGGAAAGAAAGAAAACAGAGAAGCAGAGAACAGAAACATTTTTTTTTCCTTTCAGCCTCGCCTTTCTCCCTCCTCGCTTTCTTCTTCTTCCTCTGTTTCAAAAAGAAATGTGTTAGTGGAAAAAAAAAATCGCAAAACACAAACCTCCATTTATCTTCTAGATCTAAGCTTCCATTCGAGAAGTGTTAGAAAGGAAAGTTGCTCATCTCTATACTACGGTGCTTGTGAGCTAATTTAATTAAGGTGAGACAATTACTTCCTCCTCATTTTTCCTAAATTCGTAAACTTTATACGGTGGGGGTATGAGTGAAATTTTTTAGTTCTTAACAAATCCTTGTTGTTGTGTTGTTGTTGTTGTGGTGGTGGTTGTTGTTGTTGTTGATTTTGTTAGTAATGGTAAAAATAAATTGATTTTTGATGTGTTTGAGTTACGTAATGAGTTATTTTCAAATAAATGAGTTTGAATTGAAGTTGAAATTTTACAAAAAAAAATTAGAGTTGTTAAAGTTGTGGAAAATGTTCAAATTTTAACTAAGTTAAAGAGTTTGAGCAAAAAAGTTAGATTGAAATTAAAATGTTTAGAGTTAAAAGTGTTACTCTTTTAATTACTCTTGGACTGAGTTTAAAAAGAAAAAGTTTAGAGTACTTTATTAACTCAAATTTTTTGTGCTTTAATAATCGAGTGTGTGTATGTTTGATTTGGAAAATATTTGTTTTATTTAGTTTTAACTAAATAATGTAGATTATTTGGTTTTAAAAGTTTGGTGTGTGAAAAAGATATAATTTTGAGAATTTTGTTGTGGTTGGATAAATTTTAGTTGTGAACAAATCGTTATAAATATTTATGTTTATGTAGTTAGCTCCTTGAGTCTCGAAAAGGAATCGAGACCGTTGGCACCGAGTTAGCGGTGGGGAGAACTCTGATATATTAATGTTGTGTGGTGATTAAAGAAAAATGACTTTTCTTAGTTTATGCATTTCCAAAAATAGTTGTTATGATTGATGATTAGGAATGTATACATGTGGTTATCAAATCTTTGAACTGGTGTTTTAAGGAAAATTAGTGAATTGTTATTTCAAGTTTTTATATGTATACTTCCAATTTAAAAAAAAAATGAGTTATATCAAATTTGAGAAAAATTAGTGGTTGTGTGAAAAAATTTGAGAAAAATAATTTAAAACGTTTCGAAAAAAATTGTTAGTGAATTCACTGAAAAATTAAAGGATTTAATTTCTAAAAATATTATATGTTGAAAGTGTGTTGTGGTTAATAATACTATTAGTCCTTACTCATTGTAAACTCTTTTAGTAAAATATACTCTAAAGGGGCTAGGAGTAAGAAATGATTTGTAAGGTAGTTAAAGTTTAAGGGATTAATTTGACTAAGTCAAACACTATTTGATTAAAGGTGTCGACACGAACGAGATTTTTCGTTGTATTTGATTGTGGTAGTGATAATCGTTGGAAAAGCTATAACTGAGGTAAGGGCTCCTTCCAAATTTTTCGTTTGCATATAGGGACTCTGTATGTATGATTGATGTATAATCAATGTGTGATTGCGTGATAATTAATTTCGACGTGAATATATATATATATATATTGAGTGAAAATAAGGTTTGTTACATCTTATGAATTTACGATTAAATTTGATGTGATTAATGTGCGTTCAATGTGTGAATTTGTGGAGATTGAGTTTGAGGTGATTGTGTATTCATAACTAATAATATGTGCGTTACGAATTGTATTGAGGAAAATCTGTTTTGAGTATACTTTGTGATAAGTTTGAAAAATTATTAGTGTTAAATGAGTATTAAATAAAAAAGGGGAATCTTTTAATAGCTACATTTACATAATGATTGATGTGGAAGAGTCAGAGTATGCTCATGCATTCCATAGCTTGTGGTGATCGTGATGGGTCACAGTGTCGGTGGTGACCGCGATGGGCCACGATGTTAAGTGGTGACCGTGATGGGCCACGAAGTTAAGTGATGACCGTGATGGGCCACATGATGGTTTCATGTGATAGTTGGTCCATCTTATCCTTACGAGAATTTAACTGATGTGTAAGGCTTGTGATAGGCTACACTATAGTAAATTGTGCTAGTTTGTGAGAGACTGCACCTCGGTAATTAGTACTGGCCTGTGATAGACGGTACATTTATGATTTACGTCCCTAGAGGAGGGTTTTGTCTTGGAAATTCCGGAATCGTGTGCATTGGCATATAAGCATTGTATTAGGGTGCTTGGCACGCGAGTCATGTTTGTTATAATATGGTAATTGTATATACAGACTTTGTTATTGTTTGTTATCATGTCGTAATTGCTAAGTGTTATTGCTTGTCTTTAGGATGTCATTGTTAAATGTTATTTGTTAATTTCCGTTCCCTTTACATTGTTGTGGAAATTGGGCTTTGCCCTCAGATGATACCCGAGTTCGTTCCACCGATTGTTACCTTGATGATGGAAACTTCGTTAGACTTCCCTGACCGAGACTCGCCAACTGCTTGGGTATACAACCTCATCTCAAGCAGGGCTACTTATACAGGGAGGGTAGCGAGGACAAGTAGGAGAATTGGAGCAGTATACCTCGTGGAGCTCACTCGTGAGAGAATCGACTATCTGGTACCTTCAGGATTGGTGCTCGGGATAAGTGGAGCAATTGAAGATGCAGAGGATTCCTCAGTTAGAGTTGAGGCGGAGGCCACCGTAGGAGCTGGAGATACAGTGGTTGGACCGGGGACTGGCGGAAAGATAAGGGGCCGATGCCAGTGGAGCGAGAGATTGCAGGGCCATCTAGGCGGACCGAGTCAGAGCTTCCATTTCTGATGAATGATCCCTTACCGACTGTCACTAAAGTAGTTGACTGTTTTGAGATTCCAGCGCTGCCGAAGCCACCTATCTCGTGGGTGGATTTGACTTCTGAGGAGACCGATCCTTCTATGGATGTTGATGGGGAGGAGGTTACCTCGAAGATGGATACTGCGTCAGAAGGGATTTGCGGAGTGTGTGGAGGTCACCCATGTTATTGTAGTTGCTAGTAGATGATCAGATTTGCTTGGTTGTATAGGGACTTAGTGTTGTTTGGTGGTCGTACTTATTTCATTTTGGGATAACTGTATCTATAACTTATATTGTTAGTTGACTTTTGTTTTGGTTGGTCCATGTTCCAATTTTTTAACGTGACCATGGGGGAATAGCATTCTTGGAGCAGTACTTTTGTCCAAGTGTCTGCCGAGAATACCCCAGGGGTATGAGCGATGCCTGACAGGTCTCATAGCCCCGATGTATTTTTCTAGTTGTATACTGTAGACTATTGGCCCAATTACTATTTTAGTCGGTTGTATATTTATGATGTAATTAGTTATGACTTTTGTCATTTGTGTTACGACTTGGTATTTTATTAATTTATTTTTGAAAAAAAATACACTCGCGTTGTTGAAAATCGGGGTGTTACATTAAGTCATTAGATTACTCACGTCTAGTGACTTAAACTGTTTGAAAGATTTTAGGCTAGAAGTAGAAAAGGTATTTGAGTATCGTTTACGAAGAAATAATATTTTATTAAATTGAGGTGGAGTTTATAATCAAGAGGATTTTTCATTCTTAGCACACATGCATGACTGAGAAACATCTATAATTGTTTTTATTAAATCTATATTACAGCGTTTTATGCTCACTATTTTGGGGGTGATATTTTCCAGGTAATAGGTAAACGTTGAAAGTTTGAGGTGTATCTTGATTGCTCACCAGTCCTTCATTGTCATGAGTCGGAGTGGGATCAGGTCTTGAGTCTATATTAGAGTTATAGTTCAATGAAGTCTCACTTGAAAGTTGTTTTAAAGTTTGTAAATATTTTAGCATTCTAAGTTATTTCAAAAGTTTATAAAAGAATTTCTATTTATTTCCAAGCACTTAGAAATTTATTTAATTGAAAATTTCAGTTTCATCTACATTGTGTACAATTTTTTAAGATTCATAGTTAAATTTTAGGCGTTACATTATTTGGTATTAGAGCCGGTCAATTCAAAAAAAAAATTGGACTGTGAGTTATTAGTCTATAAATGATTTGGTCTCTAGGAAGTCAATCGGTAGTGTTCTATAGTTTAATGTCAATTTCATATTCTTAGTACGAGTTAATGAGATAGGTCACCTCATGAAGTCGTGCGAAGAATAGGGGATGATATTATCCCATATAACTAAGTTTGAATCTACCCACTTAATTAGTGGATATTTTGAGTTAAAACATTTTCTAGAAAATGTTTATGTTTTTAAGCATTATGAATATTAAGGAGCCTATATTATGTTAATACATGACTTTTATAACTTCTACTTTATCTTAATAATATTTATTGAGTAAGTCATAAATTCTACTAGCAATATTTTATTGAAATGAAATTTTATCTCTTGATTGAGGCATAAGTTATATAGCATGCTATTTGAATTGATAGAAGTAAATCGCTTCTCATTATTTTTATTACCTATATTATGTTAAAAATAAAATTGTGTATAGAATAAAATAGTAGACAAATATGATATAACAAAAATAGAGGGTTTCATAATTTTCCTTTATGGTGATTTTGTTAGAGTAAGAATAGTATATGACCTTTTTATTTCTAGTATCTTATTGTTGTTGAGAATATGAATCATGGTTGAATATAAAGTTATGAGTTGTGGGTTGATTGTCATGGTAGGATGATATGAGGTTTGAGTTGTATTTCTGTTATGGATTGGTCCCTTTTTGATGTATTTCATTTCACATGCGATGCTTCGTGAATTGAAAGTAAGATTTTTTTTTTTAATGTATAATAACCATATCACGGATGATTTACAACTTGTATTCATGCTCTATTATGACTAATGATATAATGGTAGGTGACCTTTGACTTATCAATACTTAAAACTTGTGATAACTAGAATTCACACTATTGTAATGAGGATTAAAATGTTTAATAATAACAATCCTGAAGTACCTTCTATACGGATATCTCTCATTTGATATGAGTATATTAACTTGAGTCTATATAACATGAGATATTGTAACATAAGAGATGAAATAGGGGTTTTCAAAACTTTATACATGTCTTGTAAAATTCATAGATAAGTATTGTGACAATGTCAATTCCAATTTTAAAAAGTCACCTTGCAATTTAGCTATTTGCAGCCTCCATAACTTTTAAAATCATTTTCTTTTAATTAATCACTAAAAAGATTTTTTTTTTCTCTTCGCTTGTATGGTTTCAACGTCTGAAGTATATAACTTGTTTGTTTTCTACTTGATCTTTCTAATTTTCTTCTTGCCTTGTATTTTTCCATTACTTTCTTGAATTTATGTTTTAAATTATTTTTGGATGGGCAATGAATTGTCACTAAAGTATTTGCTTTGCACAACATATGTATATATGCGTGCATGATGATTTCATGCTACTATATGTTACTAAGAATATTGTTTAGATATTTTATAATTGAGATATAAACTTGAGGTAATCTCTTAAAGAAAATTAATTTAAGAGTACTTTACATAGAAAAGAATGAGTCGTACTCTTGAAAGTGAAAATAGAATTACACTTACCTATTTTAGTAAGTTTCCTTGAGTGATTGAAGTTTGTTTTAATAATCTATGATATGTGTGAAGTCGTGCTAATGAATTAGGCAATGACGGTGGTTGTGTGCTAAATATGATTTTCGAATGGTTATTTTGAATTTGAAAATTTATAAAAATTTCATAAATATTGATGGTATTAAAATGAGAACCATTAGAGAATTGTCAGATTTGCTTCGAGGTTTTGATAAAACAACTTTCTACCTTAATTGTAGGTTTCATTTTGTTTTACAATGTGATTTGAAATTTGCCTTGAAATATACTTATAAGAGTTTTTTGGAGTAAACTACAAGCTGAATTGTGATTTTTGATTTTTGATATATGTTTGGGTACGAATTGTTCGTGTATCCATGATGTTTATGCATGTCAGGTATTGTAGGGCATGGAGGGTAAATAATAGTATGGTTTCAGCATTGTGCTAGTGGGTAATCTTGCTTGTGGACAAATATTAAAGATGTTTAGTTTTAATAATTTTAGCTTAAAGGGTTTCTATGTAAAATTAGGACACCCTAACTAGTTTCGTCTTTGATAGTAACTGAGTAGTGAAACCAAGGTTAGTGTCAGAGTTTGTAACATGGAGGAATTTGAGTGGACTAGTTGCAAAATTAGTGACCTACAAAACCTCATCCTTACCCTTAGAATTTAGTTCTAAGATTTAGATGAAATCCAAAATATTGATGAGTGAACTCGTGCATCTTTAAGATCGTCTAAACGTCATATGATCAAAGTGCACAACCGTATTAGAACAACTTTTAAGTAATTTTTTTGCCAAACTCGCTTAGAATTTTTATTAGTGGCAAATGTGCACTCGTGATTTTTTGATAAATACATTTGTGCTTATTTGATCTATTAAACATGTTTAACTTATGGTGTGCTATCTATTGTGTTGTACATGTTATACATAAGCACATACTACATAGATTTCATAGCACACTTATATATACACACTAGTTTTTTTTCCTTGTTGATTAGACACAATTGATGTTTAAGAGATATTTTTCTTGAACGATATATTTATTGAATGCGCAATTTGTTGGTCGATAGCGGTAATAATTTAAATAGGATTATGTAATATGGTAATAAGATTATGTAATATAGTTTAACTTAGTAACTTGTTAGATTAAATTAATTTGTTGATTGTTAAAAGTGTTTTTCATGTATAATAATGATAAGTATGTTTTATGATGCCTTATTTGAGATTAACCTGATCTCGAAAGAATAAAATCCAAGAGAACAACTCTATAATACCAAAGATATTGACTAGTCATACTCTAGCATGCCTAAGCCCTGGAGTGCCTGCTTGGCCGTAGTTGATGTCAGTAATCCATCTTGCCTAAGACCTCAAGTGCACCCAAGAAGTTGAGGTGAGTATGCTATGGTAAAAGTTTATTACTATATGATGTTAGTCATTTTGTCTTGAGTAATAATTGTGAATGTAAATATTAAAAATGATTTAAAATTATCAAGTATTCTGATTTATTTTAATAGATATAATTAATATTCAAGGATTGTTTAACTTGTTATGTAATATGTAAATGTTATCTAGGTATGTAACGAGTATCATAGTTGATTGTTTAGTACTTCTGTTAAGGTTAAAGATTAAAGTTTAGACAATTTTGAGGACAAATTTTTTAAAAGGTAGGAGGAATGTAACACTCCAACTTTCTTTATCTAAATTATTATCAATATGTCATTATTATTACTATTAATGTTATTATTAGAATTAAATAAATGCACTAATTCCTTATAAAATCGCATGCGGTGATAATTTAGTGATAGCATAACCTATTGGAAATTCGAATGGTAAATGTTTAACAAACTTTAGTATTTTTTTAATGCTATTTAGGATCAATTTTATAGTTAGTAGAATAATTATAATAATAAGAATAATTAGTTTTATGACTTGTATGATTTAGGATAAGGTATAATTAATTTGCATGAGTAGGAATTTAAGTGAGTAGTAACTACTAAAATATCATTGATGGCTTAATAGGGGGTGCAAACCACTTAGGATGGGTGTGCCTATCAATCCTCGAATAAATAAATTAAAAGGAAATAAAAATAGGACTATGATAAAAAGAATAGAAATAGTGTGAGGGAGAAACATTGTAAAATAGAAACAAGAGAAGAAAGGAAAGAAAAAGACGGAAGAGAATAGAGGAGAGGTGAGATGAGATGAAAAAAGAAAAAGAAAAAAAAAAGCAATAAAATGAGAGAGAGCTAAGAGAAAGAAAAAAGAAACAAGAGAAATTGTGAGAGAGGAATGAGGAGTGAGGCATGAAGAGAACAAAGAAAAATGGTCAAGAAAACAAGAAGAGATAAAAGATTAAGGGTTCAACCATGGAAGAAGAATAGAGAAATAATGAGTCAATTTTAGGGTTAGAGTTCTTGCATGTTTGAAAAGGAAATATAAAGCTTAACAATGGTGAATTTCATCTCCTCTGATTTGCATTCTTAGAGGTAACATAGAAAACCCTCTTAAAACCTCTCTTGGGTGTGCTTAGAGATCTTGATTGCATGTTGCTAATATCTGTTCATGATTTGCATGTTTGGGTATTGAGATAATCCTATTTGATTTAGTATCATTGATTATTAATAATGCATGTTAAGTCTTTGTATTAATTACTATGAAGAGTTGTTGTTTTATTATGATTGTTGAGTGTTGTGGTTGAGTTGGTGATGAGATGATAGTTGTTTATTATTGATAATTAATTGGTTTTATGCTAAGTATTGAATGTATTCTACTTAGTTGAGCATATGAACTTGAGAATACAAAGTATGAAATGAAAATAATATGATGTTGTCTCTGAACATCTATAGGAATACCTTCGACGTTTTGTTCAAAACTTTCTCCATAGATAGTGTTTTGAGGTGATTTATGTCCCATTAGAAACTAGACTTTATTTCCTTTGAAATAGGTAATGGTTTCACTAATTTTCATTGAAAATTGATAGAGAAAATTGAGTTACAAGTTGAAAAACAATTTGTTGTTCCGTTTTTGTTTCCGTATACCTTATTGTTTAAACTGTATTAATTGAATGTCTATTATGCAGAATAAAAATTATATTTATAAACTAGACATCTTAAATGTTCTAAAATGTTATCGTTTATTCAAATCAGATATCGTTTGATATTTTAATTAAATTGCCAAAATTATAGTGTTTTCTATAGAAAAAGATTATGACGTAGTTGAGTTAAAATGAGTATAATAGAAGAAATAGGAATCAGTTTTGAGTGAAATCAATTGGACTTTAAAGTTTATTCATATTAATTTGTTACTGTAAATTTTATAAGTTTATATTAAATTTAATTTTTTTTGTGATTTTATGACGTGGATTGTTCTATTTTATAAGTTGTTTTGCAGTAGTCATCTTCAAATATCTATATTTTGAGCTATGAAAACTCGCTTTTGAGTGAAACCAGTTGAGTCTGAAAGAAGACGTATAGTAGTTTTATCATGTTAAAATTTATAAATTTCCTAAGTATAGAAATGATTCAGTAGTATTGTCAACACAACTCCTTTGTCGTAAGATTATTATGTTATGTTGTTGACTTTAGAATACCATTACTCGAGTTATATAGAAAGCTTAAATATAAAACTTTTTTCCTATAAGTTTGATGCTAATACACGTGTCTATGTATATATATGATATTCATATGATTTTTATGTTAAGCCCGTGTTCAATTGTGTGAATGGAGTAAAGGATTACTCTTATGTTATGATTAGATACATACTATATTTTTATTATATATATATATGTATATATATATATATACATATATATATATATATATTATTTTAGTTAGATGAATTCTCCGTGTATTAAAATAAATAAAGTTCATCCTAATTTATTAAAATAAATAATGTATAATTTGCCACATAAATTTATATATATATATATATATATATATATATATATATATATTTTGTAATTACATTTTCAAAATAACCGTAAAACACTTTATTCTTATTTGTTGTGATAAAAACTAATTTAAACTAACTGTGCATATCTCATTTTCTCTAAGAATAATGGTCATCTTCCTTTATATATTTTTGACATGTTTAAAAAATCAATTACATTTTTCAAGGGCTTATATGCTTCTTTGGTCCATTTTGACATGCTTCTTTGATGTGGATTTGAGTGCTTCCACATGAGATTTATAGATCTAATCAAGTGATGTGCTTCCACATGAGATTTAAATATCTAATCAAGTGATTTCTTCAAATAAAGTGACAAAATAAAAGAAAAAAGAAAGAAAGAAACATGGGTTAGATGGAGAAGATGGAGAATGCGCCACAATCAATGATGATCAATAAGTCAATGTGGAATCGCTACAATAGTAAGGAAGCCATTGATAAGATTCAAACAAGTTCTAATACAAGAACTCAAACAGGTCTCACTCACCGTTCTCATTATAGAAAATTCTAATTCATTTCAAACTTGTCTTAATGGAGTTACAGATGCATATTTATGATAAAACTATTTCTAAATCTAAATTGGCCATAAATGACACTATTCTCTAGGCCTATATTGGAATTACAACATATTTTTTAAAAATAAATTAAATGTAAGGAAGCAAATATCTTCACTTACACATGACATCAACTAAATGTAAATTAAAACTATTACAATTTCAAATTAAAGCAAACTAAGAATTATTACAAATCAAATTAAAATAAATAAAGTTCATCCTAATTTATTAAAGAAATTCGATGTCCTTATCATTCTCTCCTTCTTGAAGAAATTCGACCACAAATTTAAGCTCCATTATATCGTACATGAAGAAAGAATCCAAATAAACCACAAGCTCATCATATCCACCAGAGTTGAATGAAAAATTGGAAAAGTCATCAAATGTGTTAAGTTGGTGAAACACATTTCCGTCTTGAACAATTAACATCTTATCACATTTATAGTAAAAGTAAGAAATTCTAAAGATGGAGACAAAGTTATACCTTTTGAAGTTGATATTATTTACTAAACTTACCTTATTTGGATTGAAATTTGTGGCATACAATACGTTACTTTGTATTTGCAAAGGCTTCAAAGCAAGTTGAGTCTCATGGATATTTTCTTCATCACTAACAAATGACGACTCAATAATTTCTTTGCAAGCATCCTTTTGAGGAACCTTTGACCAATCACCTTCAAGCACTAACATTACTTCATTCACCTCACTCTCTTGTTTAAAGAGACTTTCAATTTTACCATCATCTTTCTCTTTGCTTTTAAAGTCAATGTATTGATGACATTCCTCTTTTAGAGACAAATAGTTGGAGTCAATTTCTTTCTTTTTGTCTCTCAAATGTGTCTCCTTTTCTTCTTTCTTTTCTTTAATTTTCTCTTTCGCTCTCAAGGCTATCTTATCTTTTTCCTCTTCCTCTTTCTTTTATTTGATTTTCTCATTCTCTCTCAAGGCTAGCTTCTCTACTTTTATTGCCTCTTTTGCATATCCATTTTCATAATGATATTCCACATACTCCGGATCCAATACAAAATCTCTAATTTATTCATGATATGATATACTTCTCTCTTTTTCTTGATCCTTATTGTTATATTCTACATGTCTTTTCTCTTTTTCATATTTTCTATCATCCTCTCAAAATCTCTAAGCCTCTTTACTTTTTCTTTATTTCTTCTTTCATACATCATTTCCTCTTCACCATAATCTCTATATCTTCTTTCTTTTTCTCAATTTCTTCTAAATCTCCTCTCATACATCATTTCCTTCTCATCATAATCTTTATATCTTCTTCTCTCCTCATGAAATCTATGTCTACTTTTTCCCTCGATTTCAAATCCATCTTCATTTTGAGAAGATCTTCCATGATGAGATCTCATATCTCTTTAATTCACAAGCTCTTCTCTCAAGACATTCATTTGAGTATTCCAAATTTTTGTAAAATGATTCATAAGAGAAGCGGTTATAGGAGAATGGGGATTTGATTTACTTCCACTCATGATGTCAACAACAACAAACAACAAGTACCACAATAATCATGTAAATGTTAAGAACAAGTTAAGAAAATAAAAATAAGGTCGTCACCACTCACTAAGTGTTTACACTCAAGAAATGTATATGATTTGCACTCTTGCCTTTTTCCAATCGAACTCCTCTTTCAAGTTCTTAAAAAAGAACCCAAGCAAAAATTCAAATCAAAGAATTGAAACACAATGTAACAAGTCCACAAAAGCTATCAACACAAGAGTTTCAAGAAGGAAAACTCTAAGACAAAACTAAGAGGATTTAAAATGACAAACAAGAAAAATTAAGTAAATGAAGACACACACAAGTAGATTAATAAATACAACAAGGAGGGTTTTCGGAGTTGGTTTTAATTTTAGGGTTTAAGCATTCGTTTTCTTCGTTCCGCTCATTTCTCGTCTCTTGCATTCTGTTGTCACCATGTGGGCTCTTCGTCGAACTTCAATTGGTTTCACCCTAAGGTAAACACTAAACCCACTCATTCTACCCGTTGTTTCTTCTGCATCACCTTTTCTTTACTTTTATTTATTCATCATGCATTCACAACCTAATTTTATTTTTATATGAATTATTTGCATTGTATCAATGTTACTAACTACTATTAACTTTAATGTTACTAATGATTTTTTTTGCGTTGTATTAATTTAGAGCAATACGGCGTCAAGTATTTTTTGAAATGTGTGTAAAGTATAAAATTTAAAAAGTAGAAGAGCGACAAATATAAACATTTACGGTGTAACATATGGTGTTAGTATTTTGAAGTTCAAATAACATAGCTGTTTAATTTAGAGAATTAGAGTGGTAGCTGCTGATTTTTTTATACACATTTAGGTGTTTTTTTTTGCTAATTGTTTAATGTGTATTGTTTGTAGAAGCCAATGGGTTTATAATGTTGGAACTTCTTGTGTCAAATTAATGCCAAATACTTTGGTGAAATATGAAGATGCGGCTCCTGATTCTCATCAAATGAAACATGATAGATTTCTGTCAACGGGCCACACATTTTACCACACAAGTCATGCTTCTAAGACATTTACAGTGAGCAGGCGTGAACTTTCGTCACAAGCTGATGCTAGTAGCACGAAAGATGATGATAATGATGAAGAGATGGAGATGGAAGATCGGTTGATTAAGCTGGAGGTAGACAGAGACAGAGATAGTGTTGAGTCTCAAACAAATCTGTTTGAAGGTGACGAGGGTGTTTCGAAACCACATAATGAGCTGGAGTTGTTGGATACTGAAAGTGATCTAGATGCGAAAAATTCACAGAGTAGAAACAAGAGATCATAATTATTCAAGGCAGTTGTAAACGTTATCGTTGATTCTACTCTGAACAAGTGGGCTGAAAAAGGTAAAGAATTAAGCAGGCAAGAGATCACATTGGCCTTGATTAATCTTCGAAAGTGGAAAATGTATGGAAGGGCCTTGCAGGTAAATTAATCAAACGTATATTTGCATCCAATTTTACATTTAAAGTATTCATGTTAGGAAAGCAAACTTAGCGTCACCATAGGGGCAGTCTTCAGGGTGTGCGGGAGCCGGGAGAAGCGACCGCACAAGTCCTATTTTTATGGGGCCCCATTTATTTTATATATATATATATATATATATATATATATATATTAAAAGTAAAAAACAATTATGTACAAGTACTTTGCACAGGTAAGCCAAGTGACCAAGAGATGACTCTATTCTGCCTTCCTCCTCAGTACACAATTTCGGTTATGAAAGCATCTCCACTCCACCACTTCACTTCACCACAACCACATCATAATTGGAGTCGGGTTAGTGATTTAGAACTTGGGGATTTTAGGGTGTCGAGCTAGATATATTTTTCACATAGAAATATGGCATGGAGAATTTTCGCATCACCACTTTTCAATAAACTTCTCTTCCACAATAATCTCATCCCCTTCTTACTTCTCAAAACAAGGTACCTCTCACTCTCTCCCCCCGTTTTTCTTGTTCGCTTTGAATAAGGCTAAGGCCATGTTTGGATAAACACTTCATATGATAAAGTCAAATTGTTTTGATATAAGCTCTAAGCTGTTGAATAACTTACGAAAATTAATTGAAAAGAGCTCATAGACATGTTACAAGTTGTTTCCATGAACTCTCCTAAACAGTTTATGCAAATAAATAAGCTGAAATAGAGGTTTTAAAGTCTAAATAATCATTAAAGTCGGGTTTTGTTTTTAAATTTTTAAATATTTAATTTTTAAATAAATGTTTGGTTGAATATTGATTTACAATTTTGTAGTTTGAACTATGTTGTTATATGCAAGGTTTATGTGCAGGAACCTATATTTGGCCACAATCAGGATTTGAAAGTTCCTTGCATAGTAGGGTGCCTAAGCTTTCATTCAGGTCCATTTTCAAAGTTTAATAATGATAATAAGGTTGTGGAGCAACTTCAAGATTCTGAAAATTCCACTAGTGCTAATGGTGATGATGTCAAAATAATGAGGAAAAAACTCAAGGGTAAAAGAGTTGTTGTAACTGTAAGGCGGCTTAAGTTCTTTAGATTTAAGAAGAAGAAAGAGTATGAAAGGATGACAATAGAGGAAAGAATTTTATACAAGTTATTAAAGGTAATTTCTCTTCTTGCATATTAGTATTTTACTTACTACACATGGTTTATAATTGGGATTTGGATTTCCTACCGTTAAGGGAATATGGATTTATGAAATCACTGAATTTATAGAGTTGGATTTCACCTGGTATGTTATTTCAAGAGAAAGATGCAAATAATTGGTGGATATAAAGTTAGTTTGGTGGCTGAGGTGGAGGAGTTAGGGAGTAAAGTGACAAGGTCGCAAGTTCGATCCCCACCAAAATATTAACAATACTAATTACTAACATTAATTGTTGCAAAATAAAAAAACTATAATGTAAATTCCGTAGTAGTGTCAATCCTGACGATGGGTATCTGCCTAACTCTTCATGCGACTTTGAGCTCGAATGAGGTGATGCTTCGGTTGTTGTAAACACTCATCCTTATCGAGCAACTCTAAGAAGCGAGTGATAATGGGTGGAGCTCTTCCATACACCGCTTCGAAGGGAGTCGTTCCGATTGCCCATGAAAGCCAAGTGACCTAAGTCTTGGGTTGATCTAAAATGAAACACCACAAAATGGTTTTTAAGCAGCGGTTTATCCCTTGTTGAAAATAACGAGTTTTTGTCTTATGTGAGATTCAAACCCAGTACTTGGGGATAAGTACTGTCGTCCATCCATTCCCACTACCAATTGATATGTGGGTAAGGGTCGTGCTGTTACAAAAAAAGGCGCCTTTTTATGTAACAGTCCGACCTTTACCGTTATCGGAACTATTACTCACGACATTCTGGCTCCCCCTTTCCCCTTGTTGAAAATAGCGAGTTTTTGCCTTCTTGGGAATCGAACCCGGAACCTAGGGGATAAGTACTGCCGTCGATCCATTCCCACTACCGACATAATCATCAAAAACAACCCATGATCCTGAGATATTGACATCAGAAGAACATTTTTTCTTCATAAAGAAGGGCCACAAATCTAAAAATTATGTGCCACTTGGAAGAAGGGTAATTTACCAAGGTGTAATTTCAAACATGCATCTACATTGGAAAAACATCAAACTTTGAAAGTGGTGGTGACGACATTTTCACCAGAGGAGGTTAGGGAGATTGCCACGGATCTGGCAAGATTGATTGGCGGAATAGCGCTCGACATTCATGAAGATGACACAATAATAATGTATAGAGGCAAAAATTACTCTCAACCACCAACAGAGATAATGTCTCCAGAAAGAAGGTACTTTGTCTCATGTTCAATATTTAAGCTGATAAAATATTCCATCTGGCTCTCATAGTCGGCTACTTTTCTAGTGCGCTTCATTTGAAAAATAGTGAACAGTGATGCATTTGGTGTGTTTAAGAAATATGTATTATTGCGAGAAATGATAATTATTAGGCTTAATTGCAGTTTTAGTCCCCTTATTTATACTGATTCACGAAATTGGTCCCCCTATTTTAAAAGTCGACAGTTTTGGTCCCTCCCTCTGATTTTTTAGCTAAAAAATGATGATGTGAGATGTTTTAAATAACATGACATATGATACGATGATGTAGAGTGATTAACACCCATGAAATTGGAATAAAACATCGTAAAAACTTAACTTTCAACTTCGAAATTTTTTCGTATTTTTAATTTAATTAATGACATATAAATAATTAATGGATCTAGATGGTTTTATATCATAGAATTGTATGTCACGTCATTTAAAATATATCAAAACATCATTTTTTAGTTTAAAAATCTGATGGAGGGACCAAAACTGTCGACTTTTAAAATAGAGAGACCAAATTCGTGAATCAGTATAAATAGGGGACTAAAACTGCAATTATTAATAATAATTGTTAGATACATTTAATACCTTAGAATAATAAAACTTAAACTAGAACATCACGTGACCTTTCTCATAGTCGGCTACTTTTCAAGCGCGCTTCATTTGAAAAATTGTTGATGCATTTGGCGAGTTTTAAGAAATATATATGTATATTACTCATAAAACACCTCTAGAGTCTGCCTTTGTCCAAAAACACCTCTAGATATACGTAATCTTTGATGTTCATGCTACTTGTCTGTTACACAAAAGTTGAACTATTTCTTTCTCCTATTTTGAACTTTTTGATACTATTTTTTTTTTGTTGATGCTAGTTCTCAGTCTCTCTCTCTAGGTTACTCTCATCTTATGCAGGCATTAGATAAATCAATGATAACAATGGATGCTCACTGGATGAGGAAGATATGGACTCTGATTTCGATTCATATTCTGATAAATTATCAGACATCTTTGAGACAGATTCAGATATAGAGAACTTTGTAAATGAGAAGAAACCTGTTTATTTGGACGAATTTAATCATTTTCCAGAGCGAAGTGATGGTGACACAGATGACTTTGAGGAGCAACAGCAACAAATATCGTTGAACTCCAAAAACATGGAAAAAGATGTTGAGTTGCCCAAGTTTGACGAAGTTGACCGCATTTTTCTACATGTTGCATCATTTTTACAGAAGAAGAGAAAATGAGACTGATCATTGTACTTGATGTACTTTATTTTGTTGGGAGGTGGCATTATAGTAGTGATTTTTGGACGAGGTAATCCTATTTCATTTATGGATTAACAGTATTTTTGGTCGTGAAATATATGTCCAATCTGGTTGTAGTCTTTGAATTTTTTTATTTTTTTTTTATTTTATAAAATTGTGCTAAATTTTTTAGATTTTTCACTACGGGCAATCGTTGTCCAAAAATGATGGTGAGAAAAAATCAGTTACATTAGAGGATGAATACAACCTCAAGATGAGAATAGATGCAGAGGATATCCTTATATAAATTTGACACATAAAGAAAAGTATAAAGGTACAAAAAGGTGAAGTACTTGCCATGAAGGACACACTGGTCAAAGTGGTTAGAAAAGAGAAAGCAAAAAGCAACAATCACATAAAGACTCAATAAAAAATAGAAACTCCAATCTCATACTTAAATTCAGATATGAGAATAGACACAGAGGATAAACAAAGAAGATGGTGAATTTATGTCCTCTATGTGAGAGGATAAACAATACAAAAAAGATGATGAATTTATGTCCTCTATGTCAGAAGATAAACAACACAGAAGAGAGGATGAATTTATGTCCTCTATGTCAGAGGATAAACAACGTAGAAGAGAGGATGAACTTCTGTTGTCTATTCATCCCCGTACACGGGAAAATGAGTAAAAGTACCAAAGTACAAAAAGTGATGTCCTTGACTTGTAAGGCAATCCACTTCAAATTGTTGGGAAAAGGAAAAACAAAAAGCATAAGTCACATCAGAATTAATAAAAGCTTCATCCTCCTACAACTCAGATCCGAGGATAGATTGCAACACTCATCCTCTCAGCGTACTTAACATGAGGATAAAGGCTAAATGACAGTTTTGCAAATAAAGACAAGTCCAAGGAAACTTAGTAAAGTCTCCAACAACTATATTTTGCTAACCCATATGTTTGAAGCTCCAAAGGCAACTATAAATAGAGAAGTATTAATCTTCAAACATCAAGATAATCATCTACAAGTAAATACCTTAGTTATTCAAGTTTATCATCATTCTCTTCATTCTACGCACTTTTCCAAACTTAAACAGATCTAAGGATCATTTTTCTTGAGTGTGTTATATACAACTTCACATCACTATCTTATCTTAGAAACTTGTAATTAGATCCCAAACAATTCAAACACATTATTACTTGTATATCTTCAAGTTCATATAAACTTGGGTTATTTTGTAAGCCTATCGAGGCTAGTAAAAATACAGTGTTGTAAGTCTAGTGAGGCTAAGAAAATACATAGTTGAAAAGGTGCAGATCAGAGGACGAGTTTATGAGCACTAGTGAAAATCTTACAAAGTTGTGAGGACTGGAGTAGCCTATATTAGGTGAACTAGTATAAATTCTATGTGTGAATCTTCTTAAGCTCCACTCTCTTTATATTTGTTTTATTCACATCATTAGCACACTTATCACACGTTTCAAACTCATATTATTCTTCTTTAGATCATCCTCAATAAGAGGAGGATTATTTTTCATCTAACCGTCCTCACTCCAAAGACAACTTAAGAGGATAATATTAGTGCATGAACTAAATTTTAAAAAGGGTCACAAATCAACCCCCCTTCTTGTGACATTCACTATGTTTCCACCCAGATTAAAGCAAGCAATAGGAAGGAGGTTTCATCTGAAGAATTTGCAAAAGCAATCTTAACAAAATACGAACAATATCAATCTGATAAATTTACAAACTCAATCTGAACAAAATATGAACATAATCAATCTGAAGAGTTTACAAACTCAATCTGAACAAAATACGAACATAATAAATCTAGAAGAATGGCTCAGATTGGATTCAGAAATAAAGAATTGACAAAAGAACATATTATCAAAAAACATCTTGTTCAAAATTATTTTTGAATAATATCTTTGTTGACCAAGCTAGCTAGGAATGAAGATACAACTCATAATTAAACAAGGACTAAATTGATGCCCTAATTTTATCTATAAATGGATACTAAAGGCTGAAAAAGAATATCATCGAAAAATCAGAAAAAAGTAGAAGAACTCAAGCTCAAAATTCCAAATTCATCTTAGAGTTCAAATAGAGAAACACTTGTTGGAATGAGAAATATTTTCTGAATTTTTTGCTTAGAGTGTGATAGTCATTGTTATAATCAGCTTGTTAGAAGCAACTACTCATGTTCCAAACCCTTGTATTCAAAACCGATAGTGGTGTTAGTGTGCCTTCAACAATCTAGGGTTGTCAGATTGTGTGGAGAAGACTTGGCTGGTAGAGTCAAGGTGTGTGTGTGTTCCTCAAAAGTCTGGGGTTGTCACGCTGTTTGGGAAGACTGGCTTGGAGGGTCAGGTGCTTTGTAATTCAATTTGTTGAATTAGTGGATTAAATTCTTCTAAGTGAAGCGACTGGATGTAGCCAAGTTAGTGGTGAACCAGAATAAATTACTTGTGTCACTTTATTCCTGCACTCCTTAGTTTTGTTATTGCTTCTATTTCAAGTAAATCATCAAGTCTAAACCAATTTAATCAAATAATGAAAAAGTTATCAACTTAGTCAAACACAATTCAACCATTCCTTCTCGTGTTTGCATCTTCATTATGTTGGTTCCATTTCTTCGTTTCTCTTGTAGTGTACATCCTTTTCCCATACAACTTGAATAAAAGTTTACTCCGTTATAATTTAGTAGAATGATTACAACATTCTTGAGAATGTCTTTACAACAAAAAAATCACACTTCTTCTTTTGGAATCACTCAAAACTATTAAACTAAATAACAATCTCTTCAATTCTTGAACCACAAACAACCTTTGAAATAACAACCTTTTCTTCAACTTAGAGATATTCATCAACTCCTAAAGATACCACACATTATGTTGAAAATGAACCAACATTTTTCCTTGCTTGGTGTAGAATCTAATAGCTCACACATCCTCATACCCTTGAACACTCATAAGAGAAGGATACCCCACCTAGTCTTTTATCAAATTTTCAATCATCAAGAAAGAAAATTAGATAACGTTATCTAGTAAGAAGATCTGAAAATCATACAGAAAATATAATTTGGGAATTGAAAAAGATGAAGATAGGAGTGTTATTTGAAAATTTCTATGATGAATGATATATATATATATATGAAATGGTTCAATAGAAAACACTACTTAATGCATTGAAAAACTAACATTTTGATCGTGTGTATCGATTCATGCATTTCTATGAACTCAAAATTTAAATTTCAACAACCATGAATCAATTCATGACTTCATGAGTCGACTCATCATCTTGGAAGTTAGTTTAATGAACCAATTCATATATTGATGAATCTATTCATGCACTTCATACTTTAGAAAACAAGTTCAAGGAAATTTTGAATTGATTTATTATTTCATGAATTGAATCATTAATGCAAAATTCGCCTCCAAATTGATTTCAATCTAATTCCATGAATTATAATGCAATTGTAACACACACCTATCGATATGCATGACAAGAATTGGTTTTCTTAAGCAATTTCATGATTCACAAACTTAGTGGATATTAATATCAACAAAGCCACTTACAAACTAAGATGTGAGAGTTAAAAAGAGAATAAAGGAGACACATATATTTTATACTAGTTCACAGTAAACTGTTGCTACCTCTAGTCCTCCCATTACAGAGAGATTTTGCCTCAGTACAGTCGAGGATTTAATCCACTATTTCCAATAAGTAGTTGTACAAGTATTCTTAACTCTGCCTCTTCAAGCTTTGAGTTTTTTTTTCTCTAGCCTCTCCAGGCTGTCGTAGAACCTTTCTTCAACATACTAGCATCCTGCCATTGAGGTTCATGAGGGTCGTTGTACCTTTTTAGGTACCTCTTTGAGGATAAGAGGGTTGTGCCACTATCAGGTTGATTTACATCAGTTCTAGTTTGTGTCTAATTTGACACAAAGTATGTTTTGAGGATTCAAACTCTCATTGAGAGGATGTTACATATTCAATCTTATATCAGTTCAAGTGTATGAAAACACTTTGATTGATTTAAATTAATTCTAATAACTCTCTACTGAGATGATTTTTCATTCACTTATTTTGATCTGTTCTTTTCTTTTCTAGAGTAACACTCTTCGTTCTATATTACTCTCACTTTTTTTTTTTATTGAACCGTTTCATCTTAAATATAAGGAGGAAGTATCTGTTGAGATATTTCTGTTGGAAGTCCTTTAGGGTATAACCTTTGTACCTTTTAGGGTAAGGCTTGTGTACTTCATTTGTAGAAAGACAACCTGTATCTTCATGGATTTCAGCAAATGAACCATTGAAGATAAATCTATCCGTTGAGCTCATAACTGACTCCCAGAAATCACTCCTTAAAATATGTATGTTAATTAGAGGAAATAGAGGGTACATGATCAGATGATAGAAAAGTTAGTGTACTGTCTTACAGACCATCAGAGAAAACATGTTATTAGAGGATATACATCAGAGAAACTAAATTATAGATGATGAAGATGCGCACAGACAGAGGCTACATTGATCAGAGGATGTCATGCAGATCATTAACTTTTGTCAAAGCATTGACTTCTCTAGAGGCATTGTCTTTGTTATAGCGTTGGCTTTATCAAAGGATACATAAAAGTTCAGAGTTAGTTGATCAGATGCTTGATGAGATTATCAGAGGCAGAGGCAATCACTTGCTCGTCATGCTTGTCAGAGGTAGAGGCAGAAGAATTCTTATTACGCTTTTCAGAGGCATAGGAGCATAATCCATGTTAGGTTCATCTGAGGCAACCAAGGTAGTACATTGCTCGCATCCCAAAGTCAACTAAAGCTTGTAATAATAATGGCGCGTGTCACTAGACTTTACGCTGTCAGCCTTAAGTGAAATCTTGGTTTCTTTAGCTTTCATCTAGTCAACAGAGGATTGACCTTATATCGCAACACATGCTTTGATGCACTTTTTTCCGTTGTATTTATTTTACTCTTTGCTTCAATAGAAGATCTCTAAAGTACTTTGTAATCTAGGCTACTTTGAATAGTTATTAACATAACTTTTGCCTTTAATCTACACACTTATCATATATAGTTTAGGGATTGTTGTTCTTTATTTACATGTATTTGTTATCATCATAACATTAACCAAAAGATTGTATTTAAAAATAATTTTGCACTAACAAAACTAAGCTAAGAGATCAAGCATGCATTCATATAATTTCCATTTTTTTATGATGGCAAAACTTTGTTAATAAGGTTTCTCAATATCTTTAGGGAGGTGCCTCCTTGAATATGTGTTGTGTGTGCTTGCAACATAAAGATATATGTTAATCATAAAGCATAAGGGACACGAATAAGGTTTAAGAAAAAGGTCTCATGTTCAAATCCATAAAATTAACATAACCACTAATTTACGAACATTTATCTATAAAAAAAAGTGATAAAGCATAATCATGACTTAAATTTAACAATTGTGACACCCTAAACCCTAGACCCGGTTTTTAGGTCTAATACATCTATACTTATTTAAAAAGCTGCGGAAAATTAAAACATTCTTAAAATCATTTCACGCCTAAATGGTAAAAGGACATCACCCTTCTTGAGTCACACAATCATAAAACTAAATCAAAAGGTTTTAGAACATAAAAATTAGTCTCGAAGTAAACACTTCCAACATGTCGGAATAACCCTTGTAAGAGAAATTTGTCCCGCCTTGATCTCACATATCAGAGCTTGAGTATCATAACTTTAGACGTTACATAATGCCGAAAATACAAAACAACGTCAAAGAAAAAGAAACTATAAAGAAATCTGATAACAACTACACTAAGGAAAATTACAGCATTATGAAGTGTTTACTCCATAACTGCCTCATGCTGAACATATGTGTCATCAAAACACTAAACACAAACAATGAAGAGTGAATAATCGAATCATGTTAAAGTGTAAAATATGGATATAATTTACTAATGATAAGTTGTGCCAAAAGTTTTCTCAATTAATGTAGAATGAATATGAAATGAGTATGACGGGAGAGCTTAAATTCTTCATTGGAATTCAAATTCATCAAAGCTCAAAAGGTGTATACATTCATTAGACCGAATATACTAAAGAACTTCTTAAGAAATTTAATATGGATGAATGCAAACCCATGCTCACCCCTATGCACCATATATGTTCTCTTGATAAAGATGAATAATGTAAAACAATAGATCAAAAGGTATACAAAGGAATGATTGGTTCTCTCCTTTCTCTAACTGCGTCTAGACCTGATATTTTGTTTAGTGTGTTTGCATGCAAGATTTCAATATGACCCTAAAGAATCTCATTTAACTGCTTTTAAAAGGATCTATAGATATTTAAAAGTGATCAAAGCATTTTGAGCACATGTTTCTATTTTTTTACTGTGACATGTTAAAAGCTCTTTATAGCTTAGATTAATTTTTTAGCTTGTTTATAAACTGAGTCGAAATTGAATTTTAATTTTATTATTTGCATATTGACCCCTGCTCGCTTTATAAGCCATAACTTGAGCTCTAAATATCAGATTGACGCATGCGAGCAGGCGTTGGAAAGCTAAAAATCAGAGCTACAACTTTTATGTTGGAAGAAAAGCCCAATGCCAAACTTTACTGGGTCTAAATTGCAGATTTCGTGATTTGAGCTTTTGTAATAATTTTAAGTAGTGAGCAACTTGTTTTAAAGCCCAAAAAGCAAGTACAATATATTCAGAGTTTTCTTCTCTTTTTAGACAGGCAGTTTTTCGGATTCAAAGAAATATAAAACAGTTCTTATTTTATTTCATGGAAGGCTAATTTTCTCAGATTGATCCACTATTTCAGAGTTTCATCAATACATTGAGGTTCAGTTTATAATGTTAATTTTGCGTTATGATTCTATTTCTGTTTATTCGATTATATTGTTATTCTAATTGCTTAATTTGAATTTCAATAGGATTGATTAAGTTAGTTTGACATAATTTGGTTTCTACATTAATTAAATTATAGTTTTGCGACGCTTGAACATTAACTATAATATATCGATGACTGTGATGCTTAATCGAGTCAAAGAAAATGAATTCACATAGGGTTGATTACGCTTGTTTGATCAATTCTATAGTCAAATAGGAATAGAGTCACGATTTAGAAATTAAATTCGTTGATAGAATTTGTGATAGGTTTTAAACTCTCGAATCAGTGGATTATCATATCAATTTGGCTAATATTATCATATCAAAAGTCCTTGCGAAACGACTCGAGTTATTACCTCTACCTACGTTTTATTACTTGTATTTGACCCGTGTGCGACAACGGATCAAATTGGCGCCGTTGCCAGGGACTCTCTGATAACAATATTAACCAATTTTAGAGTATTACTAACCATCCTAACATTGTTTTTTGTCTTTTGTTGCTCTACAGGTCATGTAGGCTTGCTACTAGCTCGTGTAGGCACTTTGCTAGTCAAAAAAACCGATTTTCAAGCGACTATCTCGGATTGACTCGAATTTTTGCCATAAAATCCCAAATTCCTTCTTTTATACCACTTTTTTTAATTTTTTGAATTTTTCATATTCTCAAAAAGTTCGAAAAAAATTTGTGTTATCTTTATTTGATTTTTAGAAATTTTTGGTGGTATTTTTAAATTTTTTGGATTTTATTTGATAGGATTTTTCATTTTCCACTTCAATTTTAGCGATAGGGACATTGTTGGAATGTTTAGAATTGTGTGTTGCATTGCGTTGTTATATTCTCATGATGCATGACTAGGACTAGTTATGTGAATCAACATTCCCTTGACCCTGAAATAGATATGACTTTTCATTTACTTCGTAGACTTAATAGAGCTGCTAGTGCTAACAAGTCAGATTCAGATAGTGAAAGTGACAACTTGCTGCACAATATGGATGATATGAATAATAGAACCTTAAGACAACTTGCTGCACCTGATGACTCTTATAATGCATTGTGTATTGAATATCCTGAAGTTACTGTACCATTTAAACTTAAATCTGGTTTAATACACTTGCTTCCAAAGTTTAATGGTCTTGCAGGTGAGGATCCCCACAAACACTTGAAAGAGTTCCATGTTGTGTGTTTTACCATGAAGCCTCAAGGAGTCACAGAAAACCATATCAAGCTGAGAGCCTTCCCATTCTCGCTCCAAGATGCTGCCAAGGACTGGTTGTACTACCTTCAGCCAGGTTCTGTTACAAGTTGGAATGATTTGAAGAAGTTGTTCCTAGAAAAATTCTTCCCTTCCGGAAGAGGTGCTTCAATCAGAAAAGAAATATGTGGCATTAGGCAAATTGACAGAGAATCCTTACATGAGTATTGAGAGCGATTCAAAAAATTAGTGGCTAATTGTCCTCATCGTTAGATTTCTGACCAATTACTCATCCAGTATTTTTATGAAGGCTTGCTACCTATGGATAGAAGCATCTTGGATGCTGCTAGTGGGGGAGCACTTGTCGATAAGACCCCAGAAGCAGCAAAAGCCTTGATTGAGAACATGTTAATTAATTCTCAGTAGTTTACAACCAGAAGCAATTCAGCAGTGTTGACAAAGGGAGTGAATGAAATTCAAGCTTCTTCCCACAAGAATTTAGAAAACAGACTTAATGAGCTTACATCTTTAGTAAAAAACTTTGGCAGTAGGTAAAGCTCAAGCAGCAAAGGTTTGTGGTATTTGCACTTCACTAGAGCATCCTACAGATTCATGTCCTACGTTACAAGAAGATCCAATTGATGATGCTCCTCAAGCATGTGCAACAGACATATACAATCCTCAAGCCAACTATGATATGTCGTTTAACAGGTACAATCCTGGTTGAAGAAACCATCCCAACCTGAGATGGGGGAATTCATCTGCACAACAACAACAACCTAGGCAGCAACAAAACATTGTGCAGTAGCTGAACAATGCACCTTCATTGGAGGACCTTGTCAAACAGATGGTTGTCCAGAATCTCCAATTTCAACAAAGAACAGATTCCACCATTCAGAATTTGGAGACAAAGATTGGCCAACTGGCCACTTCAATTAATCAGATGCAGACTCAGGGATCAAACCAACTACCTGCCCAGTCAATAGTAAATCCAAATTCTCCTATTGAAACATCAAAGGTACCTGAAACTGCTACTGTGAAAAATAACAAGGTTGTTGAGGACACTTTGGTACGTGAAACTGTTGATGTTGAGCAAGATACAACACTTCCTTTCCCTCAAAGGCTAGTGAAGACTAAGAAAATGGATGACGCAGATAGGGACAAAGAGATATTGGATACATTTAGGAAGGTGGAAGTGAACATTCCCCTCCTTGAAGCAATTAAACAGATTCCAAGATATGCCAAATTTCTAAAAGAGTTGTGCAAACACAAGAGAAGGTTAAAAGGTAATGACAGGGTAAATATGGGGCGCAATGTTTCAGCCTTCATTCAGCCCATGCCTCATAAATGCAAAGATCCAGGAGCTTTTTCCATCCCATGTACCATAGGCAATAGTCAATTTGTAAATGGCATGTTAGATTTAGGAGCTTCCATTAATGTTATGCCTACATCTATTTTTATCTCTCTTGCTCTTGGACCTTTACAGAGTACAGGTGTTACCATTCAATTGGCGAACAAAAGCAATGCTCGTCGTGCTGGACTGATGGAGGATGTACTTGTTCGAGTTAATGAATTGATATTTCCTACAAATTCTTACATTCTGGACATGGAGGGAGAGCCTAAGTCCATCAGGGCGCCTATCATCTTAGGCAGACCATTCTTGAAAACTGCTAAAACAAAAATTGATTTCATGCTGGAACTCTATCCATGGAGTTTGGTGATAGCATTGTAAAATTTAACATCTTTGATGCTATGAAACACCCTATGGAAGAGCATTCTATTTTTCAAATTGAATTGCTTGCTTATTTGGTTGATGACACGTACCCCGATATGTTTGCTACTAATTTTCATTCACTATTTAGTTTTGATAATACTTATACTTATGAATTCTTCACAGATACTCAGTTGTGCTCTGTGTGTGCTGAGATCGAAGCTGCTTTGCAGGTTGATCATTGTGATGATATTGATATTTCTACTAACATAATTGATTTTGCAGACTTAGCTTCAGCCACTAGTGTTGTACCCTCCATTGAGTAGCCACTGGCTATAGAGCTTAAACCATTTCCTAAAAATTTGAAATATGGATATTTAGAAGGGAGTGGCAACTTACTTGTGATTATTTCAGCCAAACTTGAAGATGAACAGGAAGAGAAGTTGTAGCATATTTTGAGAAAACATAGGAAGGCAATTGGATGGACCTGGTTGATATTCCTGGTATTAGCCCATCCATGTGTATGCATAGGATACTATTTGAGGATGGAGTAAAATCAGTTAGGCAGCCCCAGAGGCGACTTAACCCCTTAAATTTGGATGTTGTAAAAAAGGAAGTGACCAAGCTCGTACAAGCAGGCATCATATACCCCATCTCTGATAGTCAATGGGTGAGTCCAGTGCAGTTAGTCCCTAAGAAAACTGGACTCCCAGTGGTTAAAAAGTAGAATAATGAACTTATCCCCACACGAGGGAAAAACAACTGGAGGGTATGCATCGATTACAGGAGACTAAACCAAGCAACTAGAAATGATCATTTTCCTTTACCATTCATTGATCAAATGCTTGAACGGTTGGCTGGTAAGTCACATTATTGTTTTCTTGATGGTTTTTCAGGTTATTTTCATATCATATTGCACCAGAGGACAAAGAAAAGACCACGTTCATTTGCCATTTCGGCACATTTGCCTACAAGAGGACGCCTGTTGACCTATGCAATGCTCCTAGAACTTTCCAATGCTGCATGATTAGTATTTTCGCTGATTTCATAGAAAATTGTATAGAAGTTTTCATGGATGATTTTACTGTGTATGGTTCCTCATTTGATGCATGCTTGAACAGTTTAGATACAGTTTTGCATAGATTCATTGAAACTAACCTTGTGCTGAATTATGAAAAATGTCATTTTATGGTTGAACAGGGCATAGTTTTATGACATGTGATGTGATCTCTAAGAAGGGGATGGAAGTGGATCCTGCCAAGATTGATGTAATTTCTAATTTGCCTTACCCATCTTGCATCCGCGAGATTCGATCTTTTCTAGGCCATGCAGGTTTTTACAAGCGCTTTATCAAGGACTTCAGCAAGATAGCTCTTCCTTTGTCAAATTTGCTGCAAAAAGATGTCACTTTCACCTTTGATGACAAATGCAAGAAGGCGTTTGATTGCTTAAAGGCAACACTGACCTCCACTCCCATCATTCAACCACCCAAATGGACCCTCCCCTTTGAAATTATGTGTGATGCATCTAATTATGCAGTGGGGGAAGTCATTGGACAAAGGGTTGGCAGGGCTGTCCATGTTATTCATTATGCTTCTAGGACTTTAGATTCTGCACAGGCTAATTATACTACCACTAAAAAAGGAACTTTTAGCTATTGTTTTTGCTCTTGATAAGTTTAGATCATATTTGCTAGGTTTCAAGGTAGTTGTTTTTACTGACCATGCAACTTTGAAGTTCTTGCTGAAGAAACCAGAAGCAAAACCGAGATTGATCCGGTGGATGTTGTTGCTCCAAGATTTGATTTAGAGATTAAAGATAAGAGTGGAGTTAAGAATCTGGTGGTAGATCATTTGAGCAGAATAGAAATGGATGAGGACCCCACCCCTATTTAGGATGACTTCCCTAATGAGCAATTGTTACAGTTGTGTGAGGTAACCCCTTGGTATGTTGATTTAGTAAAGGCTTAAATGCAGTTTTCGTCCCCCTATTTTAACTGATTCATAATTTTGGTCCCTCTATTTCTAATTTTGCAATTTTGGTCATTCTATTTTAACTGATTCTTAATTTTGGTCCTTCTATTTTTAAATTCGAAATTTTGGTCCCCCTATTTTAATTGACTCGTAATTTGGGTCCCTCTAGTTTTAATTTTCAAATTTTGGTCATCTATTTTTTAAAATTGAGACATTTTATAAATCTAATAGATCACATATTTTATTTTATAAAATCTAATGGATTACATTTAAAAAATAAATAATATTAAGAAAATATTAGATATTTATTTAAAAAATAATTTTTATTATAAAATACAATAGTTTTTAATTATTTTAAAACTAATTAATTCTAAAAATAGTTTTTTTTTATTATTTTAAAAAAACTGATTTCAAAATTTATTATTTTAAAAACTTTTTTTCGAAGAACTTTTAATTATTATTTTTACTACTAATATTTTTATCATATTTAAAAGAAAACAGAATGTAAATAAAAATTTATGTTTATCATAAAACAGAATTTTACTAAAAATAAGATATTTCGTTAAGAAAAAGACATATTTTTTTAAATAAAAAACAGAACCTAAATTTTTTTTTAATTATTTTAAATAAATCAAGAATTTTTAATTATGAATTTAAATATGCTGGGGGTTAATTTTTAATAATTAATAATTTCTGATTTTTTTAAAATAATGAAAAAATTTAAGTTCTAGTTTTTTAATTACAAAAATATGTTTTTTTCTGAAGAAAATATCTTATTTTTAGTAAAATTTAGTTTTATTATAAAAATAAATTTTTATTTAAATTATGTTTTCTTTGAAATATGATAAAATATTAGTAATAAAAATATTAATTAAAAATTCTTGTAAAAACAGTTTTTAAAATGATAAATTTCTTAATCAGTTTTAAAAAAATAATAAATAAAACTATTTTTAGAATTAATTAGTTTTAAAATAATTAAAAAATATTTTTGAAAATAATTTTTTATAATAAAAAATATTTTTTAAAATAAATATCTAATAGTTTTTTAATATTATATATTTTTTAAATGTAATCCATTAGATTTTATTAAATAAAATATTTTATCCGTTGGATTTATAAAATGTCTCATTTTTAAGAAATAGAGCGACCAAAATTTGGATATTAAAAATAGAGGGACCAAAATTACGATTTAGTTAAAATAGGAGGACCAAAACTGCATTTAAGCCTTTAGTTAATTATCTAGTTGTTGGAGTTTTTCCTACAGATGCGTCTAGAGCACAAATACACAAACTTTAAATTGATGCCAAATACTATGTGTGGGATGATCCATATCTGTGGAAATTCTACATTGGGTGGAGGCGATACCCACTAGGACTAATGATTCTAAAGTTGTTGCAGGTTTTGTCAGGTCAAATATTTTCTGCAGGTTTGGAATACCCCGAGACTAAAGGGCAAGCTAAAGTCTCAAACAGGGAAATCAAAAGATTTTAGAAAAGATGATGCAGCCAAACATGAAAGATTGGAGTCGCTAGCTAGAAGAGGCTCTTTGGGCTTATAGAACAGCCTACAAAACACCAATAGGGATGTCCCCTTATCGACTTGTGTTTGGTAAGGAATGCCACCTCCCAGTGGAAATAGAGCACCGTGCTTATTAGGCGGTCAAGAGTTGTAATCTTGAGATGGAGAAAGTAGGTTTGGGGAGAAAGCTTCAATTATAGCAACTTGAAGAGCTTAGGCTAGAAGCTTATGAGAACCTCATAATCTATAAGGAGAAAACTAAGCATTTTCATGATAAGATGATTTCTAGGAAGAAATTTTCTATTGGCAAAAAAGTTTTACTGTTCAACTCCCGTTTGAAAATTATGGCTGGGAAACTTCGATCCTAATGGATTGGCCCTTTTGTTGTTACTAACACTTTTTCTCATGGTGTAGTGGAAATAAAAAGTGAAAACACCGACAAAGTGTTCAAAGTGAATGGACAACGCCTCAAACTATTCCATGAGAGCTCTGTGCTTGGAGATGCTACCATAGAAGAACTCTCCTTGGAAAATAAACAAAGGTTAATTAAGTATGTTAATTATGATTCTAAATGTTATATTAATTTAATCTGTGCTCTTGAGAGTTTTTATTAAAGATAGGAACCAAGCAAAGCAAATAAATCGGATGAAAAACTAAACAGAACATTCTTGACCATAAGTTATACAAAACGGAGAATGTTATGCAGAATCAAGATTGACTGTCGCAACCACTTCCCCAATCTTTCTCCATCACTTTAACAATGATTCTGCCTTAATTCTTTATACCAATTTCATCAGTACATGGCAAGGAACAGATAGGAATCATTATTACCTAAAACGGTTCTCGAATCACTAAGATAAATCATCATCAATCTAAGCATGTCAAAAACGGACTGTAACTTTCTCCAGTCTGGAACTGTCAAGAAAGTTAAAACAAGACTGAATTGCAAGATTGATTATAAGTCCTTTGATTGTCCAGAAGACCATCAGACTAGATTGATCATCAATCTCTACTTTTAATCAACGTTCTCCGTGTTTTAGAAGAACAATCTCTATTTTTGCAGAAACTATTCACTCATTTCCAAACAGTTTTGGATCGAATCAAGTGTCCAGATCAAAGCCCAATTATCATCAAGTATTTTCGAAGCTTAATGGGTCATTAAGCGCGCAGGAAATATGTTTGAAATTGAGCAAAAAAGCCCAAACAGGCAAGGCCCAAAACTGCTTTCATGAATGGTTTATTTTTTCAACAGAAAAGGTTGCTTGTGTCAGAGGAAAACAGAGCACTACCAACAGCTCTTTCTGACCAGAATTAATTGCTCAAATCGTCTATAAAAGGAAGGCAAATTCGCAAGCATCATTCAGAACTTCAAGTGCCAAGTATTCTAATTAAATCACATTCACTCGCATTCTTGAAGTTATCTCATTCATAAAAGAAATCAGGCTGAAATTATTTCATACTTCTTGATTATCTTACTAAGTTCTTTTATTCTGAATTTATTCTCAAACAAGAGTTAAGCATAATCAGATTCAACCAAACCATTTAAATCATTATTGTGTAAACTCATAACTATAAGGATTGTTTATAGTTTGAGAGTGATTAAAAGAGTTAACTGTAAAAATCCTAGCAAATTAGTTAGGTGACTTGATTGAATCCTTTTTGGGTGGAAAGGAAGTGTAGTTACAGATCAAGGTTGATCTTTAACTGTGTAACCAGAAGATTGTTCTCTGTTCTTTGAACACTTAGTGAAAATCTCACAGTTGTGAGGACTGAACGTAGCCCACGTTGGGTGAACCAGGATATATCTGTGTGTGGTATCTCTTCCTTATCTCTATTTACATTTAGCTATTTTTATTGTCAAAGTTAAATAGAGAAACTAAAAAAACTGTGATTTTAACTAATCAAGAACGTTCTCTATTTTCTGTTTCAGAACCAAGAACGTTCTCCGTTTCTATTTTCATAACCAAGATCATTCTTGAGTTGTTTTTTCTTAAGTTTTTAACAGAAAATTTTAAATAGACAAAATTACAATTCAAACCCCCTTCCTTGTAACTTGACATTGCTACTTCAATTGGCATCAGAGCAAGGTCTCTAAAAGAAACACTTTAACCAAGTGCTAGAGAAAAAGATCTAAAAGAAAAAATGTCAAAAGCAAAATACATTGTTGAAGGAGGATCTTCAAACAGGCCACCATATTTTGATAGAACTGATGACTACTTTTGGAAAACAAGATGCAGTTGTTTCTAAAGTCTCATGACACAGGAATGTGGCGCATCATTACAAATGGTGATTTCATTCCAAGAGCTGATCAAAATGATTCAAACTCTGCCAAGAAGGAAGAAATCGACTAGACTTCTAAAGACAAAACTAAGGTACTCTTAAACTCTAAAGCTCAATTATTCTTCTCGTGTGCTTTGAGCAGGGAAGAAAGCGAAAGAGTTGATGAATGCACAACTGCTAAAGAAATTTGGGATACACTACAAATTCATCATGAAGGAACAAACCATGTCAAAGAAACAAGAATAGACATCAGCATAAGAAAATTTGAGCTTTTCGAAATGAATGAATGAGAAACCATTGTTGAAATATATTCAAGGTTCACAACTATAGTGAATGAAATGCGATCTCTGGGAAAAGCTTACTCAGTACAAGACAGAGTAAGAAATATCATGAGATGTCTTTCAGTCATATGGAGACCAATGGTAACAGCTATAAGCCAAGCCAAAAATCTTGAAGTGCTGGCATTAGAAGAACTAATTGGAACCTTAAGAGCACATGAGGTATTACTACAAGAAGATAAACCTATCAAGAAAGGAAACCTATGAAGATAAAATCATGCCTGTCCAAATAGAAGAAGAACCAGAAGAAGTTGGTCAAGAAGATGTTGATGAAGAAATTGCTCTTCTCACTAGAAGAATTCAGAGAATGATGAGAAGGAGAGACCAAATCAAGAAGGGATTCTCAAACAAAAGAAAAAAATCCAAAAACAGAAATAGACAAGAGCCAAATTACATGTTTTGGATGTAATAAACTGGGACATTGTAAATTTGAGTGTCCTCTAAACAAAAGAACACCAAACAGATTTCCTTTCAAAAAGAAATCAATGATGGCCACATGGGATAACTCAGATGAATCTGACGAAGAAGATGATGAAGAAGCCAACATATGTTTAATGGCAAACACTGAAGAAAATGAGGTTGGTTCTCAAGGTGTCAAGAAAAAGCCATGGTTCTTGGACAGTGGCTGTTCAAGACATATGACAAGTGATAAAAATTGCTTCATATCATTCGTCAAGAAAGATGGAGGGTCGGTCACTTTTGGAAATGATAACCAAGCTCAAATCAAAGGTAACGGGACAATTGGTAAGAAAAACTCTGCTCAAATAACTGATGTTCAATATATTGAAGGTCTGAAACATAATCTCTTAAGCATAAGTCAATTATGTGACAATGGATGTGAAGTTATTTTCAAACCCAACTTATGTGAAATCATAAAAACAAAATCTGGTGAGAAACTATTTTCTAGAACCAGAAAGAAAAATCTTTATGTATTATATCTTAAAGAATTGCCTAATGAATCCTGCTTCATATCTATCGATAAAGATAAATGGATTTGGCATAGAAGGGCAGGGCATATCAGCATGAAAACCATTTCTAAAATTTCAAAATTAGAACTAGTCAGAGGATTTCCAAAACTGTATTTTGAAAAAGACAAAATATGTGAAGCATGTGTCAAGGGAAAGCAAGTCAAAAGCAGCTTTCACTCAAAAGATTTTATTTCCACAAACAGAAATCTTGAATTACTTCACATCGATTTGTTTGGTGCTGTCAAAACAACAAGTTTAGGAGGAACGAAATATGGTTTTATTATTGTTGATGATATTTCACGATACACTTGGGTACTATTTTTAAAACAAAAAGATGATGTTTTTGAAGCTTTTAAAATCTTTTGTAAAAAGGTACAAAATGAAAAAGAATCCAGCATCATTTCTATAAGAACAATCTTGGAAGAGTCTAATGTTGAAAAATATTTTTGGGCTGTAGCCGTCAACACATCATGTTATATTTTAAATCGAGTAACCATAAGAAAAATCATAAACAAAACTCCATATGAAATATGGAAAAACAGAAAACCAAACATCTCATATTTTCACATTTTTGGGTGTTACTGTTATATTCTAAACAACAAAGATGTTCTTGGAAAATTTGATGCAAAATTAGACAAAGCTATCTTTTTGGGTTATTCAACCGACTCTAAAGGTTATAGGGTTTTTAATCTAAGAACTAAAGTTGTAGAAATCAGTATGCATATTCTATTTGATGAGTTTGATGACTTAGTAATGGAAAAGACAAATGAGGATGAAGAGCTGCCAGACACACATCAGAAAACTGATGTGCAGGAAACGGAGATTGATAAACAATCTCCGTATCATTCTCCACCTAAAAGCTGGAGAGCGATAGGAGATAATCCTCAAATCATTGGGGATATAGCAGATGGAATTCAAACCAGAAAGTCATTCAAAAATGATGAAAACAACATGGCAATGATTTCTCAAGTTTGAACCAAAATCAATTAAAGAAGCCATAGTTGATCAATCTTGGATTGAAGCCATGAAGGAAGAACTGCAGCAGTTCGATAAGAATGAAGTCTGGACCTTGGTACCAAATCCTCAAGATCAAACAATCGTTGGTACACGCTGGGTTTTCAGAAACAAATTAGATGAAGAAGGTAAGGTAGTAAGAAACAAAGCAAGATTGGTTGCTCAAAGTTATAACCAACAAGAAGGTATAGACTACGATGAAACTTTTGCTCCTGTTGCAAGGTTAGAAGCTATTCGTATACTTCTTGCATATGCATCTCATAAACTTATTATTTCAAATGGATGTAAAAAGTGCATTCTTAAACGGCTTCTTAAATGAACAAGTTTATGTAAAACAACCTCCTGGTTTTGAAGATCAATCAAAACCAAATCATGTTTTCACACTTACAAAAGCTCTCTACGGCTTAAAACAAGCACCAAGAGCTTGGTATGATAGGTTAAGTTCCTTCTTAATCAAAAATGGATTTTCTAGAGGAAAAGTCGATACTACACTTTTTAAGAAAATTGATAAAAATGATTTACTCATTGTACAAGTGTATGTCGACGATATTATTTTTGGATCAACTAATGAAAAAATGTGTGATGGCTTTTAAAACTCATGCAAAGTGAATTTGAAATGAGCATGATGGGAGAGTTGAGATATTTTCTTGGTTTACAAATTAAACCACATAAAAATGGTATTTTTATCTGTCAAGAAAAATACATTAAAGATTTGTTAACCAAGTATAAAATGAGTGAAGCAAAAATCATGTCTACTCCTATGCATCCATCCTCTTAATTAGACAAAGATGAACAAGGAAAATCTGTTTCTGAAAAAGAATATAGAGGTATGATTGGTTCCTTGTTGTATTTAACTGCTAGCAGGCCAGATATTGTATTCACAGTAGGATTATGTGCTAGATTTCAATCTGCGCCAAAAGAATCTCATTTAACAGTTGTGAAACGAATTTTTAGATATCTTGTTGGAACTACTGATCTTGGCCTTTGGTATAGAAAAGGTTCTCATTTTGATCTTGTAGCATATTGCGATGCTGATTATGCTGGAGATAAAACTGAAAGAAAAAGCACTAGTGGAGCATGTCAGTTTCTGGGTGATGCTTTGATAAGCTGGTCTTGCAGGACACAAAATACTATAGCCTTATCAACCACTAAAGCTGAATACGTATCAGCCGCAAACTGTTGCTCACAAGTTCTTTGGATAAAAAATCAACTTGAAGACTTCTCTGTAAGTTACTCAAGTATTCCAATTTACTATGATAATACTAGTGCAATCAATTTATCAAAAAATCCAATTCAGCATTCTCGTTCAAAACATATTGCAATAAAACATCATTTTATTCGCGATCATGTTAATAAAAAGGATATTGAATTAATCTTTGTTGATACTCAAAATCAGCTTGCTGACATTTTTATGAAGCCTTTAGTTGAGGAAAGTTTTAATTCAATCAAAGAAAAACTGAAAATCATGAAAAATCCTGAAAATTCGCGTTAAAACTGCTTCTGCAGAAAACGGAGAACGTTTATCAATCTCCGTTTTATAAACATCTTTCTCCGTTTTGCAAACTTTCCCCCGAATCGTCACCTTCCTCATGCGCAGGAAAAGCATGTCCTAGCATTAAATGCGCGTGTCTCTAGGTCACTGCCAAGCCGTCAAATCGGTTCCCTTCCGTGACACATGACAGTTCCCTAGGTTCAAGTCATCACTGCTCTCTCTCTCTCTCTTGAAAAACTGCAAAAACGAATTGCAATCACCACAACTGTTCACTTTCAGAAACAATCTTCTTCTTCCTCAACCTCTATCTTCCATAACTCTCAGCTTTCAACAAAAATGGCTCGAACAAAACAATCTGCTCGCAAAAATGCATGCACAAACACTCCATCACCATCAACATCGTTCTCACCAATCTACAATCGTTCACCTTCACCTCCACCCAGACCAACTCCTCCCAGACATTCGTCAAATTCCTCTTTTTCTGACTATCTCTCATCCTTTCTTGAATCCAACCCCAATTCCTCCATTCCTAAACCTTTATCTTCTGTTCTTCCCCCTCTCCATTCCTGTCCTCCTACTAACGTTGCTCAAGTTCCTCCCCACTTGCGCAAATCCTTCTTTAATCCCTCACCACCATAGAAATTTGTCAATCCTCCCGCACCACAAAGACGCTCAATGAGAATCTTAGCAGGAATTGGGACTTCAAAAAACCCAATCACTAAACCTGCTTATTTCATCCTCTCAGACTCTGATTCTGATGATTCATCTGATACTCCTTCTCAAGCACCATCAACAAAATCCACAAAACCTACAACTCCATCAAAATCTTCATTTTCATTTTCTGGGTGGAAAGGAAGTGTAGTTAAAGATCAAGGTTGATCTTTAACTGTGTAACCAGAAGATTGTTCTCCGTTCTAAGAACACTTAGTGAAAATCTCACAGTTGTGTGGACTGGACGTAGCCCACGTTGGGTGAACCAGGATATATCTGTGTGTGGTATCTTTCCCTTATCTCTATTTACATTCAGCTATTTTTATTGTCAAAGTTAAATAGAGAAACTAAAAAAACTGTGATTTTAACTAATCAAGAACGTTCTCTGTTTTCTGTTTCAGAACCAAGAACGTTCTCCGTTTCTATTTTCATAACCAAGATCATTCTTGAGTTGTTTTTTCTTAAGTTTTTAACAGGAAATTTTAAATAGACAACATTGCAATTCAAACCCCCTTCCTTGTAACTTGACATTGCTACTTCAGTTACTAACACTTTTTCTCATGGTGCAGTGGAAACAAAAAGTGAAAACACTGACAAAGTGTTCAAAGTGAATGGACAACGCCTCAAACTATTCCATGAGAGCTCTGTGCTTGGAGATGCTACCATAGAAGAACTCTCCTTGGATAAGCCCACCTACATTGAAGTTTGAACTAGGAGTTCCCTTTCCTTACTCTTATTTTATACTTGTTACTTTCGTTGAGGACAATGTGTAATTTAAGTGTGGGGGTAGCATTTATCGTTTAGGATTTCATTAAAAATAAAAATAAAAATAAAAATTAAAAAAAAAATAAATATAAAAAATAAATAAATAAATAAAAATGTGCATTGCATTGCATGCTTTTTCATTAGATTTTGTGGTTGCAAATGTTGTGAATGCTAAATTGTGTATTGTAACACCCCGGCCATTACCGTTACCGACGATGCTCCCTCACGATCTTCTCGTCCCCCCTATCCACCTAGTGGCTCAATTGGTAGTGGGACTGTGTGGAGGCGGTACTTATCCCCCAGGTACTGGGCTCGAATTCCACTGAAGGCAAAAACTCACTATTTCCACTGGGTGGTTAGGGGGGGTGAGAAGGTCGTGAGGTAGCATCGCCGGTAACGGTAATGGTCGGGGTGTTACATGTATCATCTATGATAGTCATTAACCTTTGTGATATTTTGAGCCTTACTATGGATGGAAAACTTTTTTCCATTTTCTTTTTCTTGCATGTGATCTCACTCATGATTGCCAGTTACACTAGAACTTGACTTGACTCTTGTCCGCATGCATATATTGAAATGATCTAGGCATTTGTTTATTGTTAAGCTACTGGCCAAATAAGCTTACCCTACAATTATCCATTTGTTTAATCCCCTTTGACCCAATCTTGGGGATAAATGAGTCATTTTTAAAATAAGTGTGGGGGTGCTCAAATTGTTTGTTTGGTTTGGTTAAATAAAATTAAAAAAAATAAAAAATCAAAAAAGGAAAAGAAAAGAATATATATATATATATATATATATATATATATATTGATGAATAAATGAGGAAAATGTTTGTGTCGTGAACAAAGAGAGTGAGAATAAAAGTTGATGATATTATGTTGAGTTACCTCTCAATGTTATTTTTCTCTCTTGATCATTACTCATTTATCCTCTTTGATTTTTAGCCCTAGTCTCCTTAGGATTATCTCATCCTTACCTTGGCCCCGTTACAATCTCAATAAAGACATTTTTATCATTATGTGTGTTAGTTCAGAGGCACACCTAAGAGGGGGGTAAATTAGGTGTTTAGAAATTTTCTGGTTTTTAGAGACTTAGTGGATTATTTTTCTGACTATGATTTAGAATATGGTAAAATGTAAATGGCAGAAGAATAAAGAACACAACAATTTATCCTGGTTCCCCTTTCAACCAAGGGTACATCTAGTCCTCTTGCACACCACAAGAGATTTTCCACTATTGTTAGAATAAGTACAAGTCTAACTCTAAGACTTCTATTATAGACTTCTAACAATCGGCCAAATATAGTACACCACTATCCTAGTTTACAACACTTGAAGAAAGTACACCACTGTCCTCAATTTACACAATAACTTGAATGGTTTTACAACAATGATTTTGACTGAAATCAAAGATATAACAGTTGATGCTTTCTTGTACAATGATAACAGTCTAACATAATTTCAAGTACAATAGAGAACCTTTCTCAATGATATGACAATGTAAAATATGTACTTGAAATATGAAAATAAGACTTTGAATAACTTAAAATATTTCAGAAAGTTTGTTCAAAGTTGTTCTAAGATTGATGTAATAGTTCTCTTGTTAAATCTGAAACTATGAAGTATTTATACTCCTTAGACATCACTTCAGATCAGTGGCAATCGTTTCTAGAGGTTTGATGAACATGTGCAATGATCTAGATTGAATCTGAACTGAAAAATTGCATTGCTTCACAGTTGTATTTGGCTACAGCCTAAGTGTAGTTGAATACACCTCTGTAAAGTTCAGATTTATTTCAAAATTTTAGGCTTGTATTTGAATACAAATCCTTATAGCTGAATACAGATGCCTGAATTTTGCCACTGACTTGATTTTGTATTCGGCTACAACATCATGTAGTCGAATGCAGATGTGAAGTTTTTGCTTCTGACTTGGGTTTGTATTTGGCTACAACATGCTGTAGTTGAACACAAATGTGTAGTTTTTGTTACTGACTTCATCTGTAGTCGAATACAACCTTGACTTTTGTCAAAAACTTGATTTTCAAACATTGTTCATGCAGTTTGACACTTTGAAAATTCTTTTGATGCATATGCTAAAGAAGAAGGTTCTCATGTGCATTTGAAATATATTATTAGATTGCATCAAGTACCTTAAATTATAAGTCTTCTAGCATATTCGATAATAGTTGACTTGATTGTTGACTTCTCTTTGAACTTGCAACTTAATCACTTTCCTTGGTCTTTTTCTTCATAAAAAACATAAGTATTTTACAATGTGCATGTGTTTCAAATATAGATGTTAGAGGCTTGTCAAGCCTATGGTAGTGCTAGCTTTCATGATGTGCTTTGAGTGTAAACAGTAGCCAAAACACTTGAGTGATTGAGAGAATTTTATACCTTGTGAGGAATCTATCACTTATGATGCATTTTTTAGTTAATTTGTCCTCTTGTTGCCTTGGTTGTGATAAAAAGCTATTCATGATTGCCTTAAGCTAGAAACATTTTTTTTCCTCACCACTTTGCATTCCTGAGAATATTTGGAATTGCATGCATTACTTCAGCCTTGAGTATCTATTTATAGAATAGATTAGGGTTTCACTTTTGTCTTTGTAAAATCTGGATAATATCTTTCATGTGAACAAATTCTGAATGTATCTTCTTGTGAACAAATTACAAGTGTATCTTGTTGTGAATAATTTTGAGTGTTTCTTCTTGTGAATAATCATGTGTGTGTCTTCTTATGAATAATTTTGAGTGTATCTTCTCTTGAACAAATTCGGAGCATATCTTCTTGTGAGCAAATTTTGAGCATATCTTCCTGTGAACAATATTTTGACCATATCTTCTTGTGAACAATATTTTGACTTTATCTTCTTATGAAAAATATTTTGGCCATATCTTCTTGTGAACAATATGTCCATATCTTCTTGTGAACAATATTTTGACCATATCTTCTTGTGAACCATATTTAGACCATATCTTCTTGTGAACAACATTTTAGCCATATCTTCTCGTGAACAATATTTTGACCATATCTTCTTGTGAACAATATTTTGACCATATGTTCTTGTGAATAATATTTTGACAATATCTTCTTGTAAACAATATTTTGGCCACATCTTCTTGTGAAAAATATTTTGGCCATATCTTCTTGTGAACAATATTTTGACCATATCTTCTTGTGAACAACATTTTTACCATATTTTCTTATCAAGATGATGTGTTAGATTATCTATTGGTTCGGAATCTTGGAAGGGTCGGACAATGGGTCCTTCATGTATCTGTTTATGGTTTCTTCTTTCAAAGACATTTCTCTTCCAAGTAGGGTTAATGTTAGTAAACCTGCTTTGTGTCTCTTTATCTGAGTCTATATGTTGTGGCATTTCAAGTGGTCCTTCATTATTATTGAGATCAAGAATTTGATAATTGTGATTTTGATTTGAAATTGTCGCCCCCGAATCTGTCGGAACCTCATTCATAAGTGGATTGTGTTCCAATATGGATTCTTTGGCATTTTCTTTTGGTGCATCAATATAAGTCTCATAATTTTGTGACAACATTATATCACCTAAAGTAATGATGTTTTCAAAAGCAAATGATGAATCTTCCTTAAAATTTCCCCCGTGAAGATGAATGTCAATAAAAAATGGTTGATTTTCAACAAAAGTAACATCCATGGTTACAAAAATTCTTTTTGATTTTGGTTCAAAACACCTATACCGCTTCTGAGTTGGAGAGTAACCGTTAAACACACATTTTATTGCTCGTGGCTCGAGTTTTTCGAGTTGTTTATGTTCATTAACAAAAGCAGTGCAACCAAAAACTTTTAGTGGCAAATTAGCAGAGACACTAGTCAAAGGAAAACAATTTCGAAAAACAGCTTCACCCCACAAATAGTTTGGAACCTTATTTGCAAATAGTAAAGCTCTAGCAACCTCAAGAAGATGCCTATTCTTTCTCTCTACAATTCCATTTTGTTGGGGTGTATTAACACAAAAACTTTGATGAACAACCCCATTTGAAGAAAAAAATCGGACAAAAGTATATTAAAATATTCTTTACCATTGTCACTTATGAAGACTTGAATATTTGTTTGGTATTGAGTTTGCACCATTTTAAAGAAGTTTTTGACAACTTGTCCAACTTACGATTTTTCTTTCAATAAATAAACCCAACAAATTCTAGTATGATCATCAATAAAAGTTATAAACCATTTTTTATTAGAAAAGGTGTTTATTCTTTTAAGACCCCAAACATCACTATGAATAATTGCAAACAGTTTTGATTGTTTATATGATTGTGTAGAAAAAGAAGAACAATGATGTTTAGCAAATTCACAAGTTTCACAATGAAATGAAGACGAAACCTTCTTAGAAAATAATTTAGGAAACAAATGTTTCAAATACGGAAAACTAGGATGTCCTAACCGTAAATGCAGAACATAATATCATCATTATTAGAAGAAATAAAAATAGATTCAAAGCAGGTACTCGTTTGATGTTTGTCTTTGAAGTCGAGTCCATTGTCAAGATAATAGAGTCCTCCACTCTCCTTAGCATTGCCAATCATCTTCCCCGTGCTCAAATCCTTAAAAGTACAATGAGAATGAAAGAAGTTAGCTTGACAATTTATATCCTTTATTAATTTAGTAATGGATAACAGATTACATGATAAATTAGGAACATATAAGACATCTTTTAAAGTTAGCACAAGTGACAGAATAACAAAACCTTTTCTCTGCAATGGCTGAAAGAGAGCCATCTGCAATTTTAATTGTGTGATTACGTGCACAAGGACTATAAAAAGAAAATAGACTCGACTCCCCAGTCATATGATCAGTAGCACCAGAATCGATAATCCACGTATGACTGGGAGTGACACTAAGTAGAGTAGTATTTGGAAAATTACCTCTATGAGCTATAGAGCAAGAAGGGGTTTGAGACTCAAGGAGTTTGTACAATTGGTCTAACTGTTTCTTGGTGAAAGGAGATGGGCTTGAAGGAGACTGCTTCTCTTGATCAGAGTTACCAGCTTGGAGGGCATGACCTTCATTTCCTCCCTTTTTCTTCCAATTTAGAGGTTTACCATGAAGCTTCCAACATGTATCACGTGTGTGCCATGGACGTTTGCAATGTTTGCACCACGGTTTCTTGCCATCTCTCTTCCCGTCTTCATTCTTAGTGACTAGGCAGAGCTTTCAACCTCAACAACAGAAGGTGACTTACCCATCATAACACCTTGTCTCGCCTCTTCTCTTCTAACTTCTGAGAACGCTTTTCGAAGTGATGGAAATGGAATCTTTCCTAATATTCTGCCTCACACTTCATCAAGCCGCTTATTAAGCCCAACCAAGAACATGAATACTTGGTCGTTCTCCTGTCTCTTAAGAAACAGAACACTGTCCTAACAGTACTTCCAATGATCATCATAGCAAAGATCTAATTCTTGCCACAGTGTCATCAACTTATTATAATAGGTAGTGACATCTCTATCTCCTTGTTTGGCATGCCACAATCGGGATTTTAGATCGAAAATTTTAGAAGAATTCTGAATATCAGATTTTGTTTCTTTGACAGCCTCCCAAACTTCCTTCGCAGTAGGCAAAAACATAAAAGGTTTTCTAATCGCTGATTCCATATTACTAAGCAGCCAAGCAATAATAACAGAGTTCTCAAATTTCCAAAACCTATAATTCGGATCAGTTGTGGCAGGAATTTGCACCTATCCTGTGAGGAAACCATATTCTCCTTTACCGTCTAGTATCAATCTTGCGGTTTGGGACCATTCGACATAATTAATTCCATTGAGTTTCTGGATTTCCCGCCGCTAGGGCCGCCATTGCCTAAACCAATATTGTCGGCGTTGTTGACTACTTTTGATTTTTCACCCACACCATCTCCGCTACCACTACCCATAAGGGCTGCCTTCCTTGAGGTATTGTGTGCCATTAGGTAGACAGAAAAACGGGTTGGGTCGCACAACGGGTCGTTCACAATTTAAAAACAAAATGTAGGTTTCCTTTTAAGTTTGGATCCCCAAACCCCACTGGGTTGTGGAAAGCTTCACAGAACCCTAACCAAGAGCTCTAGATACCATGAAGAAAGTAAAAGGCAAAATACTTTCATATTTTATTACTATAGCTTTAAGCTGTTTATATAGGAAAAGAAATTACAATAGTAATAGTGAGTAATAATGACAGAATCATAAAATAAAAATAAACAATAATATAAAATAAAAGAGAATGAAATCTGATTTCCCTTGATTCTTCAACACTTACGTTTATATCTGAATGATGTTATGCCAAGCTTAGCGTAGTTTAGATTGATACTAGGATTAGTTTTATGTTCTATTCATATTAGGCTATGTTTTATGTTATGTTCATTTTATTATAAAAAAGAGCAAATACATATAAAAAATGGGGCAAATACATAAAAAAAAGTTTCACTTTCAAGTCTTTTTGTTTGATGACAAAAGGGGGAGAAAGATATTTGAGAACAATAATGTGGGGAGATAATGAAAAAATTACTTGGACTTAGGGGGAGCCTTAAGTCAGGGAGAGTCAAGTAATAAAAGAAATTTTTTTTTATAAAAAATACAATTTTGTCATCATCAAAAAGAGGGAGATTGTTGGAACCAAGTTGGTTTTCTACTTACAGTTTTGATGTTAACAAAAGTATTTTATGAGAACAGTAAATTTAGACTAATGGCTTCATTAATGATACAAAAATTGGAAGAAGAAAATAAGACGAATGTACCAGAGGAAGCCACCAGGAAAAGTCACCAGTGGAAGAGATCAGAGAACATATGCCTCTAAGAGTATTGTGCCTCTAAAGGTTACGAAGATTGCCTCTGATGTCTTGCTCTGAACTCTAGGTCAGATGTTTGGATCTGAAGATTGGGTCTGATAACTAGTCTGAAGACTGTCTCTAAAGAATGGCTCTGAAATTGAGTCTGAAGATTGAATTTGAAGCATTCCTATGAAGCTCTTGCATGTCTATGATGTGCACAAACTAAGCACACCTCTAAAGAGTTCATATCAAGGTACAATTAACTCTTAAGAGATTGTTCAAATCATAAATTCAAAGTTCATAATCCGCTGATAAAAATGGTGCAACACACTACAAATGTTGCCTCTGATATGCAACCTCTAATGTTGCACTGACTTTGAAGTTTCAACAAGGTGATTTGTCCAATGCCACTAATTCTAAGTCATGCAATTCTACCTTTGACTATCATTATTTAAGAAACACAACATCCCACTCCAACAAGAAAGTCAATGCCTCTAATGGAAAGTCAATAGTTAAAATTAAAATCGAGCAAGAGTATGAAAGAAGATTGATGTTTTTGAAGACAATCTAAAATAAGATTTGATTCAGATTTATAATTGAAGAAAATCTTTGACCAAGTTGAAAAGAAGATATGGCCAAGATTTGAAGAAGATGTGATCAAGACCTTATCAACAAGAAGATATGCATTATTTACAAGAAGATTTTATCAAAATTTATCACAAGAAGAAATGAATTATTTACAAGAAGATTTGATCAAGATTTATCTACAAGAAGATATGAATTATTTACAAGAAGATTTGATCAAGATTTATCTACTAAAAGATATGAATTATTTACAAGAAGAGTTGATCAAAATCTACAAGAAGATATGAATAATTAAAAAAATTATATGATCAAGAATTGTTTACAAGAAGAAACACTCACAAGAAGATACATTTATTATTTGCAACAATTTGATTCTGATTTTGCAAGGACAAAGGAGAATCAATAACCTATTCTATAAATAGATACTCAAGGTTGAAGAAGAAAATAAGAGAACTCACATGCACAAAATTTCCTAAGTCATTAGAGTTCATAAAGGTAACGTCTAAAGAAAAACTTGCTCAAAAGAAATATTTTCTACGTTTTTTCTATGCAATTCTTGTTTTACTTCTGCCTCTAATCACTTAACTTGATTACTACTACTTTTATTCTTAGTAAGTAACAAAACCTAAACTAGTTTTAAATAAGTTAGCAAAAAGAATTCAACTTAGTCAAACACAATTCAACCCCCTTCTCATATTTGCACCTTCAATTACGTCTGAAGACTGGCTCTGAAGACTGCCTTTGAAGATTGTTTGAAGACTGAATTTGAAGCATGCCTTGCGTGCCTCTGATGTGCACAAACTCAACATGCCTCTAAAGAATTTATATCAAGCTATCATTAAATATGAAGAATTGTTCAAGCCATGCATTCAAAGCTCATATTTTGCTAATCAAAAGTTGCAACACACTTAAAATGTTGCCTATGCTATGAAACTCTAATGTTGCAATGACTCTAATGATTCGACAATGTGATTTGCCCAAAGCCACTAATTCTAAGTCACACAATACCACCTCTAACTTTTATTATCCAAGAAACACAACATCTCACTCCAACAAGAAAGTCAATGGCTCTGATTTAAAGTCAACGACTTTGATTGAAAGAATTAATTCTGAAGAAAAGACTTAGCCAAATCAGAATTTTTGAATATTCAAGAACAAGTCTGAATCCATTCTCGCTCCAATCAATCAAGAGTATGAAGGAAGATTCGCATGAATAAGTTTTTGAACACAATCTGAAATTAGATAAGATTCATAATTATAATTGAAGGAAATCTTTGGCCAAGGTGAAAAGAAGATATTGCCAAAATATTGTTCACAAGAAGATATGGTCAAAATATTGTTCATAAGAAGATATGACCAAAATATTGTTCACAAGAAGATATGGTCAAAATATTGTTCACAAGGAGATATGGTCAAAATATTGTTCACAAGAAGTTACGGTCAAATATTGTTCACAAGAAGATATGGCCAAAATATTGTTCACAAGAAGATATGGTCAAAATATTGTTCACAAGAAGATATGGTCAAAATAATGTTCACAAGAAGATATGGCCAAAATTTTATTCACAAGAAGATATGGTTAAAATATTGTTCACAAGAAGATATACTCATAATTTGTTCATAAGAAGATATGCTCAGAATTTGCTCACAAGAAGTTATGCTTATAATTTTTTCATAGGAATATACACTCAGGATTATTCAGAAGATGATACACTCATAATTTGTTCACAAGAAGGTAAATTCATAATTTTTTCACTAGAAAGATATGATCCAGATCTTACAAGGACAAAAGTGTAACCCTAATCTATTCTATAAATAGATACTCAAGGCTGAAGAAGAAAACACAAACTCATAGACTCAGAAATCCATACAATTCAGAAAAACTCTTGAGAGCTCAAATTTCAAAGGTTTAATTTCTAGAGAAGCACTTGCTCAAAAAAATACTTTCTAAGTGTTTTAGTGTAAGAAATAAATTGTAACAATCTGCTTAGTAGAAGCAAAACACAATCCATTCCAAACTTGTGTAACCCAGCCCGATAGTGGCTTTAGTGTTCCTTAAGCAATCTGTGGTTTTCAGGTTGTGTTGAGAAGACTTGACTTGTAAGGTCAATGTTGTTAAGACAAACTCTCAAATTAAGTTTTGATGAAAATAAACAAAGGTTAATTAAGAGTGTTAATTATGATTCTAAATATTATGTTAATTTAATTTGTGCTCTTGAGTGTTTTTATTCAAAGATAGGAATCAAGCAAAACAAAGAAATCAGATGAAAAACTAAACATAACATTCTTGACCATAAGCTGTACAAAACGGAGAATGTTCTGCAGAATCAAGATTGATTGTCGCAGCCACTTCACCAATCATTCTCCACTATTTTAACAGAGCTTCTGCCTTAATTCTTTATACTAAGTTCATCAGTACATGGCAAGGAACAAGTAAGAATCTTTCGTGTTTAAAGAGACTTTTGAATCACTAAGATAAATCATCATGAATCAAAGCAAGTCAAAACGGATTGCAACTTTCTCCAGTCTGAAACTGTTAAGAAAGTTGAAACAAGATTGAACCTCAAGATTGATCTTCAATCCCCAGACTGTCCAGAAGACTAACAGACTAGATTCATCATCAATCTCCGTTTCTGATCATCAATCTCCATTTCTGAAAGAACAATCTCCGTTTCTGCAGAAACAGCTTTCTCAATTCTACAGAAATTGCTTATTCCTTTCCAAACAGTTTTGGATAAAATCAAGTCTCTAGATCAAAGCCCAATTATCAGCAAATATTTTCGAAGCTTAAGGGATCATTAAACACGCAGGAAATCTGATCAAAATTGAACAAATCAGCCCAGTCAAGCAAAGCCCAAAACTGTTCAACATAGCTGGATTATTTTTATTCACTTATATTGGTTTTGGTCAAGACTGACAGAGCACTACCAACAGCTCTTTCTGACCATAATTAAATGCTCAAAACGTCTATAAAAGGAAGGCAAATACTCAACAATATTCAAAACTTCAAGTGCCAAGAATACTCACCAATCACATACACTTGCAACCTTGAAAGCTTCTCATTTACGAAAAGAATCAGTCTGAAACTATCATACACTTCCAGTTTGTTGTTACTGAGTTCTTTTATCCTGAATCTATTCTCAAACAAGAGTTTAGCATAATCAGATTCAACCAATCTCTCTAAATCATTATTGTATAAACTCATAACTATAAGGATTGTTTATAGTTTGAGTGTGATTAAAGAGTGAATTATAAAATCCTATCTGAACTGTTAGGTGACTTGATTGACTTCTATCTGGGTGGAAAGGAATTTTAGTTACAGATCAAGGTTGATCTTTAACTGTGTAACCAAAAGATTGTTCTCCATTTTTGAACACTTAGTGAAAATCTCACAGTTGTGAGGATTGGACGTAGCCCGAGTTGGGTGAACCAGGATATATCATTGTGTGGTATCTCTTCCTTATCTCTATTTACATTCAATCATTCTTATTATCAAATTAAATGGAGAAACTAAAAACTGTGATTTTAACTAACCAAGAACGTTCTCCGTTTTCTATCTTCATAACCAAGATCATTCTTGAGTTGTGTTTCTCGAGTTTTTAATAGGAAATTTTAATTAGGCAAGATTACAATTCAAACCCCCTTCCTTGTAATTTGACATTGCTACTTCAAATGTGTAGTTGCCTTCAACAATCTGTGGTTTTCAGGTTGTGTGGAGAAAACTTGACTTGTAGGACCAATGTGTTTGTTTGCCTCAAAAAGTCTGTAGGTGTCAGGTTGTTTTGAGAAGATTAACTTGTAAGGTCAGGTGCTGTGTAATTCAATGATTTGAATTAGTGGTTAAATCCTTCTAAGTAAAGGGACTGGATGTAGCTACCATGTTGGTGGTGAACATGGATAAATCTGCTTGTGTCACTTTACTTTTGCACTCTTTACTTTATTACTGCCACTGATTACTTAAGCTTGATTGTTATTGCCTCTATTTTAGTTAAAATCACCAAACCCGAACGAATTCTTGAATAAATAATTAAAAAGAATCCAATTTAGAAAAACACAATTCAACCCTTTTCTCGTGTTTGCACCTTCACTTCCTTAGGTGGATATTCCTCTACTAGAAGTCCCAACTATTGTTGTTGCTTTAGGCTCTAGTGTATCTGGATTAAGCAGTGGACTTGTGATAAATCAATTGATTTAGTGGATTAAATCTTTCAGAGTGAAGGTACTAGGCATAGCTACCTTGTTGGTGGTGAACCAAGATAAATTGGTTTGTGTTTCTCTTCTCTATCTCTTTACTTTCCATTGCTTTATCCTTCTTTTCAATCGATATTTTTTTTTAAGATAAAGATTTTTACTTTATCAAAACATAGTTGAAATCCCCTATTTCTTGAGTTTTTCATTCTTCAATTAGCATAAGAGCTCAATCTCTTGGTTGAGCACTTAATCGTGTTTGAGAAAAGATCCTACTATTTTTGTTATTATGACTAACTCTGGTGATGAAGCTACAAGAGGTAATGTTAACATACCTCCTCTATTTGATAGAGAGAAATCAAAATACTAGAAGGACATGTTAAGAAGTTTCTACATCTCATACAATCCTAAACTCAAGGATTTAGTCGAAGATGGCTATATGGCTACCAAGGATGATGTTGTTATTGAAATACCCAAAAAAGAGCTTAACGTTGAACAAAAGAAACAATACAAGATGCATCATAGAGCCATAAACTTTATGATTAACGCAATCACCTTCAAGGAGTTTGACAAATGCAGCAAAAAGAAACAACAAAAGGCATCTTTGATGCTATTGCATCAACTATGAAGGAAGCAAACAAGTGCAGGAAGCAAAGGCAAACTTGATTATCAAGAAGTGTGAACTTTTCCAGATGAAAGGGGACGAAAATATGCAAATAACACATTGAAATTGATAGACGTCGAGCAACATAGTCCCTCTGTTAGTATGCTCCATTGATGAAGTTGGCGTGGACGTTAACTACTTACGCGGAGAATACAGTTGTTAGCCAATTAATTGTCACGTAGAGATGAGCTAATTTGGATGATTTTGGAAACACATAAGAAAAGGACATATGAACGATTTTGAAAATGAAATTGAAACTATTTTTTTTTTTTAAATTGAAATCTTGTAATCATTGCAACTGTAAAAAATGAAAGAATCAAGAACTACTTGTTCTTCTTCCTTCATTGGTGAAAGTTTGAACCTAGTAATTCTCAAATGTCATTGTGAAAGAAAAGTTGTTGTTAAAGTTATTGCAACTAAGAAGAACTTTGGAAGAACAAAATCATTTATAATTTAGAACAATATTGAAAGCATTACCTACAACTACCAAACCATAAAAAATAGAAAGCAAAATTCTATCCTCTCACTGGGAACAACAATCTTAGTAACAAGTGCCATTTCTAAACTTTCTACTTATGCAGATTGAGCTGCACATCCACAAATGAAACATAGCGTTGAAGTGAAGAAAAAAAAATAACAGATTCAAACATTAGCTGAAACATTGTCACGTTGGCAATATCAATCCACTAACAAATAAAAAAGAATATAACATAAGATATCTGACTAATTAGGATGTGAAACAAAAGTAATATGTTCTTACAATCTTAATTCTCAAAATGGCTCCATTTACTAATGGTCACTGCCTGATTGGTGTTTAACTTTTAAGTATTTTAGTAAAAAATTAAAAAAATTTCACTTTAAATCTCATTTGTCCTTCTTTAACCCAAAATAACTCAAATCATATAACAAATAAATCAATTAATTAATGAAATAACACTTGATGTTATCTCAATAAATTAATTATTAAACTAATAAGTAATAATTAATTAGCTACGCATTTTATGACATAATTTGATTATAAACTGACAGAAATTTCTTAAAGTCTAAATAGACGACGTGTCGAAATAGACGACATGTCAGTAACCTCGGTGTCGTATATAATAAAATCCAGTCAAAAGCACAATATGCTACTTGATCCTAACCACCTCACTAGATCTCAACGTTAAAAACCCATCAAACTCTTCGTCAAGATTTACCATGTCTTTGTCTTTGTTAAGTTCGTCAAGACTCACCCTTGGTTTGTTTCTAAACCTCAATAGTAAAATAAAGAAAGCATACATGAAAAGTGAGCGCTAACCGAGCGGTTACTCTCTTCACAGCGACGCAAATGATATATGAATTTTTGTTTTGCCTATTTATTTTACATTTGACGCCTCTTCCACTATCATAATTTAAAATGGCTGAAACAACTCATAAACTGTAAATACAATTTTATTTGATGTTGGATAAGTCGAACTGAGTAAAATACTTCTTTTAGTTCTAAAAATTTGTGTCAAAAAAAAAATATAAACAAATATATTTATACACTCCATCGTATCTTAATTAGAAGAAAAAAATATCAATTAACACATTGCAGGTGAGATTTTTAATTTAATTGATACTATGTTCATGATAAAAGGATTATGTTCATGATAAAAGCAATGGAGGTGAAAATGCATAATGCATTTGGTGTAAAGAAACTTTGACTGAGCAGGCACGCACAACTCATATTTTGTCCCTTTTCCTTGCTTTTCCTTTTTATTATATTTTTTTATTTGAAATTTTATAGTTTTTTATTTTGCCTTAAATATACTTTGGATGCTTTATTTTATATCAAATATTTATGGTCTTTTATTTATTTTTTTAATTTATTTTCATCATTTATCTTTTATAAATAATGAACATTAGTCATTTTCATCATAATTCTTTCAAACAATTGTATGATAACTATCCTAAATTATTGATGTTTAATATTGAATCAATTATAAAGTTAAGTGTGCAGACTTAGCAATGACGTGATGAAAATACAAAGAACTTTAAACGTCCTTCATTTTAAAGAGTTTATATCTATTTCAAATAATGCAAGGAGAATTTCTTTCAAGTGCAAGTTTATTATTGAGTTAAATGGATAGTACACACATATTGGCAATCGCTAGAAGAGATTTAAATGACTAAATGTTGCAATAACTTTTGTTGTGATCGCAAAAAGGACTAAAATACACCACTTATAAAAGATAATGACGAAAAGAAAGATAAAAGACCAAAATTATATTTAAGTCTTTTATTTTTATGTTAAGAAATTAAAATGTGATAAATCATATAAGTCTTAAAATTTAATATTTTATTATTAATATTTGTTTTAAAAAATTGAATAATTTTGTTACTAATTAATGTGTTGAAAGTAAATGTTACACAATGTTTTTGGCAACACTCTTATTTACTACTCTCTCGGTTCTTTTTATTTTTTATTTTATGGCATTTTATATATTAAGATACTTAACAAAGATTGCTAATTTTGATATCTTATTTATGTTTTTCATATAATGTTTTGAATCATTTATTATTATATCTCATATATTTCTCTTTGTAAATAACTACGAATATTATTGACAAACCAATAATTAATTTTGAAAATGACAATTAAATAGAAATAAAATGCAAATGTAACAAATAAAAAAGATCAAAAAGAGTATTTGATAGTGCTTGTTGTGAGCACACCACTTATATGGTTCAAATTCAAAAGAAACACTTGTCTAGTCGTAAAAATTTTAAATGCATATTTAGGCAAACACATAAATAAGAAAAAGTAGAAAATAAAAAAAAATATATTTTTAAAATAATTAAATAATTTATATTTTTTAGTGTGTGTCTAAATGTATTGTGACTATACAAATATTTTCCCAAATTCAAAGGTTGCTACTTCAGTCAATATTACATTGTTCCATTGCAGGTTTGCTCGCATGTGCGAGCTAGTACCTATGCATATGCAATGCAAGACATGTTCTCAACATCTCCCCCACCCTTGGCTCACACATGCAAGCCCCAACCATCATAATGCGATGTTATACCATAATGATACCTTTACCCCCTAACCACATTTGCATACGCGAGCTATAAGTCTTGCACATGCAACATAACTTGAACTCATAATTATACCCCCTATGTTCACTCGCATATGACAAAGATGCCCCTCACGTATGTGACGAACACTAGACTTAGTTTTCCTCCACTATAAATCACTCTAACCCATTCTAAATCTTCCCACATTGATTCCACCGATTAGACACCTGAAACACATACAACTTCACCTCCATATTGGTCATAATTCGACTATTCACACTCATAACACATTCACACACAATTACAACCACAATTACACATAGCCAAACTCAATCTTAAAATGAAACTAGAATCCGAGTGTTACATTTCTCCCTTAGTTAAAACAAATCATACACATTGCTTACACTAATGCTACAACATTCTTAACTTGATCAAATTGTAGGTTACTCCAACTCTTACCTACATTAAACCTTCCACATCAAACTCTATACAGACAACTCGCCACTGTCATCATCCTCATGCCGCCGTTATTATTCTCCTTCAATGGAGGTGAGTATTTCACCATCAATTTGTACCACAAGAAGTTTAGGACGAGTTTCATGTTTATGGATTAACATGTTTACCTTACCTCTTTTAGTTATGGAAATTTAGAATTTTTTTTTAAAGAAATAAAAAGACTAACAATTGAAAGAAATGTAAATTATTGTTTTAACAAGTTTCTGTTTTTCTTAGTCGAAAAACAGACCAGAAATGAAAATTGAGTTTTTCTTTGAAAAGCCACTAATTGGAAGCAGATCAACAAACACCACTCTTTATCAGATTCAAAAAAGAAAAACCAAACACCCTTCCCACAACCAATTTCAAACCTATCATTACAATTAATGGGTTTATCTTGAAGGCAAGTTTATTTGCATAAAAAGAAAATTGAAGACATGTTTATGAGTTTATTTTATTTATAATTATAAATAATTTAAAAAAAGACGAGTCATATACTTAAAAAAATTATACACTGTTAAAAATAGGACATTTAAGCCATTTGTTTGCCACATCAGTTCTTTTCTAACCATCACTTTTGGACAAAGATTGCCCGTAGGGACCAAAAGTGAAAAAATCTAAAAATTTTAGGACAATTTTAAAAATAAAAAAATTCAGAGACTACAAACAGATTGGACATATATTCATGACCAAAAATACTGTTAATCCATAAATGAAATACGATTACCTCTCCCTCCAAAAATCACTACTATAATGCCACCTCCCAACAAAATAAAGTGCATCAAGCACAATGATCAGTCTCATTTTCTCTTCTTCTGTAAAAATGATGCAGCACGCAGAAAAATGCGGTCAACTTCGTCAAACTTAGGCAACTCAGCATCTTTTTCCATGTTTTTGGAGTTCAACGATATTTGTTGCAGCTGCTCCTCAAAATCATCAGTGTCTCCATCACTTTGCTCTGGAAAATGATTAAATTCGTCCAAATAAAGAGGTTTCTTCTCCTTTACAAAGTTCTCTGTATCTGAATCTGTCTCAAAGATATCTGATAATTTATCAGAATATGAATCGAAATCAGAGTCCATATCTGCCTCATCCTCTGAGCATCCATTGTTATCATTTATCATCGCACGAAGTTTATCCGATTTCTCTAGTTGGAAATCTGAAACACTACTCGGTTCAACACTCACTTTGTCACTAATTTGGATTCCCTCAGCAGCTTCTGTATTACTTTCAGCTGTGCTTCTAAGTTGTGCTCGAAGAATTTCGAGCTCTTGCTCGAGTTTGGGAATATATCTCCTTACAGCGCGGAGGCCATCCCTATATTTTGATTTATCCAATGCCTGCATAAGATGAGAGTAACCCAAAGAGAGAGACTGAGAACTAGCATCAACAAAAAAAATAGTATGAAATGTTCAAAATAGGAGAAAGAAATAGTTCAACTTTTGTGTAACAGACAAGTAGCATGAACATCAAAGATTGCATATATCTAGAGGTGTTTTGGGACAAATGCAGACTCTAGAGGTGTTTTATGCGTAATATACATATATATTTCTTAAACACACTAAATGCATCACTATTCACTATTTTTCAAATGAAGCGCACTAGAAAAGCAGCCGACTGTATAAACATTTTATCAGCTTAAATATTGAACACAAGACAAAGTACCTTCTTCCTTGAGAGAGTGACACGTGGAGACATTATCTCTGTTGGTGGTTGAGAGTAATTTTTGCCTCTGTACATTATTATTGTGTCATCTTCATGAATGTCGAGCACTATTCCGCCAGTCAATCTTGCCAGATCAGTGGCAATCTCCCTAACCTCCTCTGGTGAAAATGTCTTCACCACCACTTTCAAAGTTTGATGTTTTTTCCAATGTAGATGCATGTTCAAAATTACACCTTGGTAAATTCCCCTTCTTCCAACTGGCACATAATTTTTGGATTTGTGCCCCATCTTTAAGAAGAAAAAATGCTCTTCCGGAGTCAATATCTCAGGATCATGGGTTGTTTCTGATAATTCTGTCGGCTCAATCTTCCTCAGAGCTTCACAAAGTCTTTCTTCTTTTTTTTGAGCCTACAATGGAAGAGAAATAATTTTATATTCACCAATTGACATAAAATACACAACAGCAAACCAATAGTATAATAGATGTCTTATGTCTAATTCAAATCTATGAAATCAAAAGTAAACGAGAATGCAAGAGCTTTCTCACCCTTGATGAAGCAATAAATGGAAACAATAAAATTTATTTCATGCCATGTCATCAGAGAACATAAAACATGCCATTAGTACAGATAAAAACAAAAAATGATGGATCTTGGAGTGATGGAGATGAATTTAGTAAAGGCCAATTTTGATTCAAACAATGGCAAGATGATAGAACTCACAATTTGAGGTACTGAATTTTTATTGACTGAAAATGATGAGCTTCCAGCTCTTTACAAATTACAATGGTGGGAAGAGTTAAACAGAGAACTAAACCAAAGTTCTAAGAACTCCTAACCCAGAGCAGATTGCTCCTAAACCAGAGAGAAACTCTCCATACACTGAAATACTGATTTTCTGAACCAATTTCCCACTACCCTTCCCTCATACTTATAACAGAAAATCCCTTAAAATCAGGGAGGTTCCTAACTAGTTTTTATTCCCTCCCTTTCTACAGCCTTCTAGAAACTGTAAGTGTGTGAGATGGGCCCAATGATTGGGTCATCAAACCTATTGGACCTTGGTGTCCTATCACATGAATAAAAATGAAAATATCATAACAAAATTATCAAGTAGTAAGGTCTATATGAGTACTAGTTATGGTGATAAACCAAACAAACAACTAACTAGCACTAACCGCTAACCTGATCTACACAAATTTTATAATAATTCGAACACTTTTAGGTCCTGATGGGGAAGCAACTAAGGCTAAGGGCATTATGGATAAATCAAGAGTTTGGGGAGTGTACCAAAGAAGGTCCAAAAGTACTAGTAACGTGGCAGGGAGAGAATCTAAGTAGTCAATGAGGGAATGTGCTCCTTGTTGGTATTAAGGGTGCAATTCTTATGAGAGAGAATCTTTATGATAGAATTAATTTTCTGTTACGCCAGAATGAGATATTCCTCTGAGTGGAGCTTTGCTCTATGGGTAGTTTGAGATACCCTCTACTATTATTTCCCTTCATCATCAATAATATACAGATTTATTCCCATTCTATTTTTCTTGCTCTTTTATTGTTGCATTCGCTTGGTTGGATGTTTGACAGGTTTGGGTTGCTACCAATTTGGTAACCACGAATGTTTGCTAAATGGAACTAGTGAAGAGGGGTGAAAAAGTCTGAATGCCACCAAAAAACTCCATGGATGCGAGAGTGAATTCACTGTATGTAGTCAGTAGCAGATAACGATATGCGCCGACCCTTAAAACGCTATAGCGGTGTAGCGGGTAGCGGTATAGCCGCTACGTCGAAGAGTCTAGGGGAACATTTAGAAGCAATTAATATTTAATACCATACACATATAAAGGTAAAAAAAATAGAAAAATGCAAAAACTAAAGAAACATTCCTAAGTCATAACTTCAAAGGTCATTGCTACTAATATTTCAAACATAATATAAAGCAAAGTAGCACATAAGGTCATTGTTTGAGTGTGCTCTGTTTCTGATGTTAGAGTGTGCTCTGTTTATGATGTTTGAGTGTGCTCTGTTTATGATGTTTGAGTGTACTTTGTTTCTGAAATTTGAGTGTACTACGTTTTTATAAGAAAAAAAAAATAGAGCATTTTTTGCATGAACAGAGTAGCAGAAGAGGTGCAATTAAATATTAATTGCGCCAATAAAATATTAAATGTGCGCATTTACTATTAAAATTTTCCCATAAATAAAACAATTTACCCAAAGAATTTACCGTTTCGTTTTTTCCTGAAACAGAGTACTTTAACCAGAGCATTTACTGTTCTGTTTTTTCCCAGAAACAGCATTTATTGTTGCTCGTTTTCCCCAGAAAAAGCGCTTCCTTTTCTGCACGAGACAGCCGTGATTGACGGAGAGACAGCCGCAACCCTAATCTGCGACGCGACGGCGTTTCGCGTATCACCGGACCACCGCAACGGCGCGATTGCGGCCGCGACGGCCACTTCTGACTACATAGAATTCACTTGAGAAAAAACTCGCGATCCTGGAGGTCGCACTCATTGATGTTCATATGAAGGTCACTGAGAATCACGATAAGTTAAAACAACAATGGCGTGACTACTACGAGCACTTGGTAGTGCTCTTACTCCAGCAGCGCGAGAAGCAGATGAGTGTCTTGAGGACCTCACGACGCCGGAAAAGGAAAAAGGGTTTGTGACAAACCCACAGAATGGTGCGACACTGAAAGGCTCCGTTCAACAACTAGAGGCCAACGCAAAACAGAAGGAGGTCGCGACCCAACCAGAAAACTTCGCAAATTTGAAACCCGTCGTCGGCGAGACCTCCAGCGGTGGTGTGGTCATGCAACGCGACGACCCGTTGCTGCGATCACTAGCTTCGCGTTTGCAAGGACGCGTTGGATAATTTCGTTTGTCTGTGAAGAAGCTAGAAATGCCAATGTTCTCCGGCGAAGACCCAATCGGTTGGATTGCGAGAGCAAAGGTGTATTTCAAGGTGCAAGATACTCGTCCCGAAATCAAGGTTGATTTGGCTCAACTTTGTATGGATGGATCTACCATTCACTTTTTCAAAGCACTGATTGAAGAAGACACCGACCTGACGTGGGAAGGGTTGAAATACACTCTATTGGAGCATTACGGAGGAGTGAGTGACGGCAATGTTTTTGAACAGCTCTCATCATTGAAGAGTATATGAAGATTTTGAGCGGCTCATTTCGCAAGTACCACGACTTCCGGATGATCAGTTTTTTGGTTTGTTCGTGGCCTAAAGGAAAAGATTTGTGGGCGTGTTCGAAGCCTTATAGCTCTGGGCCCTTTGTCACGAGCCCGCTTGATGAATGTTGCAAGGGCTGTTGAACACGAGCTGGAGGAGAAAACAAGGAGCTGGGTTTCAAGAGATAATACAAATTTTGGTTTCCAAAATGGTGGGGGAAGTCACAATCGTGGAGGAACCAGCAAGACCGGAGACTCAACCCTCCATGGACACTCCTCAAACAATGATTGGGTTTATGTTAAAGGAGGTCGAGACCTCCATGAACGTGGAGGAGCGTCGTCCTACGTCAAAACCACTTCGGGAGGTGATAGGAAAGAGGTAGGCAACGGTGATCGAGAAGTTAGACACTTATCTCCACAAGAAATTGCAGATAGACAACAAAACGGGCTTTGTTTCAAGTGTGGTGGTCCTTTTCACCCTAGACTTCAATGCCTGGACCGACACTTAAGAGTTATGGTGACTGAAGAGGGGGACGACGTGGAAGGGGAAATGAAGGTTATCGAAGTGGAAACAAATGATGAGGAGGTAGTAGATGGAGAACTGAACACTATGAGCTTGAATGGTTTGATTGTAAACCAAAGGTTTGACCCCAACTCTATGACACTTGTGGGCACCATCAAAGGGATGCAAGTGAAAATGCTAATGGATAGTGGAGCAACCCACAACTTCATTTCACCTAAGGTAGTGGGGGCCTTGAGGTTGCTGGTTACGGAAACACCACAATTAGCAATTCGACTCGAAGATGGATATGCCACTAAGACTCAAGGGGAGTGCATAGACATGGTTGTGACGATTAGGGGACCGTAAGTTGGCTAAGTCCGCATATGAGAAGTGTTGACATATAGCAATCAGATCTGATATGATTGTCTTTATTAGTTGATTTTCTATTTAAGTTTATTTGTATTTTGGGAAATAATCAAATCACTCTGATTTGATTTATTTTCTAATTTATTTTTACTTTATTCTGCATTCATTAGATAGCTGGCAGCATTGTATATATATATATTTGTACTGTTTCAGTTTCAATAACAATAATAAGAAATTTTCCTTCCCTCCTGTTTTAACCTAGCTGCACCCTAAAACACATGGTATCAGAGCTTCGGCTCTGATCCTGTGGCAGCTCACCATGTCCTTACAAGAAACTGAAAAAAATTGTTCCTCCACTACTACAATACCAGAAAAAAATTCTGGTGACCCTAAAATCGTGTCAACCCCTACCACAAATGATCCACTATCCATAAACTCTGGTTTACAGCTTCTAATCCAAAAGCTGAATGGCAGAAACTATGTTGAATGGGTCCAGACTGTGAAGTTAGCTCTTGATGGCAAGGGAAAGTTAGGCTACTTGACTGGAGATACTCCTCAACCAGAGAAGACCGATCCAGCCTACCAAAAATGGAAGTCAGAGAACTCCCTAATCATTGGGTGGCTGATTCACTCAATGGAATCTTCCATTGGGAAGCCCTACCTATTCATTTCCACTGCAAAAGAGGTGTGGGAAGCTGTACGCGATTGCTATTCCGACTTGGAGAACTCCTCACAGATTTATGAACTTAAGACTCGTTTGTGGCAGTCCAAACAAGGAGATAAAGATGTCACAACATTCTTTAATCTCATGGTTGTCCTTTGGCAGGAGCTTGACCAATGTTATGAGGATGATTGGGAGAATTCCAAAGATGCAAACAGATTTAAGAAAAGAGAAGAGAATGATAGGGTTTATATGTTTTTAGCAGGACTCAATCCAGAACTTGATGAAGTCCGTGGTCGAATTTTGGGCAGAAAACCGTTGCCTTCATTGAGGGAAGTATTTTCTGAAGTAAGGAGGGAGGAATCCAGAAGGAAAGTTATGCTGCAAAACTCTGATAGTACAAGGGTGCAAGAAACTGAGAGTTCGGCTATGGCTGCAAAGGGATACGAAGCAGATGGAGAAAGAAAAAAACAACCTTGGTGTGATCATTGTAGACGACCATGGCACACTAAGGAAACTTGTTGGAAACTTAATGGAAAACCACCCAACTGGAAGAAGAAGCCAAATGGAGAGGGTAGAGCCTTCCAAGCTGCAAATGGAGAAAATGTGGAGAATAAAGTTAACTCTGAGGCATCTCCTTTCTCTAAGGAACAACTAGAGCACCTGTATAAGCTCTTTACCTCTATGTCAGTTACTTCTTCATCCTCTCTTGCTCAAAAAGGTATCTCTTTCTCTTCTGCTCTTTTGAGCTCCAAACCAAATTCAAAAACTCCATGGATCATCGATTCTGGAGCCACTGATCATATGACAGATTGCTCAAAATTGTTTTCCACTTATAGTACTTGTGCAGGTCATAAAAAGGTAAAGATAGCTGATGGTACTTTTTCCACCATAGCTGGAGTTGGTTCTATTCCTATTTCTAAAACTCTAACTCTTCACAATGTCCTTCATGTTCCAAATTTGTCATGTAACTTGCTGTCCATAAGCAAATTAACACAAGATCTTAACTGTTTGGCTATTTTTAACCCAGTTAATTGTCAATTTCAGGAGTTGAAATCGGGGAGGATGATTAGCAGTGCTAAAGAGGTCAATGGTCTCTATCTCTTCGATGATGAGGCTGATCTTAAAGAGGAATTTCATAGTAATTGTCTCAACTCAGTTTTGGTTCATAATAATGAGGAAATAATGTTATGGCATTATAGGCTAGGACACCCAAATTTTTTGTATTTGAAGCACTTATTTCCCGAGTATTTTAAGAATAAAAATCCAGATCAGTTTTTTTGTGAAGTTTGCCAATTTGCAAAGCATCATCGTTCTTCCTATTCTCCTCAGGTGCATAAACCATCTAGTCCATTCACATTAATTCATAGTGATGTTTGGGGACCTTGTAGGGACCCTACTCCTAATGGAAGAAGATGGTTTATTACCTTCATAGATGATCACACTCGATTAACTTGGGTTTACTTAATGACAACAAAATCTGAAGTTGAAAGTATCTTCAAAAGTTTTTTTCAAATGATTTTGACCCAATTTCAAGTAAAAATCAAAATTCTCCGTAGTGATAATGGAAGGGAATATTTTAATAAACACTTAAATGAGTTTTTCCTACAACAAGGTATCATTCATCAAAGTTCATGTGTGGATACTCCACAACAAAATGGAGTGCCTGAACGAAAAAATAAACATCTCCTTGAAGTTGCTAGGGCATTGTTGTTTCAAAATAAGGTTCCAAAGTATCTTTGGGGAGAAGCAATTCTCACTGGAACATATTTAATAAATAGGATGCCTACCAAAATTTTAAATTACAAAACTCCTTTTGATGTTTTCACATGTCTATTTCCTAATAATAAACTTTCATACACTCTACCCCTAAAGATATTTGGATGTACTGTTTTTGTTCATATTCATGATCTGAATCAAGGAAAACTTGAGCCTAGAGCAAGAAAATGTGTTTTTATTGGCTATGCATCCAATCAAAAAGGATACAAATGTTTTGAACCTATTTCCAAAAAGATTTTTGTGACTATGGATGCCACTTTCTTTGAAAAAACTCCTTTTTTTGGTAATCATCTTCAAGGGGGGATAATTAAAGAAGATGATGTTCAATATTTAAAAATTGCAAATTTGGATTTTCTAAACAATTTGGAAAAAACAAATTGTGAGAAAAGTAACATAACAGAATCCTATTTGAAAATACTAGAAATTGAGGAAAATAACAAAACAAAATCTTTGGGTGAATCTAGTCAAGAAAGCCATGAACATAATGTTGACATATAGCAATCAGATCTGATATGATTGTGTTTATTAGTTGATTTTCTATTTAAGTTTATTTATATTTTGGGAAATAATCAAATCACTCTGATTTGATTTATTTCCTAATTTATTTTTACTTTATTCTGCATTCATTAGATAGCTGGCAGCATTGTATATATATATATTTGTACTGTTTCTGTTTCAATAATAATAATAAGAAATTTTCCTTCCCTCCTGTTTTAACCTAGCTGCACCCTAAAACACATGGTATCAGAGCTTCGGCTCTGATCCTGTGGCAGCTCACCATGTCCTTACAAACTGAAAAAAATTGTTCCTCCACTACTACAATACCAGAAAAAAATTCTGGTGACCCTAAAATCGTGTCAACCCCTACCACAAATGATCCACTATCCATAAACTCTGGTTTACAGCTTCTAATCCAAAAGCTGAATGGCAGAAACTATGTTGAATGGGCCCAGACTGTGAAGTTAGCTCTTGATGGCAAGGGAAAGTTAGGCTACTTGACTGGAGATACTCCTCAACCAGAGAAGACCGATCCAGCCTACCAAAAATGGAAGTCAGAGAACTCCATAATCATTGGGTGGCTGATTCACTCAATGGAATCTTCCATTGGGAAGCCCTACCTATTCATTTCCACTGCAAAAGAGGTGTGGGAAGCTGTACGCGATTGCTATTCCGACTTGGAGAACTCCTCACAGATTTATGAACTTAAAACTCGTTTGTGGCAGTCCAAACAAGGAGATAAAGATGTCACAACATTCTTTAATCTCATGGTTGTCCTTTGGCAGGAGCTTGACCAATGTTATGAGGATGATTGGGAGAATTCCAAAGATGCAAACAGATTTAAGAAAAGAGAAGAAAATGATAGGGTTTATATGTTTCTAGCAGGACTCAATCCAGAACTTGATGAAGTCCGTGGTCGAATTTTGGGTAGAAAACCGTTGCCTTCATTGAGGGAAGTATTTTCTGAAGTAAGGAGGGAGGAATCCAGAAGGAAAGTTATGCTGCAAAACTCTGATAGTACAAGGGTGCAAGAAACTGAGAGTTCGGCTATGGCTGCAAAAGGATACAAAGCAGATGGAGAAAGAAAAAAACAACCTTGGTGTGATCATTGTAGACGACCATGGCACACTAAGGAAACTTGTTGGAAACTTAATGGAAAACCACCCAACTGGAAGAAGAAGCCAAATGGAGAGGGTAGGGCCTTCCAAGCTGCAAATGGAGAAAATGTGGAGAATAAAGTTAACTCTGAGGCATCTCCTTTCTCTAAGGAACAACTAGAGCACCTGTATAAGCTCTTTACCTCTATGTCAGTTACTTCTTCATCCTCTCTTGCTCAAAAAGGTATCTCTTTCTCTTCTGCTCTTTTGAGTTCCAAACCAAATTCAAAAACTCCATGGATCATCGATTCTGGAGCCACTGATCATATGACAGATTGCTCAAAATTGTTTTCCACTTATAGTACTTGTGTAGGTCATAAAAAGGTAAAGATAGCTGATGGTACTTTTTCCACCATAGCTGGAGTTGGTTCTATTCCTATTTCTAAAACTCTAACTCTTCACAATGTCCTTCATGTTCCAAATTTGTCATGTAACTTGCTGTCCATAAGCAAATTAACACAAGATCTTAACTGTTTGGCTATTTTTAACCCAGTTAATTGTCAATTTCAGGAGTTGAAATCGGGGAGGATGATTGGCAGTGCGAAAGAGGTCAATGGTCTCTATCTCTTCGATGATGAGGCTGATCTTAAAGAGGAATTTCATAGTAATTGTCTCAACTCAGTTTTGGTTCATAATAATGAAGAAATAATGTTATGGCATTATAGGCTAGGACACCCAAATTTTTTGTATTTGAAGCACTTATTTCCCAAGTATTTTAAGAATAAAAATCCAGATCAGTTTTCTTGTGAAGTTTGCCAATTTGCAAAGCATCATCGTTCTTCCTATTCTCCTCAGGTGCATAAACCATCTAGTCCATTCACATTAATTCATAGTGATGTTTGGGGACCTTGTAGGGACCCTACTCCTAATGGAAGAAGATGGTTTATTAC
>JBBPBQ010000001.1:13934230-13982681 GCA_037974755.1 Cicer yamashitae
AAACTTAGTTACTTGGAGGAGCAAGAAACAAAATGTAGTAGCTAGAAGCAGTGCTGAGGCAGAGTATAGGGCAATGGCCCAAGGTGTTTGTGAAATCCTATGGCTTCAAAGAATCTTAGAAGAGCTTAAACTTCCTATAAATCTTCCAATGAAGCTGTATTGCGACAACAAGGCAGCAATTAGTATTTCTCAAAATCCTGTTCAACATGACCGAACCAAACATGTTGAAATTGATAGACATTTTATAAAAGAGAAAGTAGATGCAGGTTTGATTTGCATGCCTTTTGTCCCTACTTCACAACAAGTTGCTGATATCCTTACCAAAGGACTGTTCAGACCCAGTTTTGAATTTCTTGTAAGCAAGTTGGGCATGCTAGACATATATGCACCAACTTGAGGGGGGGTGTTGACATATAGCAATCAGATCTGATATGATTGTCTTTATTAGTTGATTTTCTATTTAAGTTTATTTGTATTTTGGGAAATAATCAAATCACTCTGATTTGATTTATTTTCTAATTTATTTTTACTTTATTCTGCATTCATTAGATAGCTGGCAGCATTGTATATATATATATTTGTACTGTTTCAGTTTCAATAACAATAATAAGAAATTTTCCTTCCCTCCTGTTTTAACCTAGCTGCACCCTAAAACACAAGAAGGAATTAATAGTGGTCGCCTTAGTCGTCCATCATTGGTGACCATACCTGCTGGGTAGGAAATTCACAATGCGCACTGATCAGTTACTCTTGCAACGAATCACCACTAGATCAACAAAATTGGGCAGCGAAATTGTTGGGTTATCAATTTGAGATTGTATACAAACCCGGGCTAGAGAACAAGGGAGTTGATGCTTTATCGCGAATGCATGACAGTGTCGAAGTCACATTGGATGCTAGTGGGACACTTAAGTCCATGATTTCCTATCCAAAGTGGTTGGCCGAAATTCAAAATGACCCATTTCTACAGAGGGTAGAGGCTTAATTGCAAGAGGGAAAACCGTCCAAGGCTTGGTTTTCCTTCCGTAATGGTGTGTTATTCTACGAGGACAGATTGGTGTTGTCTGCTGCGTCCGAGTGGATTCCCACGCTATTAAAGGAGTTCCACACTACCCCTCAAGGAGGGCACTCCAGATTCTACCGTAAGTATCATCAGCTAGCGGCAAATTTGTATTAGGTGGATATGAAGAAGTGCATTCAACAGTATGTCCAAGAGTGTGACACTTGTCGGCGCAACAAGTATGTTACTACAACTCCGGGAGGCCTTTTGCAACCTTTACCCATTCCCTCCCAGATATGGAAAGAGTTGTCTGTGGATTTCATAACCGGGTTACCACGGACCAAGGGTTTTAAGGCTATTTTTATGGTGGTGGACCGATTGTCCAAATATAGCCACCGAAGTGCACTTATACCACTTGTGTATTGGCTGAAGTTTTCACTCGAGAGATTGTTCACCTTCATGGAATTCAATCATCTATTCTAAGTGATTGTGACCCAATCTTTGTCAACAATTTTTGGCAAGAGTTGTTCAAGCTGCAAGGTAGCTGAAGATGAGCAAAGCATACCATCCACAAACAGATGGCCAGACGAAAATCATCAACCGCTGCTTAGAAACCTTATTGTGGTGTTCCATTTCAGATCAACCTAAGACTTGGGTCACTTGGCTTCCATGGGCAAAGTACTGGTACAACACTTGTTTCCATGGGTCTACCGACACGACTCCCTTCGATGCGGTGTATGGAAGAGCTCCACCCAATATCATTTGCTTCTTACCCAGAGAGACCAAGGTCGACGCGGTTCACAGAGAGTTGCTTGATAGGGATGAGTGCTTACAACAACTGAAGTGTCACCTCATCCGAGCTCAAAGTCCCATGAAAAGTCAAGCGGATACCCATCGTCGGGACCGACAATTTGAAATTGGTGAGAAAGTCTTTCTGAAGCTACGACCTCAAGTGTAGCAATCAGTGGTGCTGTGCATCTGTCCCAAGTTGTCTCCACGCTATTATGGGCCATTTCTAGTGACGGAGCACATTGGGGCAGTAGCATACAAACTGCCGTTACCGGCGTCATCTCGCATACACCCGGTTTTTCATGTCTCGTTGCTCAAGAAGGCCATTGGGAATGCAACTGTCCACTCTGAGCTTCCAATCGAGTTGGAACCTGCTATTTGTGCCACATGGGAACCATTAGCTATTTTGGCCCAAAGGGAGGGGAGACAATCCTACAGGTCCTAGTGCATTGGAAGGACAAGCCCCTAGTGCATTGGAAGGACAAGCCCTTGGAGGCAGCGATTGGAAGGATAAGCCCTTGGAGGAAGCAACGTGGGAAGACGCAGAGACCATCGCTGAACAGTTTCCTTCACTCAACCTTGAGGACAAGGTTATATCTCTAGGAGGGGATATTGATGGGGAAGCAACTAAGGCTAAGGCATTATGGGTAAACCAAGAGTTTGGATAGTGTACCAAAGAAGGTCCAAAAATACTAGTGAGGTGGCAGGGAGAGAATCGAAGTAGTTAGTGAGGGAATGTGCTTTGTTGGTATAAATGGTGCAATTCTTAGAAGAGAGAATCTTTATGATAAAATTTATATTTTGCTAGTAATTAGAGAAACCCTCTGAGTGGGTAGTTAGAGAAACCCTCTACTACTATTTCCCTTCATCATCTATAATATACAGATTTATTCCCATTCCTCTATTTTTCTTGCTCTGTTATTGTTGCAATTGCTTGGTTTGCAATTTGACAGGTTTGGGTTGCTACCAGGTCCTTTCATTTAAGTGTAGATGATAGGACATCAAGGTCCAATAGATTTGATGAAATTGGTTCCAATTCACACACTTCACACACTTAATGCTTCTAGAAGAGTGTAGAAAGGGAGGGAATAAAAAAGTCAGTTAGCTCCCCCCCTAAATTTCAGGAGGATTCTGTAACAGTTTCAGTTATAAGTAAGAAGGAGGGGAAGTTAGGGGGTATTCAGAAATATTGTTAGTATACAGTTAGGAGAAGAAATTCTGGTTTAGGAGTTCATAGAACTCTGGTTTATGCATTCATCTTCTGTTTTTCCATCATTGTAAGAGCTTCAAGCTCTCATTTCCAGTTCAATAAACTATTGTTCTTACTTTAACATTCTGGTTTCTATCATTAGATACTTATATCAGAGGTCCATTGAAGTGTTTTGACAGTAATTCACTATAGAATGTACAAGTTGTAGATAGAAATTCTAGGATTGACCTTCATAAAGGACAGTAAAAATCTTGCTCTGTGAAACACATAATATTTTACCAAGACAAGAGAAACCAAGAAAACATTAATTATTATTTAATCTCTTGCCGGAAGATGTCTTCCCAAGAATATCAGTAACACTAACAAGTAATAACGACTTAGAAAACATTAAGCAACAGCATGCAATACTTTCTCCTCTTTATTAACACCAACACAAACGACCTCTTGATCCACCCTTGTTCATGGAGGGACGGGATCATTGTAGTATCAATCAACTAAGAGTAAGAATATTAAATCTTAATTATGTGGTGTTAAAGTAGGAGCAAGAGTGTGCAACTACAATTGCCAATCTTTCACTCAAGCAATTAAAGTCATACCCAGACAGCTAGATATCTTCAATTAGTGACATTTCATATAAATATTTTGACATCACTTACTAGAAGAGAACACTATGACAAAGTTTCCAACAGCAACAAATTTGTTTCCACAAAGAAATTTACTATCATAACTGATAGCAGGCAATCCAATTCCAACTAATTGGATTTGGTTTCCCTACTATCAGGACACAGTCACACTGCTAAAGAATTTACATTATAATTTTTTTATTTTGCAATTATTAATGTTAGTAATTAGTATTGTTAATATTTTGCTAAGAGTGGAGATCGAACTTGTGACCTTATCACTCTACTGAGTCTACTCCCTAACTCCCCCACCTCAGCCACCAAACTAACTTTATATCCCCAATTATTTGCATCTTTCTCTTGAAATAAAATACCAGGTGAAATCCAACTCAATAAATTCAGTGATTTCATAAATCCATACCTTGGAAATTCAAATCCCAATTATAAACACTGTGTAGTAAGTAAAATACTAATATGCAAGAAGAGAAATTACCTTTAATAACTTGTATAAAATTCTTTCCTCTGTGGTCATCCTTTCATACTCTTTCTTCTTCTTAAATCTAAAGAACTTAAGCCACCTTACAACAGCTCTTTTCCCTTTGAGTTTTTTCCTCATTATTTTGATATCATCACCATTAGTACTAGGGGAATTTTCAGAATCCTGAAGTTGCTCCACAACCTTATTATCATTATTAAACTTTGAAAATGAACCAGAATGAAAGCTTAAGCACCCTACTATACAAGGAACTTTCAACTCCTGACGGTGGCCAAATATAGGTTCCTGCCCATAAACCTTGCATATAACATCATAGTTCAAACTACAAAATTGTAAGTCAATATTCAACCAAACATTTGTTTATAAAATTAAATATTTAAAAATTTAAAAACAAAACCGGCTTTCATGATTATTTAGACTTTAAAACCACTATTTCAGCTTATTTATTTGCTTAAGCATTTGCGAGTCTGTTTGGGAGAGTTCATAGAAACAGCCTGTAACATGAGTCTGTTTGGGAGAGTTCATGGAAACAGCCTGTAACATGTCTATAAGCTCTTTTCAGTTAATTTTCATAAGTTATTCATGATGCCTTATGAAAACAGCTTACAACTTATATAAAAATGACTTTATTTTAACTTGTGTTATAAAAATAGCTTATAGTTATGCTATGAAGTGTTTATCCAAACATGGCCTTAGCCTTATACAAAGTCAAGATCTTTGTGTTTCATTTTTTCTTCCACATTTTTTTTAAATATTATCAAAACTCTTGTCACTCATTTGTCTCAACGAACAAGAAGAACGGGGGGGAGAGAGAGATAGGTACCTTGTTTTGCGAAGTAAGCCATTGGAGGAGAAGAAGAAGGGGATGAGATTATTGTGGAAGTGAAATTTATTGACAAGTGGTGATGCGAAAATTCTCCACGCCATATTTCTCTCAGCAAAATCTATCTAGCTCGACACGCTAAAATCCCCAAGTTCTGAATCATGAACACGACTGTGGCTGCGGTGAAGTGAATTGGTGGAATGGAGATGCTTAAAAAACTGAAATTGGTACAGAGGAGAGAGATACGGTGGAGTCGTCGGTGAAGGAGATGGGGGGGGTGGAGGAATGAAAGAGGAGAAGAAGAGGGTTTCTGCGGTGAGGAGAAGAATATTTGAATTTTGAGGTATGGTGCGGAGAGGTGTATGATACTGATGGTGTGTCTCCAATCAAGTGGATGTGATCAAGTGAGGGAATGATTAGTGGGAGTGATGATAAACTAATAAATGAAGATTTGTTTCATCTAAAGTGATCAATTAGTAAAGTGAGTGAATAACCGATTAATTAGTAAAGTGAGTGAACCAACAATTGATATTATAATGCACATAAGATCATTCTTTTGATAATCAATTATTAATATTATCCACTTTATTATCTAAAGTAGGTTGTTCATTTTAGAGTTTGATCCAATAATAAATAGACAACTTAGTCCCTTATACCATGTTTGTGAGTTAATTTATGGAGGATTTTAGATAGATAAGTCTATATTTTGATAAATATTTAAAATTTAAAAAAATTAAAAGAACAACATGATATTATATGTTTATGTTTTATGTTGTTCCTTCAATATTTTTAAAGGATGGCAGCGAGGGGTGAAAAGGGATTTGAAATATGATTGATATAGAAAAGATGAGTGAAGGAAATAGGAGGAATATGTTTGATCTTGTGTATGTAACTTGATTGGTAAGAAGAAGGGTTCGAGTTCAAACCTAGAAAATTAACATAACAACTAATTTATTAATATTAAAAATAAAAAAAAAATTAAAAAAGAGGAGGGAAGGAGAGGGGAGGTGTTGGAAGAGTTTTGACTTTAATCAAAACCTTGTTTGGTTTAAGAGGAAAGATAATTTAAAATGATTTATATGTTTATTAGGAGGGGAGGGGAGGGGAGGGGTTGGAAGAGTTTTGACTTTAATCAAAACCTTGTTTGGTTTAAGAGGAAAGATAATTTTAAATGATTTATATGTTTATTATGTCATCTCTCCGCTCTCACCCAAATCTCTCATAAATAGAGGGAGAATAAATTGAATTTTAGAGTCTGGTTCAATAAAACGGTAATTTTAAATGATTTATATGTTTATTTTGTCATCTCTCCCTTTCCTCCCGTCTAAATCTCCCAAAATAGATGGAGAACAAATTGAGTTTTAGGGTTTGTTTGGTTAATGAATTTTTTTAATGATTTTGTGTTTGATTCAGATAAGAGAAAATTTTTTAAAGGAATTTTGTTTTATTTTTGTTTACTCTCTTCCCCTCCAAAATGAAGGGACCAATATGAACCACTTTTAGTCCTTCATGAAATTTATTTATCCATAAAAAAATATGACATGGTAAACAAAACCATAATTTTTTAAGGATGTCTCAATTTTTTACTGTGACTTTGCATTTTTTGATTTTGTTTGAAGAAGATGATGATTTTTCTAAGTTTATATAAAAAAAGAATAATATTGTTGATATGTTAAGACATAAATGATTAAAAAAAAGATAAAAATGGCTAAATTGTTACCTAAATGAAGTAAAGGGATCGCGGGAGGTATTTTGCCAAAAATAATTTCATAAAAAATAAAGGTTAAATAAATTTTTAATCCATATAAAATCTCACTTTTTTGTTTTTAGTCTTCTAAAAATTTTTCTTTTCATTTTATGTCCCTAATTTTAAACCAACTATTGTGTATCCTTTGAATTTCTAATGATTGTTTGCAATAATGTTTGGAACATATTTAAAAACTTCCAAACAAAAATTTAGAATTTTTTAATAAATGATAAATTTTTAAGCTTTTTGTAGTTAAAAATTCATATTTAATTAATCATTTGTTAAAAATTACTAAATTTGTGTAAGGAAATTTATTATAATGTCCGAAGTATTACTGCAAAAAATCATTCAAAAATTCAAAAGATACACATTAGTTGGTATAAAATTAGGGACCAAAAATGAAATAAAATTTTTAAAGGGACTAAAAGTTGATTAAATATTCTATAAGGACTAAAAACAAAATAATGAAATTTTTTGGAGACTAAAAACTTATTTATCTCAAAAATTAAAATTTCCTCTCCCTTCTTCATCTTTCCTTTCCTCTCAATGGTTGTGCCATCAAACTCATAACCTTCATCAAAACCCAACAATTTTCAGATTTCATCATAACAAAACCTATATACTCAATACACAATACTTACGTTCTCACAAACCCAACTAGAACCAACACACACACAAAATAAACCTAACAAAAATTATTTTTCCTCCTCCAAATAACAATTGTAGCCATCAACATTCTCTCCCTCCAACCTCAAATTTGTAGGAACAAAAAAAAAATTGATTTTCACTCAATCAATGAATCTAAAACTTTCAAGAATCAAAAGAGTAACTCAATCACAAGATGGATTTGAATGATAGAAAATAATGTATATTATTGCAATATTATAATGAGTACAATTGCTAAGGCTTATATACATTAGCACATAGGCTCATAAGCTCATAAGACTATGAGCTCATAGTCCCACACTGAGCTTACAAAGCTGACAACAAATTCTAACTAACTAACTTGTTTTAACTAACTTCTTAACTAACAAACTGAATTATTTCATTCAACATTCCCTCTTAATTTAGATTGATAACACACACTACACAAAGCTTGTCCTTTAGTCTTTTAAAGCTCTCACTCTTCAAAGCCTTAGTCATGATATTAGCCAAATTGTCCTCTAACCTTCAGTACTTCAACACAATTCTTCCCTTGTTCACTTGCTCCTAATAAAATGAAATTGTGTCTCAATGTGTTTGCTCCTTCCATGTGCTATTGAACATTTTGCTTGATAATTGACTGATTATTAACTAATAGTGTCATAGGTTTCAGATTCATAACTGACTAACACAAGCTCATAGCAGCAACTATGTATTCTTCCTCACATGAGAACAATGCCACAACTGACTCCTTCTTTTAACACCATGAAATGGGAGCTTTTCCAAGCATAAACATGTACCATATATTACTCTTCCTATCATCTTTGTCACCACACCAGTCAGAGTCCGAATAGCCAATCATTACTATCCCTTCACCTATTGCTTTGTTAGGCAACAATATTCCATAGTTTGTAGTGCCCTTCACATACATATCAAGTGATAAACCCTAGTATTATTGCTTTCAGTGGCATTAACTCATTCTTCTTTTCCTTCCCTCTCAAGTTTCTAACTTGTCTCAGCTGGTGTTATTGCTGAGTTACAATTTTCCATTCTAAACTTCTTCAACAAGGCAGTTGCATACTTGCTTTGGTTCATTACTATGCTTGCTTTAACTCTTTCAAATTCTATACCCATGAACTATGACAATTCCCCTAGATCATTCATTTCAAACTCCTCCATCATTTTCCTTTTGAACTTATTGATCTCAAAATTTCTCCCACCAGTCACAAGTAAGTCATCAACACACAAGCACACCAGCAAACCTTCTAAACTTGACCCCTGCACATTATACATTCCATGCTCACAACTACATTTGCTAAACCTAAGCTGACTCAAATAGCCATCAATCCTTTTGTTTTATGCTTTAGATGCTTGCTTTAAGCCATATAGAGCCTTTTTTAACTTGTACACCTTTGACTTCACATCCATTTTATGAATGGGACAATTCTTCACACTAGCCAGAGCCACCACCATCCTCATTGTCTCCATTCTAACACCAAGAGCAAATACTTCACCTTAATCTACTCATGCCTTATGCAAAAATCTACCCACCACCAATTTGACCTTATTTTTAATGACTTCTCTTTTTGGATTCAACTTCACCTTATACACCCCATGTAACATCTACAGGCTTCTTTTGAGTTAGCAGATTCACTAGCTCCAATGATTCATTCTTTTCTATGGAATTCAACTCATCTTTTAGTGCTTCTATCCATCTTGGATCCTTCATTGCTTCCACAACACTTACAGGTTCAACTTTTGAAAATAATGCAAGATGCACCAAATCCCCCTCTTCATTCATTGTTGAGTCTAGTATAAGCTCATAATCATTCAGCCTTGTAGGAAGTTGTCTAGATTTGATTGGCCTCCTCCCTTAAGGTGATGGAAAACACAAGAAAAGGGGTTTGAATTGTGTTTTGACATTTCTAAAAAATAATTCGATTGCTTAACCAAAACTATATGTTCTTTATCAAATCATTCAATTTGCTATTAAAAATAGGTTTAGCAAAGATAAAGTTGAATCATAAAGAACTTATATTAGAGTAATAAAGAGAGAGAAGGAACACAATGATTTTTATACTAGTTCACAACAAACTATTGCTACATCTAGTCTTCCCCTTACAAATAGATTTTGCCTAAGTACAATCGATGACTTAATCCACTATTTCAATAATAGCATACAAGTATTGTTTACTCTTCCTTTTCAAGCCTTGAATATTCTTCTTTAGCCTCTCCAGGCTGGAACCATTAGAATCACAAGTTCACTAAACACTTTCTAGTCAACTTGATTGTGTTCAAGTCTTCTCAACCTTCTAGCTTAGTACGATCAAGTTGTTGAGGTTCATAAGTATTTTTATACCTCTCCAGGTACCTCTTATGGGTGAAGAAGTTGTTGCCACTATAAGGGTGATTTACATTAATTTAGTTTGTGTTTGAATTGCAAAGTTTGTTTCTAGGATTCGAGATCTCAATAAAAGGATAGTACATTTCAACTCCAATATCAAATCAAGTGTATAAAACACTTTGACTGATTTACATCAATTCTAGTAACTCTCCACTAAGAGGATTTTTCATTCATTCTTTTCTTTTGATGTGTTCTAGGATTTTTACATAATTTCTTCTTAATACATTGCCTTTTTCATTTTTCTCCCTCTATATTGATTGATTGATCAGTTTCTACTTCAATACTGACAAATGTATCCATTGAGAAGGTTACCATTGGAGATCTTAAATAACATTTAAGGTAAATCAACCTTTCAAACATATCTGTATATATCTTCATAATTGATTCCTTGTATCTTCAATTAAGAAGACATATCTTAAAGGATGTTACTATCAAAGGATATCATGCACTTATTTAGTCAGAGGATAAGACCATTATGATGACCAAAGGATATTGGAGCGTAAACTTCGTATCAAAGCGTTGATTTTATTATAGTGTTAACTTGATATGTTGACCAGAAGAGCAATTGACTTACCTAAATCAGCATACGTAGGATTATCAGGGCGAGCTTGTATTAACGGATTCATCAAAGGTGCATTGAGAGTGCGTTCATCAGAGTCAGACACAACTTCAACAACTTCTTTAGAGTCACTGTGAACTTGTTTAATAGATTCTCTTTTCTTTGTTAATCAGAGGATCTAACTTGTACCAGAACATAGATTTTATTTGATGCTTCACTTAGAGTTTTCTTCTTTTGATATTTGAGTTAGAGGATCGAGATGGGTTTTTAGTCAGAGGCAGATAATCATTGTAGCGCTCTTTACTTTTTTCTTCAGAGGAACAATCATTTACTTGTATTTCTTTTGTCTTTACCGCTTTGACTCGAACTATAGATCGTCAGATGCATATTTCAATACTTCTTATTGATATATTATGATTTGCTCTATTAGTAAACATAATCACTTGTTTATTAGGTGATAATATTCTTTGTGTTAGAAACACTTAAATTATTATCTCTAACTTACTCATAATTTATGCTACCTTAAAATAAATAGTCATTAATATAAATCTTTGTCTTCTAACTTAATCTGCATACTTAGCAAATACAGGTATGAGATAATTGTTCTTTATTTATTTGTTTTTGCTATCATCAAAACATTAACTAGAGGATTGTAGCTAAAATCACTTTTCACTAAAACTCCGTTCATCACTCTTTGTACTTGACTCACCCTGGTTACTTGTATTCAAGTCAAATGATAGGCTTGCAACCTTTTGATCTTCTCCCTTGTTCAAGTTCCAATTTCTCAGCTCGTCAACAATTACATCCCTAATAATTGTGACTTGCTAAGTCACTGGATTATAGAGCTTAAATCCTCTAATTTCATGATAACCAATCAACACCATCTGCTCCCCTTTGTCGTCCAACTTCTTCCTAAGTTGATCTGGAATATATTTATAACAAATAGAGCCAAACACTTTCAAGTTAATAACATTTGGCTTTCTTGTTGGCCAAGGCTCTTCTAGTGACATTCCTTTCATTCTCTTTGTAAGACACCTATTCAACAAATACATTGTAGTAGATACAGCTTCTCCACATAGGTATTATGGCAAGCATTTACCCTTTAACATGCTTTTAACCATATTCATGATACACCTATTCTTCCTCTCTGATGTACCATTATGTTGTGGTGTATATGGAGGTGTTATCTCATGGCTTATACCATCTTTTTCACACAATTGCTTAAACTTTTTTGACACATATTCTCCTCATCCATCAATTATCAAAACTTTAATCAATTTTCCATTTTGTCTAGAAACCATAGCTTTAAATATTTTGAATATCTCAAACACTTCACACTTTTTCTTAATGAGATAAATCCCTGTTTTTCTAGTGTAATCACTTATAAAGACACAAAACATTTGTTACCTCAAGAGAATCAATTTGCATAGGTCCACACAAATCTTAATAGATGACTTCAAGCTTGCACGTTTATCTACTCTCCACGTATTTTCTGAATGAATTCCTATGTTGTTTTGACTTAACACAATTTGCACACATCTCTACTAGCATAGAAATTTCAGGAAGACTATGCATTATTCCTTGTCTCTTCAATTCACACAAGTCTTTGAAATTCAAGTGACCATATATGTAGTGACACACCCATTATTCTCTACTCACTGTAGCAGCAAGACACTTATACCCCATCACCTGAATTCCCACCTTGAATGTTCTATTTTTAGATAATGGAGCCTTCAAGATCAGCCTTTTCTTCCTATGATCCATCTTCAAACCATTATCTTTTATAATCTTCACATACCCTTTCTCCAACAATTGGCCAAGACTCAGCAAATTGCTCTTCATCCTTGGTACAACAACACATCAATAATGAGTGACTCTTATCATCTTTCGTCCTGATCATAACCTTGCCAATCCCTTAAACCTTCAAAGCACTATCATCTGGAAACTTTACCTTGCTCTTAATTGATTCATCTATGTTAAGGAACCAATCTTTCCTTCTAGTCATGGAATGGAACACCCAGTATCAAGATACCATTGATTCATCTTGACATCTTCTTCAACTACAGTCACCATCAACAACATTTGATCTTCATCTTCCTGACCTAATTTGGCTTCATCATCTTGACATTCTCTTTTATCATTTTGATAACACTCATCAACAAAGTGTCCCCATTTTTTGACAATTGTAACATTGAATGTTACTCTTGTCAAATTTTCTTCCAATTCGCTTTCCACGACCTCCACCATTCCTTCCACCTCTTAAATAATTGGTTCCACCGCTAGCATGACTTGAGGAAGCTTGATTGGACTACTCCCTACTACCACCTTGATTGTTATTTGACTTCCAACTGTTATTGTTCTTCCATTTCCGTTTTCCTCTCTTATTCTTGCTTTCATCTCCTCTTGATTGAGCTTGTAAGGCCACTTCAATCACTTTATCATTTCCAACACTCATTTCAATTAATCTTTGTTCATGTGCTTCTAAAGATCCTTGTAAATATTCAAACTCCATGTCTTCTAGATTCTCGGATTCTTCAATTGCAACTACTATATGATCAAACTTTGGGATCAAATATCTCAAAATCTTCTCAACAATGACTTGATCAATAATATTTTCTCCACACTGCTTCATCTAGTTTGTTATGGTCTGCACCCTATTGAAAAACTTTGACACTTCTTCCTTGTTTTCCATTTGTAAAAGTTCATATTGCTACTTAAGAGTCTACAATCTCACATTCTTCAACTTCTATTCTCAAGCATATGTTTTCTCAAGAATATCCCATGCTTCTTTTGCATTGTTAACCAAAGCAATCTTCTAAAAAATTGTAGCATCGACACATTGATAAAGAATAAAAAGGGCCTTACAATCCTCATTTTTACATTCTTTAAACTCATTATATTGTTCTTTTGTTGCGTTTTCGCCAACAACCTTTACTCCACTTGTAATGATTTCCCACACATCTTGGAAACCAAAAATTACCTTCGTTTGGGTACATCATTTGTCATAATTCTTCCAATCAAGAATGGGAAGTGTTGCTGGAAAATGACCAGTTGTCGTGGCTATTGATCTTGATCATAACACAACAAAAACAAAGATACTAACTAGCTCTTGATGCCACTTATAGGAACAAAAGAAAGTAAATCTCACTTTCACTCAATCAATGAATCTAAAACTCTAAAAAAATAAAAAAAACAATTCAATCACAAGATGGATTTGAATGATAGAAAATTATGTATATTATTGAAATATTATAATGAGTACAATTTCTAAGGCTTATATACATCAGCAAATAGGCTCATAAGCTTATGGGCTCATAGTCCTACATTGGACTTACAAAACTGTCAACAAATTCTAATTAACTGTCTTTCTAACTAACTTGTTTTAAGTAACTTCTTAACTAACAAATGAATTATTTCATTCAACAAAATTCGCTTCCTCAAAACTATTTTCTTTCTTCTCTCCCTCTTTCTTACTTCATTTTGGACCATTACTTATGCAAATCCTTTGATTGTCTCAATTTTCAAAACCCTAATCTCATATCCAAACCTTCTTAAGAAGATTCCAAGTTTACTACCTACACTACCAATTTAGATCTCCCTGCTCAACTGCTTCTCCAGATCGCAAAATCAATTCTCTAAGGTTTGAGCAATATGGATAATGATAACTCAAACCAACCCACACCAGCAAAGTCTTCAATAAAATCAAAATCATTTTTAGCAAGGTTTGAGAAATTTACTTGTAGTTCAAGATTGCATTGGATGGTAGGAACATAGGCGACGTTTCTGAGAGAAGGGATGGAGGATGAACTTGAAGCCATTTGAAGCAGAAGAGATTCAGATAGTTTTTCCGGGAAGTTTCAAGGTTTCAAAGAGAGCAAGAGAAAAAGTGTGGGAATATGTGTGGGACGTGAGTGATCGTGAGTGGTGAGTCGGTTTTGCAAAAACGTTTTAGTTTTAAAACCAACTAACGCGCACGTGTAAACACGCATGAACAACACCTGGCAAAGTGCCACAGACCATGCACAACTTACAAGAAAACTTTTCATATTAATAATAATTAAATTTAGATTGACCAATGGCACAAGTAAATTCAACTTCATCAGAGGCAAAGAGCATATATACCTTTAACCATTTACTGTTTTACCAGATGCAACAATACAGAGACTTCAACATCATTCTTTTATAAGCAAAATGTTTATATTTTTCTTTATAAAATTAAATATGTCCTCAGCAAGAGGTTTGTGAAAATATCATCTCACTGATGATATTTTGAAGTCTTTTAGTTGATACTTCATCCACAACAGCTGAGTGTTATAGCCTACTGTTGAGATATATTATGCTTCTGTTGTGGAAAGAGCAATAGTCCCTTCTGTTTTGCTTGAACAAGAGATTAGATTTTTCATCAAGAAATGTACAGTTTCCATTAGTGTTTTTTCTTTCTAGTTTGTCTCCAGCATAGTCAACATCACAAAAACCTATAAACCTGTACTCAGAGAATGACTTATAACACATACCAAGATTAGTAGTACCTTTTAGATTTCTAAAGTTCCTCTTAACAATTGTTAAGTGGGATTCTTTAGGGTCATATTGAAACCTTGCACACACACACTGAATAGAATATCAGGTCTAGAGGTAGTTAAGTTGAGGAGACAACCAATCATTCCTCTGTATACCTTATGATCTACCTTTACTTGAATCATCTTTATCAAGAGAACATATTGGATGCATAAGTGTAGACAAAAGTTTACATTCATCCATTTAAAATTTTTTAAGTAGTTTTGTTGTGTATTTGGTTTAATGAATGAGTACACCATATGAAATTTGATGAATTTGGATTCCAAGAAAGAATTTTAGTTCTCTCATCATACTCATCTCAAATTCATTATGCATTAACTTCAAAAACTCTTGGCAAAGCTTGCCATTAGTAGAACTAAAAATGATATCATCAACATAAATTTGGACAATGAGAAGGTCATTCTTAAATGATTTTCTAAACAAAGTAGTGTCAACCTGGCCTCTTTCAAAACCATTCTTTAATAAAAAAAATCTTAGTCTATAATACTAAGCTCTTAAAGCTTGTTTCAGACCAAAATAATTATTTAATTTGACAACATAGTTTGAAATTCATTATCTTCAAAGCCATAAGGTTGTTTGACATACACTTCTTCATTTATGTTACCATTTCATAAAGCATTTTTCACATCCATTTGATATAAAATGATTTTATTAAATACTACAAATGAAAGTAAAATTCTAATAGCCTCTAACCTTGCCACAGGGTGAAACTTTCGGTGTAATCAATACCTTTCTACTGACTGTATCCTTGAGCTACAAGTCTAGCCTTGTTTCTAATCACTTCACCCTTCTCATTAAGTTTGTTTATGAAAACCCACTTGGTTCCAATTGACTTTTTCTTTTTAGGCTTGGGTATCAAGTCTCACACGTCATTTCTTTTGAATTGATTTAGCTCTTTTTGCATAGACATCATCCATCCATCGTCTGATAAAGCTTCATCAATAGTTGTAGGTTCAATTTCAGATAGCAGACCAAACATATGTGTTTCTTTAAATGTTTAAATGGTCTTCAGGTGATCACTTGAACTTCCTATGATCAGAGAGTCTAGATGTGAAGATTTGTATTTCCACTCAGGTTTAGGTTCTTGATGATCTTAAAATGTGGGAGGTTCATCAATGCTTGTCCCTGAGTTGTCAGGTATATCTTTTGATTCATTAAGAACTAGTTTTGTTGGTTCCTCTAATATATCTAGTTCCTCTGATATCCATAGATCTGCAAAATCTACATCTAGCTTTGACTTTTTATGGTCAAACTTTTTGTAATCAAACTTGATTGACATGATTCCTCAACAAGTGTTTCTTTATTGTATACTCTATAGGCTTTATACCTTTCAAAGTTTCCAAAAAGTTGCACTTTTGAGATTGTGAATCAAATTTGCCAAGATTCTCTTTGGTATTCAAAATATAGCATATGCAACCAAATTGATGAAAGTATGAAATGTTGGCCATTATTCCTTTCCACAATTCATAGGGATTCTTATTAAGAATAGGTCTAATATAGACTTTATTTTGAATATAACATGCAGTGTTCACTGCTTCTGTCAAAAAGTGTTTGACAACATTCATTTCGTAAATCACCAAAGAGATCTATTTTTTCTTTCTACAACACCGTTTCATTGAGGTGTTCTAAGAGAGGAGAAGTTATGTAAAATTTCATTCTCTTCACAGAAGTTTTCAAAAAGCTTATTTTCAAATTCACCCCATGATCACTACGAATTGTTGCAATACAAAAACCGTTTTCATTTTGTACTTATTTGCATAAGGTAGTGAAAACTTTACATGATTCGTCCTTATGTTTAAGGAACTTTACCCATGTCCATCTATAATATATTAATAAAATCAAACAAAACATGTTAGATAAAAAATACATCAAAATTAATGCGGTTGAGTAGATGTGTCAAAGAAAAGAATAATAATATTGCATTATTAATATAATTTATTTTTATTTTTTTTATTAATATAAATTTATTCATTTGTTAAAATAATAATAATAATAATAATAATAATAATAATAATAATAATAATAATAATAATAATAATAATAATAATATTGCATCTTCAAACTATACTATGCGACTTTCTAAAAGAACAAATAAAAATTCTGTTGGCATACCAAAATTTTTTTATTTAAAAAAACAAAGATATAGTTAAAAAATATCTTCAATAGTCTTTATTGGGTACGGATTTAGAGAAAACAAAAATACCCCTAAACCTAGAGCATCTGGCCGATTTCCCCTCTCTATACCTCATTATTTTACAGACTCTCACTTTGCCCAATTAGGAGAAGACCAGAAAAAGAAAAAAACAAAAAACAAAAAACAAAAGAAAAAACAAAACAAAAAAAACAAAAAACAAAGAAAAATAGTGAAACTCTTGCTCTGTTTATTCACAAGGATTCTAAAATTGTGTCTTTCCTATTCATCGCTTCTATTACTATTATTTGTAAAAAAATTCTCCTCCTCTCTCTTTTCATTACCGTGGTTGTACTATAGGGGGAAAAAGGTTGTTGCTTAAAAGTTTTATTTTTAATAATCGGTTTAAAATATTAGCCTAGATATTTAACCGTTTTAAAAGTTTGATTTTTAATATCTAATCAGTGTAAAATGTTAATTTTGATATTTTTAATGGTTATGCACAATCAATAATATGAATAATTAATTATTTGATTATTGATCGATGGAAGTTACGTAATATAACCATACAATTAATGATTTATATTGACTGATAGTGTAAAATCAGTTTATCAGCACACAATCTTTTTTCTCTTTAGTTAATTGATTTTAAAATGTTAATTTTGATATTTAATTGGTTTATAATATTTGTTTTGACATTTGTTTGGTTTAAAATTTTGTTTTGATAATTAATTGATTAAATGAGTTGATTTTGATATTAAATTGGTTTTAGATGTTTGTTTTTATATTTAATCAGTTGAAGGGGTTTGTTTTGATATTTAATGGATTAAAAGTGTGTAGATCTATATTTAGATGATTGATTTAGAAAGAAAAATAAATAAACTACTTTGTCCTTGAATTTGTGATCATATGTCCATTTTGTTTATGAATTTTTTGAAATAGTCAAATTGCTTCTTAAGATCCTCCCTTAAGTTATTTATAAAATTCAGATGTTAGAAACGTTATGTGTTAGAGACGCTTACATGTACCATTAAATATGATGTGTCTGTCCATGTCACTTCTCATGTATACAAGGACCAATTTGATATAATCCAAATCTAAAAAATTTATAAAAAATATTCATGAAAAATTTATCTTCATTTTATCTCATCAATCAAGGGAGAAAATGACATGCGAAAAAGATGGAAGGCTTTCTCTTCCAACTTCTGAATCTGTAATTCAATGTTGCTTTCCTTAAACAACGTTTGTCAAACTTAGTTGGGTTATTGTTACTTTACTCTGTTTCATCCTTTGATGGGTTATTGGGTTAATAATTTAGTATATGGGTAGCAAGAACCCATAATGTTGAAAGAGTTTTTGACATTTCCTTAGTGGCAAACTTAGTTCATGATAATCTGAGTGCATGATTAGTTTTTTTGGTTTTAATTGACGTTGTGGGAGTTTATGGTTAGGCTAGTTGATGAGAGGGAAAATAGAGAGGATGAATTTTCATGAAGTTCTAGATTTTTTTTTATAAAGTTATGAGTTTTTGATAAATTTTTTGGATTTCTTATAACGTCACATTTCATTATTAAATTGGTCTCTGTATATGTGAGAGATGATGTGGACGGACATATTACGTTTAACAACAAACATTAGTATATCTAACGTATAGACTTAATGGAAAGACTCATTTGATAGATATGAAGTAAATTCAAAAACGATTTGACTATTTCAAAATATTCAAGGACGAAATTGATAGAGGGTCACAAATTCAAAATAGAAGTAGCCTATTTACTCGAAAAAAATTGAATATGTGTTTAAAGTATGAAAGTTTAATTTTTGTTTAGTAGAAAATTCATTCATTAGTTGGAACTTTGATTTGTTGAGTAGAAACTACATGGTTGTCTAAGTTTTGACTGTTAGAGAAAGTAGTTGTGTTTTTTTTTTTTTACAAACAAGAAAATAGTTTGTCTTTATGTTAAAGTTTGATATTTTTTGTAATAAAAAAAATCCTTGAATTTGGGTTTGGGTTATGATTTTAAGAGTAAAAGTGTTGAACCCTTTTAATGGACATAGTTAATTCTTTTGGAAAAACTTAAAGAACTATGAGAAATTGACTTTTATGATGACAAGTGGATATTAATAGGAGTGAAATAATTTTGTGTTTAAAGTTGTTATTGATTCTTTAACGTTGAATTTGTTTGGAAGTGAACTAGGGGAAAAGCCCTAGGGATCTATAGTACGCTTCAGAATTTTAATTCAAGTGAAAGAACAAAAAAAAATAACAATTCCCTTCTCCATTTTCATGTCTTGACTGTGAGCACTCTAAAGGAAAAAGTCAAAAAAATCATCTTATTTGTTACCTAAAATTCTTGATGATAAGGAATAAATTATATTCCCTTTATCTCATAATGAATGATCTATTTGTAAATAAGATTTGTCTAAAACTGAACAATCAATTCAATTTTCAAAGCAATATTAGTTTTTTCTAATTGTCTCAAATCATTATTTTTCATTTTGCATTAATGGTAATAGTATATAAGTCAATAATTAATAAGAATAATTTAGTAAAAATACTATTGTCTCTCTTCTATTTACTCACTTTTTTTAATATGTATAAAATACTCAAATACCTCACTTATTATGGGATTGAAAGAGAACTTTGTATCATTTTGAAAGTTGATGAGAGTTTTATATTTTTTTTATAGAAAAAATAGATGAGTTAATCTTCTATAACAATATATACACCATTTTGGTGTAGCCTAATTTTTTTTACTACAAATATGTCCTTTATAGTTATTTTTTCTTCAAATTCTTAATTTCTAAAACACAAATTTTTTTTCTTTCAAATTCTTAACTTTTCAATTACTAACTTCTACCATTTCTTTATCTGAAAAAAACTTCTATCATTTCTTTCTTTTTTTTTCATTGTTTACTTTTTCTTTTTATTAATTTTCACATTGCAATTAAGCAACATTCAATGGCAATTACAAATTAATATGTTCAAGCGTTTCGATCCATATTTCAAAGAGATCCATTCAATTATAATTATAATTTGAGGTTATCCTCAGTTGTTAATATTTAAAAAAATTGGAATTAATTGTTCACGTTAGCACAATAAAAAAATCGAACAAACGGGCACGACCGTGTGGACGCCAGTGTAAATAAACTAATTTCTTTGGTGATGCAAACCTAAACCAAAACCCTAACTTATTAGAAACCTATGACGCTAAGTTAATTATTATTGTAACAAGTATAGTACCCGGTAGTTATATTTATTTTGAAATTTTTAATGATATTGCCATGAATATAAATTTAAATAGTAATATTATAATATATTAATTAAGTAGTAAAATACTATAATTTATAATGATATTGCCATGAACATAGATTTAAATGCGCTTATACATGTTAGCTGTATAAAATATTAATAACACTAAAGACGAGTATAATAACTACGATAAATTGCCACCATTGACAATCACAATAATAATAGATTAGGAGTGTATAAACTAATACTTCATGTAGCAGTCTTAAATTACTTGAATATTAATGAAGATTACAATATTTTCAGTCCAATATCGTTTATTTCATATTGATCAATCAAAGTAAAGTTCAAAAAGGTTTGCAGGGTGAAAGTTATTATCATCACAAAATGTTATCAATGCAGTTTCAAGTTTTGTGAATCTCTTAGTGACATCATTTTGGAGTATAGAGCCCCTGAAGTGATATTTTGACGGTCCATGTAATACGAAATTAATAAATAAAAAACTTATGATGAAGTAGCCAAAATCACTGTGAAGAGGCTGCGATAAATGAGTCGATTGAATGGTAACATGATCAAGTTGGCCATATAATTGACTTAACAGATTACTAAATAAATTGTGACGTATTAATACACAAGTTTATCAATAATTAGCATTCGATGTTTAGACAAATTAATTATATTATTTAATTATATGAAGTATATATATATATATATATATATATATATATAATAATGTAGATTGATAATAAAATTTATTGACTTACATGTTAAACATTTTGGAATACTTCTTTGTAGACAACATTCTCTATGTGGTGCAAATGTTGATTTTTCTTGTTGTGTATTAAGATCTTCAAACATTGTTTTCTCTTGACTCTTGATATGACTACGTAAAATTGCCCGTGACTAAACATAAGTTTAGGCAAATATATATCAATGTAGTCCAATGATTGACCTTGTGTTTGTTGATTATCATTGCATAAGAGACGACAATAGGAAATTGCCTTCGTATAAGCTTGAAAGGCCACGACGATTGGGATGGAGACATAGACATTTGTGGTATATAGATCAAGTTTCCAACATTTTTTCCAAAAATAATCTTCACCTCAATGACATGATTTGCTAGTCTCACCACAATTAGTCTTGTACCATTACACAAACCTTCATATTGGTCTTAATTTTCTTAATAACATAATTGGAGAACCAACCTTAACTTTGATTTTATGATTTGGAAGTCCAGATGTAGTAAGCGAGCTCAAAAATTCTGGTGTTAGGACATCAAATGCTTCATTCCCATTACCTTCTGACCTATCAACAATATCTGAACTTAAATACTCTTTTTCGTCTCCTGTAATAAAGAATGCAATTAAAAATTAAATTCAATATTTCCATTATGTTAATAGTATAATGTGAAAAAATTTAATAATATCATGAATTACCTGGTATTAAGCCTAGTATGTATTCATTGATTGAATCAACATCCTGTATTGTCGAGGCCAAAATTGCTTTACACTGCAAGAAATTAAAATTTGTGTAATGTTGCATTAAGATGGGATATGTGCTTTTAACTATGGCGTCAAGTGGGTCGTTGAAACTTGTAATCAACAAACCATCTGGTATTTCAATTTTTGCATAGCCATCATTTACCTATTCTAGTTTACCATCTCCAACTTTCAAGATCCATTCATAGAAAGTATTCAAATTGTCTACATTTGGATTTTGGAGTGATGGTTGTAATCACATGTTTTTTTTCCAGCGTCAACACATGAAAATGATCCCATATATATGAAGAATTTATTGTAGAATTGATAATATCAGATCGATTTCCCCTTGGGATAACAGAGAGAATTTGTCCAAAATCACCACCAAATACCATAACTTTTCCTCCAAATCTACGATCTTTTAGAGCTTGTGTCGCTCATTATGTCTTTCAAAGTTTTATTTAGAGCCTTAAAGAAAAATTTGTGAGCCATTGGAGCTTAATCCCAAATGATCAATTTTGTAACTTTTAGTAGATCAGCAAGTTACTACTTTGTTCAATATTGCATGTTGATGACTCTAGTGTAGGAACAGGAATCTTGAATTTGGAATGTGCGATTCTTCTTCCTGGAAGTAAAAGTGGTGCTATTCCACTTGAGGCCATAGTTAACACAATTTCCTTCCTTGAACGCAATCTTGAAGCCAAAGTATGCCACATGAAGGTTTTTCCTATCCACCATAACCATACAGGAAAAAAACTCCTCCTCAATGGTTGTTTACAGCTTATGTGATTGTTTGAAAAAATTTCCTTTGCTCATCTAAGTATTTGATTATTTGCTTAGTGGAATGTATATTTGTATAGAACAGTTCAACAAAGCCAAGTATTGGTTAAGACATATAAACTAATTAATTTCATAAGTTATGCATAAGTTATCTGTAAGGGATCCATACAATTGATATACTTTTTGAAGTTGACTTGCTTGATTGTAATTGCGCACTTCGTATATGAGTCTATTCCCCAATTAGATAATGACATAAACTTTTGGGTATGGCATTGAAGGATAATATTTGTGTGTCCTTCTGTTTTGTTGTAAGTGTTTCTTAATTTCCAAAAGAGTCAAGTTTTGGATCTCATCTTCAGATAACTGCAAATCTTTTACATTAACCATAAAAAAATTTAGTTTAAGTTATAGTTTGAATAGTTAAAAAACGAAGTGTATGAACTGCAAGTAGTAAGCATGCTTGGTTGATTAAGTGTTACCTTGATTTCTTGATAATCTTCTATGGTTGTAGAGTATTTCATCCGACAACCAATGTCAACTATTATTCCATACATATTTTTGTCGATTCATGCTACTTGTAAAAAGGATTATCACAAATAACTTCCTCAAAAAGTTTCCACAACCCCATTCACTTGCTTCTTTAATAGCCTCTATGTACTCTCCATCATCTTCAAGGAGTCTCATTACAAAACATGCATCTTGGAAGTTGACATGTGTGTAGTTTGAGAAAGTTTTAATTTCCTCGTAAGTTCGAGGTCCTTTCACATGAGTGAGCATCATCCTCAAGTAAAATAACTCCCTAGTACTTGGAGGAACCCAAATCAGTCTCCCAATAGTATATCATTTCTTTCAGGGTTTCTACCATCTTTTTCTCTTGATATATACAAATTTAGAAACAAATTGTCTATATGTTAACTCTTTTGCTTAAGGATATGTCTTGTTAGCTTCCATCCATGATGTAAACATTGGCTCTGTCACACTTGGTTTCAAAAGGACATTTCTAATTTGTTCAAGGTCACTATAATACACAGATTGTTCACCTTCTAGGTGGAAAAACAACCTTTCAACACTTGGTTTCTACCATGTATTGGAAAAGCAAAAATTCTCCAACATGCATCGCTTGGTGAAACATATCTACAATCTAGGTATTGTTTTATATCGTCAACATTTTCAAACAATATGGGATTAGATTGTTGATTAGCTTGAATGATTGTTGTAATTCTATCATAACCTTTATTGATGTACTTAAATAAGTACTTGATTGAAGTGCTTTGGTTACACTATTCCATGTTGATGTGTGCTTCATATTTCAAAAGAAAAGATGGATTGTATTTGTATGGTACCATATGACGATTATTAAGACGGACTCCAATTTTTACAATTGTATTACCATTGTTCCTTCTTCTGTACACAAGGTATTCATCTTGATCAACAATTGTTGTATGTTGAAACTTTTTTGGAAAATACGTTGAGCACTTTCCGTCTTTCATGCATGGTGATGATTGATTAAAAAAACCACATGGACCATGGATCACGTGTGACTTCACTAAGTTGTAGAGTTTAGGGTCAGTACCTTGATCTGGAATTTCAGCTGAGATTATGATGTCAATTTCAGTTGGAGATGGATATTTGTTAGATGGGTGCAAAAATATGAGTATGTGGGCATGTGGTAATTCTCTTTTTTGAAATTCTATTGTGTACATATCTGCAAGTGTTAAAAGAAATCCACAATTATATTTTAGATTTATACATTATACATATAAAACTCATTTGAAAGCAATTAATTAAAGTTTATATTAGAAACATTTAGAAAAAACTTACATGCTAGGATCTTTCCCAAAAATCCTTTTAGTTAAATCTGTAAGTAGCTCATCAAACTTCATTTTGAAGACCCTTGATGAAATGTCTGGACGATTATGAGGTATAAATTATTTGGTCCAAGGGAAAGTTGTATTTATGGCCAGTTTGGATTACACATGAATGTAATGAAAAAGCATGAGAAACCAACATAGCTACAAATAGCCATACCATCATAATATAGTTGATCCATATCTCTACAACTACCCACATAAGTAGCAGGTAATACAACTCTTTTCCCGCGTGTTCAACATTGTGCTTATGCATCATTCTGAGTGTCATTCAGGTTGTGATATTTATCAACTTGCAACTGGGATTGGTTCTTCCTCAACCATTTTCAATTTTGTGATTCCATCATGGTGAAACCGTCAACCAAAAATTGTTTTTCCATTTTCGTTCTTAACTGATATAGTTCCTCCAATAAGTGCGTTTGTATCATTGGATTAACATTTCGGTAGTTTTCAGCTTCCCTCTGCTTATTTAATCCATTTTGGTTCTAAACGAATGTAGTTCATCCAATAAGTGTGTTTGTATTATTGGATTCACATTAAGGTTGTTTTCGCATCCCTCGGCTTATTCTAATCTATTTTCATTTTTAACCAATATAAATCATCCAATAAATGCATTTATGTCATTGGAAAATCATTTAGGTCCCTTTTGTCATCTCTCGGGTTATTCTAATCCATTTTCATCATCCCTGGGCTTATTTAAATCCATTTTCGTTCTTAGCCAATGTAGTACTTCCAATAAGTGCTTTGTCTCATTGGATTAACATTTAGGTAATTTTCGTCATCCCTCAGCTTATTTGAATCCATTTTCGTTTTTCACTAATGTAGTTCATCCAATAAGTGCATTTGTGTCATTGGATTAACATTTAGGTCATTTTCGTCATCCCTCGACTTATTCTAATCCATTTTCAATTTTAACCAATATTGTTCATCCAATAAATGATTTTTTGTCATTGGATTAACATTTAGGTCATTTTCGTCATCGCTCGGATTATTTTAATCCATTTTGTTCTTAACAAATGTAGTTCATCCAATAAGTGTGTGTTTGTGTTATTGGATTAACATTTAGGTCGTTTTCGTCATCCCTCGACTTATTCTAATCCATTTTCATTCTTAACCAATCTAGATCATCCAATAAATGCGTTTGTGTCATTGGAATATCATTTAGGTCATTTCGTCATCTCTCGGCTTATTCTAATCAATTTTCATCATCCCTGGGATTATTCTAATGCATTTTCATTTTTAGCCAATGTAGTACATCCAATAGGTGCTTTGTGTCATTGGAATAATATTTAGGTAATTTTCGTCATCCCTCGGATTATTTGAATCCATTTTCGTTTTTCACGAATGTAGTTCATCAAATAAGAACATTTCTATTATTGGATTAACATTTAGGCCATTTTCTTCATCCCTCGGCTTATTCTAATTCATTTTCATCACCCTGGGATTAATCTAATCCATTTTCATACTTAGCCAATGTAGTAAAACCAATAAGTGTTGTGTGTCATTGGATTAACATTTAGGTAATTTCTTCATCCCTCGGCTTAGTTGAATCCATTTCCGTTTTTCACGAATGTAGTACATCCAATAAGTGTGTTTGTGTCATTAGATTAATATTTAGGTCATTTTCGACATCCATCGGCTTTTCCTAGTCTATTTTCGCTCTTAAGGAATGTAGTTCATCCGATAACTGCGTTTGTGGAATTTGATTAACATTTAGGTCATTTTTCTCATCCCTTGACTTATTCTTATCCATTTTCCTTCTTCACTAATGTAGTTCATCTAATAAGTGCATTTGTGTAATTGGATTAACATTTAGGAAATTTTCGTCATCCCTCGGCTTATTCGAACCCATTTTCATCATCCCTGGGCTTATTCTAATCTGTTTTCGTTCTTAGCCAATATAGTACGTCCTATAAGTGCGTTTGTGTCATGGGATTAACATTTTGGTCATTTTCTTCATCCATCGGCTTATTGTAATCCATTTGGTTCTTAAGGAATGTAGATAATTGAATAAGTGTATTTGTGTCATTGGATTAACATTTAGGTCATTTTCGTCATCCCTCGACTTATTCTAATCCATTTTCGATTTTCACCAATATTGTTCATCCAATAAATGGTTTTGTGTCATTGAATTAACATTTAGGTTATTTTCGTCATCCCTCGGATTATTTTAATCCAATTTGGTTATTAATCAATGTAGTTCAACCACTAAGTGTGTTTGTGTCATTGGATTAACATTTAGGTCATTTTAGTCATCCCTCGGCTAATTTTAATCCATTTTCATTCATAATCAATGTAGTTCGTCAAATAAGTGTTTTTGTGTCATTGGATTAACATTTAGGTCATTTTCGTCATCCTTTAACTTATTCTAATCCATTTTTGTTTTTTAGCTATTCCAGTGCATCCAATAATTTGCTTTTGTGTCATTGGATTAACATTTTGGTCATTTTAGTCATTCCTCGGCCTATTCGAATCCATTTTCGTTCTTAACGAATGTAGTTCATCCAATAGGTGCGTTTGTGTCATTGCGTTAACATTTAGGTCATTTTCGTCAACCCTCAGCTTTTTCCAATCCATTTTTATTCTTAAGGAATGTAGTTCATCCGATAAGTGCGTTTGTGTCATTTGATAAACACTTATGTCATTTTTCTCGTCCCTCGACTTATTCTAATTCATTTTCGTTCTTCACGAATATAGTTCATCCAATAAGTGCGTTTGCAAATTGGATTAAAATTTAGGCTATTTTCGTCTTCCCTCGACTTATTTTTCATTATCCCTTGACTTATTCTAATCCATTTTCGTTCTTAGCCAATGTAGTACATCCAATAAGTGCGGTTGTGTCATTGGATGAACATTTTTGTCATTTTTGCTTCCCTCGGCTTATTCTAATCCATTTTCGTTCTAAAGGAATGTAGCCAATGAATGAAGTTCATCCAATAAGTGTGTTTCTGTTATTGGATTAACATTTAGGCCGTTTTCGTCACCCCCAGCTTGTTCGAATCCATTTTCATCATCCTGGGCTTATTCTAATCCATTTTCGTTCTTAACGAATGTAGTTTAGCCAATAGGTGCGTTTGTGTCATTCAATTAACATTTTTGTTATTCCAATTTTCATCATCATGGGCTTATTCCAATTCTGTCATCTCTTAGCTTATTCTAATCCATTTTTGTTCTTAGCCATTGTAGTACATCCAATAAGGGTGTCTGTGTCATTGGATTAATATTTAGGTCATTTTCGTCATCCAACAGCTTATTCTAATCAATTTTCATAATCCTTCGGCTTATTATATTCAATTTTCGTTCTTAGCCCATGTAGTTCATTCAATAAGTGTGTTTGTGTCATTGGATTAACATTTAGGTTTTTTTTTCATGCCTCGGCTTATTGTATTCGATTTTCGTTCTTAACCAATGTAGTTCACCCAATAAGTTGTTTGTGTCATTGGATTAACATTTAGGTCATTTTGGTAATCGCTCAGGTTATTCTAATCCATTTTTTATCTTCATGAACGAAGTTCATCCAATAAGTGTGTTTTTGTTATTGGATTTACATTTAGGCCGTTTTCGTCACTCCTCAGCTTATTCGAATCCATTTTCATCATCCTGGGCTTATTCTAATCCATTTTCGTTGTTGGCCAATGAAGTACATCCAATAAGTGTGTTTCTGTCATTCGATTAACATTTTGGTCATTTTTGTCATTCCTCGACTTATTGTAATCCATTTTCGATCTTAACCAATATTGTTCATCCAATAAGTGCTTTTGTGTCATTGGATTAACATTTAGGTAATTTTCGTCATCCCTTGGATTATTTTAATCCATTTTGTTCTTAACAAATGTAGTTCATCCAATAAGTGCGTTTGTTTTATTGGATTAACATTTAGGTCGTTTTCGTCATCATTCGACTTATTCTAATCCATTTTCATTCTTAACCAATCTAGTTCATTCAATAAATGCGTTTGTGTCATTGGAATATTATTTAGGTCATTTTCGTCATCTCTCGGCTTATTCTAATCCATTTTCATTATCCTTGGGATTATTCCAATCCATTTTTGTTATTTGCCTATGCAGTACATCCAAGAAGTGCTTTGTGTCATTGGATTAATATTTAGGTAATTTATCATCATCTATCGGCTTATTTGAATCCATTGTAGTTTTTCACGAATGTAGTTCATCCAATAAGTGTGCTTGTGTCATTGAATTAACATTTAGGTCATTTTTGTCATCTCTCGGATCATTTTAATCCATTTTCGATATTAACCAATATTGTTCATCCAATAAGTTCTTTGGTGTCATTCTGTTAACATTTAGGTCATTTTCGTCATCCCTCGGCTTTTTCTAATCCATTTTTGTTCTTAAGGAATGTAGTTCATCCGATAAGTGCGTTTGTATCATTTGATTAACACTTATGTCATTTTTTTCGTCCCTCGACTTATTCTAATCCATTTTCGTTCTTCACGAATATAGTTCATCCCATAAGTGCGTTTGTGTAATTGGATTAAAATTTAGGCCATTTTCGTCTTCCCTCGACTTATTCGAACCCATTTTCATAATCCCTTGGCTTATTCTAATCCATTTTTGTTCTTAGCCAATGTAGTACATCCAATAAGTGAGGTTGTGTCATTGGATGACCAATTTGTTCATTTTTGCTTCGCTCGGCTTTTTCTAATCCCTTTTCGTTCTAAAGGAATGTAGATTATCGAATAAGTGTGTAACATCCTCTAAAATTATTAATTAAAATAATTTGGATCTATAAATATATTTTCCAATATTTTAAATTAGGTGTGGTAATTATTCGCCTTGTTCGCCTTATTGTAGTAAAGTTTTTAGTAAGAATTATTTAGTAGATGTATTTTTATTTCTAAGGCAAGAAGAATTTGGGCTAAGGGTTGTGGCTCGGTATCACACGGCCCATTTGAATGAGTAGAAAGTTGGGCTGGGAGTTTATGCCTTGTTATTGATGAAGGTTAACTAATAATAATAATAATAAGAATTATAATAATATTTTCTCTCTCCTATTCCTTATTCAGGCCCAACACTACCTATCCAATAATATTCACTTTAAATAGATAGGAGCACTGAAACCCTAGCCACAATCACAAGCCCTATTTCACAAACCCTTTACAAACAAGATTCTGTAAAGAATACCAAAATTCTAGTAACCATCACCATCACCTCCTTTTTCTCTTCGTGCATCAAAAGTTTGGAACTTCTTTTCCTTGTGAACAACTTCGTGGGGCTTAGAGATTTGTACTAGGAAGAAAAGCGGCCAAGGTAAGGGCTTTTCCCCACACAAATTATAGTTAGACCGTTGGTTGGATGGCATGAAATAAATAATTGTGATTGCTTGCTTTTTGAATGGAATAATATGCAGACTAATGAATTAAAATAACGAACCCCCGATCCTTTGTGTTAAGTTTATTATATAATATATGATTTTTGGAAGTAAAGTATGAATTTTATGTTATATGTAATAAAGTTTTAATTTTTATAATGAATATGAAAGAAGGGTTGAATTTGTATGTTATATGTGACAAAGTTTTATGATGATGTATGAGTTGGAGTTGAATCTTGTTGTTATATATGTTAATGTGTTAATCTTAATGGTGTGTATGATACCAAGTCTTGATTTTTGTGTGTATGTGGTGAAAGTTATGATTTTCATGATTATTTGTTTATGGATATGTGATCTTAGTGATATGTGAATAAGATGATGATTTTGAAAAGTGATTTGAATGCTTATGACATGATTCTTAGTGGGCTGTGTGGAAATATAATTATTTGATAATATATCATCATATCATGTCATGGCATATGCATCTTCGTGGAAGTTGCCTTAGTGGCAGGTTTTCCCCATTGGTACGGGTGATTTTTTTGTGTGGAAGTTGCCTTAGTGGCAGGTATATCCGGATCATATAGTTTTAGGAGCATGCATCATGTATATATTTTTGTTATGCAATTTATTGGCTTGTGTATTTTTCTTTTAAATTGGAAGTTTTTACTTTTATATATTTTGTGTTATTCTTCTATATGTTTAACTTTGGTTTGATGTGGATGATGGATAAAACTGACCCTTACAACAATATTTTAGGTACTAATGAGTTCGAGGAGATTCAAGAGTAGTTGATGAGTATTAATGTGCGACGAACGGGGGATAAAAATGGGTTTTCCATACAATTTTGTAATGATAGGATTGTCGCGATACTTCTAAGTTTATTTTTAATCTTTTGTCACCAACTTTTAAAATGCACTAGGATTCTAGAAATACGGAAGTGGGTTCCCTTCCGTTAGGAATTATTGTTTTTCTTGTTATAGCATTGAATAAAGATTTTCTTAATAAAATTAAATAAACGTGGTTGTTACTAATTATTTGCATGAATGAGTGTTAGGTAGTTAGATAAAAAAAAAAAATTGTCGTAAATCTTTCAAATTAATATATTTTAAGTAACGCTTTGGATTAAAAATTCGGGGTGTTACAATTGGTATCAGAGCAATAATCCTCGAAAATTTTGGGGTGGGACGATTTTGTATGACGCTTGCCTTGATTTATGCCTTGATTTATGTGTGATGCTTGACTTTGTTATTTATGCCTTAATTTATGTGTGATGCTTGACTTTGTTATTTATGCCTTGATTTATGCCTTGATTTATGTGTGATGCTTGACTTTGTTATTTATGCCTTGATTTATGTGTGATGCTTGACTTTGTTATTTATGCCTTGATTTATGTCTTGATTTATGTGTGATGCTTGACTTTGTTGTATTTTTATTTTAGGATTCATTATTAATTTTGTTATATATGTATTTATATAGGGAAAATTAACATTATGAATTGATTACTTGATCTCTTTTAATGCTAATAAAAAAAAAAAAAACAGAAATTTTCTTCCAATTAATTACAATTATGATGTGCCTTGAATTCTTGATCTTAGATTTGAAATTTTTACTAATTTACTACTCGTGGTTTAATGATGTTATTAATTATGCCAATTAAATTTATAATGAATATAAATATTCCGTAATTACTTAAATTTTGATTTATGATCTAAATTTTTGCAATAAAGACAATGCTTTAAACCTTTAACCTATTTAAAATTTTAGAATCCCCATAAAATAAGGGAAGGGTAATATCGTAAAGGTTGTATTAGTGGGATTCTGGCTAAGGAAAGACTTGGTTATTAAGTGGTCCGTTGACCCACCTCTCTTTCCTGGGAACCTCACTAATACACGGCTTACGGTGTGACCTGAACTTATCGTATAACCGTGAATAAAATATTCCCTTACAACCCTACGATTACAATTAGATCATAGTGTTATCCTAATTAGAAAATTTGTAGGAAGTATGGCTCGTCGCGCAAATCGACCTGTCCCCCAGGGAGGAAGTGACATGACTGAAGTAATCCAAGCCATGAATGCAATGGCAGCTGCAATGACCCAACAAGTTGCAGTTCAGGCTGAGCAAGCTGCAGTCCAAGCTCAACGCAATGCGCAGAGGGACCAGATGGAGGAAGCAGCTATGGCAACAAGAGGACTGACTGAATTCCGTAGACAGGACCCGCCAAAATTCAAGGGGGAATATGAGCCTGACAAGGCTGACCTCTGGCTGCAGGAGATCGAGAAGATCTTTGAGATCCTCCACTGCCCAAATGACAAAAAGGTGGAGTATGCCGCCTATTTGTTGGTTGGTGAAGCTGAATATTGGTGGCGAGGGGCAAAATAAATGATGGAAGGAAACCACGAAGAGGTGACCTGGGATGTTTTCAAGAGAAAATTCTCGGACAAATATTTCCCGAAGAGTGCCAGGGCTGAGAAGGAGGCCCAATTTTTAAAACTATATCAGGGAAGTCTCATAGTGTCCGAGTATTTAGCAAAGTTTGAGTCCCTGGAAAAACATTTTTGCTATTTTCGTAACCAAATGGATGAAGTGTACATGTGTGAGAGGTTTGAAAGCGGGCTCAGGTATGAGATTAAGGAGTCCGTGGAACCCCTAGAGATACGTCAATATCAGGTGCTGGTGGAGAAGTGCAAAAAGGTGGAGATCATGAAACGGAGCCGCCTTAATAGGAGTGCTATTGGTGGACAAGCGAGACCTCAGGTAGGAATCAAACACAGCCTTAACATTCAATTATGGGGTTTTGTCTCTAAATGTTACTTTTGAACAGGGAAATGGTGACCAACAAAATAAAGGCAGATAGCCCCAACAGCAAAAGCCGTATGCTCGCCCACAGGAGACTGCTAAAGATCGGAGGCCTCAGAATGCGGGACAGAACCAAACACGTACCATGCGATGCTTTCACTGTGGACAAGAGGGACATAAGATAACCGAGTGTCCCAAAAGAACCAGGTTATGTTATGGTTGCCAAAAACCAGGCCATCTTGCAAAAGATTGCCGAGAAAAGGATAGTGCTAATGATAAAGATGCTGCCAACAACAAGGATGTTGCACGCCCTACTGCTCGAGGACGTGTTTATCACATAAGTGGAAAAGAAGCACCATCTTCCTCAGAACTTATTCAGGGTGAGTGTTTAATTGCTGGAAGAATACTTTCTGTGATATATGATTCTGGAGCAACACATTCGTTCATTTCAATAGATTGGTTGAATTCACTCAAACTAGATGTCACTACCTTGCCGTTTGACTTAGTAGTTGCCCTACCCTCTGCTGAGCCAGTAAAATGTAATTCGGTGTGTTTGCAATGCCCACTGACTGTGTTTAAAATGAACTTTAAGACCGATTTAATTTGCATCCCACTAAAACATTTGGGAGTAATTCTGGGAATGGATTGGTTGTCTAACAACTACGTCCTACTAGACTGTGCTCGACGGAATGTGATATTTCCGGATCCCGATATTTCGAAGTTCCTCTCAACCAACAGACTGAAGTTTTCTCTGAAGGGAGGAGTCCAAAAATATGTGTTTCTCAACTCAATCAGTATGAATCCAGAGGTTACTGTCGATGATATCTCTGAAGTCTTTCCACCAGACGTACCAGGACTACCCCCAGTTCGCGATGTCGAGTTTTCTATCGATGTTATTCCGGGTACAGGACCCATTTCTATGACTCCTTACAGAATGGCCCCCTTAGAGCTATCAGAACTAAAGGACCAACTGGAAGACCTTTTGTCTAAACAATTCATTCGGCCTAGTGTGTCACCATGGGGAGCCCCCGTATTATTGGTCAAGAAGAAGGATGGAAAGTCGAGACTGTGTGTTGATTACCGACAGCTCAACAAAGTCACAATAAAAAAACAGATACCCCTTACCCCGCATTGATGACTTAATGGACCAACTCAGAGGGGCAGAGGTGTTTTCTAAGATCGATCTAAAGTCGGGATACCATCAGATTCGAGTGAAAGAAGATGATATACCCAAGACAGCCTTTAGAACGCGATATGGGCACTATGAGTACTTGGTGATGCCCTTCGGAGTGACCAATGCGCCAGCTATCTTCATGGATTATATGAACAGTATCTTCCGTCCAGTCTTAGACAAGTTTGTGGTGATTTTTATTGATGACATCTTGATCTATTCCAAGAGTCGGGAGGAACATGAGGAACATCTGCGTCAAGTTCTACAAATACTGAAGGATCAACAACTATATGCCAATCTAGGAAAATGTGAATTTTGGTTGGAAGAAGTGAAGTTCTTGGGACATGTAATTTCTAAGGAAGGGATTGCTGTCGACCCATCCAAGGTAGAGGTCGTGATGGCATGGAAACAACCGCAAACGGCCACAGAGATTAGGAGTTTTCTGGGTTTGGTCGGGTACTATAGGAGATTTATTGAGGGATTTGCCAAGATTGCTGCTCCATTGACACACCTTACGAGGAAGAACCAGATTTATGCTTGGACTGAGGCGTGTGAGAAAAGTTTACAACTGATGAAAGAAAAGCTAACTACGTCCCCAGTGTTAGTGTTGCCACAACCAGAAGAGCCTTATGAGGTTTATTGTGATGCTTTCTATCAGGGTTTGGGTTGTGTTCTGATGCAGGACAAACAAGTAGTGGCCTATGCCTCAAGGCAATTGAAGGCGCATGAAAAGAATTATCCCACTCATGACTTAGAGTTAGCTGCAATTGTTTTCGCATTGAAAATTTGGAGACACTATCTATACGGGTGTAGTTTTGATGTATTCAGTGACCATAAGAGTTTGAAATACTTATTTGATCAAAAGGAACATAACATTAGGCAGAGGAGATGGATGGAGTTCATTAAAGATTATGAGTTCACGTTGCGTTACCATCCAGGGAAAGCAAATGTGGTGGCTGATGCCCTAAGCAGGAAGCGAGTTCATCTCTCGTTTGTATCAATGAAGGGGTTGGAGTTATTAGAGAAGTTTCGTGACTTGGATCTTTATTTGGATTCTGCATTGGAGAAACTACACTGTGGAATGATTGTTATAAATAGTTAATTGATGAATGAGATTAAAGTTCTCCAAGTTACAGACGTGTTGACTCAAGAAAAAAGGAAGTTGATCGAGGTCGGCAAGGCACCTGAGTTCAAGGTGGGCCCCGACGATATTTTGAGATGTAGTGGACGTGTTTGTATACCTGACAATGCAGAGTTGAGGAGGACTATCTTGGATGAGGCCCACAAAAGCAAGCTGAGTATTCACCCTAGTATCACCAAAATGTATAAAGACCTTAAGTTGAAGTTTTGGTGGCCGGGAATGAAGAAACAAGTAGCAGAATATGTGGCTTCGTGTTTGACTTGTCAGAAAGCTAAGGTAGAGCATCAAAAGCCAGGGGGACTACTAATGCCATTAGATATTCTAGTATGGAAATGGGGTAGTATATCCATGGATTTCGTGGTAGCATTGCCTAAAACTCAACGGAAGTTTGACTCCATTTGGGTAATTGTCGATAGGATGACCAAATCTGCCCATTTCATACCCGTGAGGACTACTTATGATGTGACTAAGCTTGCAGAGATCTACATTGCCGAGATTGTCAGACTACACGGGGTGTCGTCTAGCATTGTGTCGGATAGAGATCCGAAGTTCATTTCTCGTTTGTGGAGGTCATTACATGAGGCGTTGGGTACTAAGTTGAGATTGAGTTCGGCCTATCACCCTCAAACCGATGGACAAACAGAAAGAACTATTCAGACCTTGGAGGATTTACTAAGAGCGTGTGTGTTGGATGAGCAAGGAAGTTGGGATTACATGTTGCCTCTCGTTGAGTTCACTTATAATAACAGCTACCATGCGAGCATTGGGATGGCACCGTACGAAGCCCTGTATGGGCGTAAGTGTCAAACCCTCTTGTGTTAGTATCAGGATGGTGAGAACCTAATTGTAGGGCCAGAATTGGTACAACAGACTACAAATAAGGTCCGTCTGATCCAAGAAAGGATGAAGATAGCGCAAAGTAGACAAAAGAGTTATGCCGACCAACGAAGGAAACCATTGGAGTTTCAAGAGGGTGAACATGTATTTTTAAGAGTGACGCCTACTACTGGAGTTGGTAGGGCACTAAAGTCTAAGAAGCTAACTCCTAAATTCATTGGCCCATACCAGATCCTCCGACGTGTGGGTCTCGTAGCTTATCAGATTGCTTTGCCTCCAAATCTAGCCAAACTGCACGACGTGTTCCATGTGTCACAACTGAGGAAGTACATCGCTGATCCTTCATATATTATCGTGCCAGATGATATACAGTTAGAGGAGAACTTTTCGTTTGCAGTTCCGCCGCTGAGCATTGCGGATAGGACTACTAAGCACTTACGAGGCAAAGAGATCGCCTTGGTCAAGGTGATTTGGGACCAAACGATTGGAGATGCAACCTGGGAATTAGAGGAAAAGATGAGAGAGCTCCACCCTAATCTTTTCATGTCTGACTAGTTTCGAGGACGAAACTAAATTTAAGGGGGTGAGTATTGTAACATCCTCTAAAATTATTAATTAAAATAATTTGGATCTATAAATATATTTTCCAATATTTTAAATTAGGTGTGGTAATTATTCGCCTTGTTCGCCTTATTGTAGTAAAGTTTTTAGTAAGAATTATTTAGTAGATGTATTTTTATTTCTAAGGCAAGAAGAATTTGGGCTAAGGGTTGTGGCTCGGTATCACACGGCCCATTTGAATGAGTAGAAAGTTGGGCTGGGAGTTTATGCCTTGTTATTGATGAAGGTTAACTAATAATAATAATAATAATAATAATAATAATAATAATAATAATAATAATAATAATAATAATAATAATAATAATAATAATAATAATAATAATAATAATAATAAGAATTATAATAATATTTTCTCTCTCCTATTCCTTATTCAGGCCCAACACTACCTATCCAATAATATTCACTTTAAATAGATAGGAGCACTGAAACCCTAGCCACAATCACAAGCCCTATTTCACAAACCCTTTACAAACAAGATTCTGTAAAGAATACCAAAATTCTAGTAACCATCACCATCACCTCCTTTTTCTCTTCGTGCATCAAAAGTTTGGAACTTCTTTTCCTTGTGAACAACTTCGTGGGGCTTAGAGATTTGTACTAGGAAGAAAAGCGGCCAAGGTAAGGGCTTTTCCCCACACAAATTATAGTTAGACCGTTGGTTGGATGACATGAAATAAATAATTGTGATTGCTTGCTTTTTGAATGGAATAATATGCAGACTAATGAATTAAAATAACGAAACCCCGATCCTTTGTGTTAAGTTTATTATATAATATATGATTTTTGGAAGTAAAGTATGAATTTTATGTTATATGTAATAAAGTTTTAATTTTTATAATGAATATGAAATAAGGGTGAATTTGTATGTTATATGTGACAAAGTTTTATGATGATGTATGAGTTGGAGTTGAATCTTGTTGTTATATGTGTTAATGTGTTAATCTTAATGGTGTGTATGATACCAAGTCTTGATTTTTGTGTGTATGTGGTGAAAGTTATGATTTTCATGATTATTTGTTTATGGATATGTGATCTTAGTGATATGTGAATAAGATGATGATTTTGAAAAGTGATTTGAATGCTTATGACATGATTCTTAGTGGGCTGTGTGGAAATATAATTATTTGATAATATATCATCATATCATGTCATGGCATATGCATCTTCGTGGAAGTTGCCTTAGTGGTAGGTTTTCCCCATTGGTATGGGTGATCTGTGTGGAAGTTGCCTTAGTGGCAGGTTTTCCCCATTGGTATGGGTGATTTTTTTGTGTAGAAGTTGCCTTAGTGGCAGGTATATCCGGATCATATAGTTTTAGGAGCATGCATCATGTATATATTTTTGTTATGCAATTTATTGGCTTGTGTATTTTTCTTTTAAATTGGAAGTTTTTACTTTTATATATTTTGTGTTATTCTTCTATATTTTTAACTTTGGTTTGATGTGGATGATGGATAAAACTGACCCTTACAACAACATTTTAGGTACTAATGAGTTCGAGGAGATTCAAGAGTAGTTGATGAGTATTAATGTGCGACGAACGGGGGATAAAAATGGGTTTTCCATACAATTTTGTAATGATAGGATTGTCGCGATACTTCTAAGTTTATTTTTAATCTTTTGTCACCAACTTTTAAAATGCACTAGGATTCTAGAAATACGGAAGTGGGTTCCCTTCCGTTAGGAATTATTGTTTTTCTTGTTATAGCCTTGAATAAAGATTTTCTTAATAAAATTAAATAAACGTGGTTGTTACTAATTATTTGCATGAATGAGTGTTAGGTAGTTAGATAAAAAAAAAAAATCGTCGTAAATCTTTCAAATTAATATATTTTAAGTAACGCTTTGGATTAAAAATTCGGGGTGTTACAAAGTGCGTTTGTTTTATTGGATTAACATTTTGGTCATTTTCATCGTCCCTCGACTTATTCTAATCCATTTTCGATCTTAACCAATATTGTTCATCCAATAAGTGCTTTTGTGTCATTGGATTAACATTTAGGTAATTTTCGTCATCCCTCGGATTATTTTAATTTATTTTGTTCTTAACGAATGTAGTTCATCAAATAAGTGCGTTTGTGTAATTGGATTAATATTTAGGTCGTTTTCGTCATCCCTGAGCATATTCTAATCCATTTTCATTCTTAACCAATCTAGTTCATTCAATAAATGTGTTTGTGTCATTGGAATAATAATTAGGTCAATTTTGTCATCTCTCGACTTATTCTAATCCATTTTAATCATCCCTAGGATTATTTCAATCCATTTTCGTTCTTTGCCAATGTAGTACATCCAAGAAGTGCTTTGTGTCATTGGATTAACGGTTAGGTAATTTATCGTCATCCCTCGGCTTATTTGAATCCATTTTCATTTTTCACGAATGTAGTTCATCAAATAAGGCCGTTTCTGTCATTGGATTATCGTATAGGCCATTTTTTTCATCCTTCAGCTGATTCTAATCCATTTTCATCACCCTGGGATTATTCGAATCTATTTCCAATCATAGCCAATGTATTGCATCCAATAAGTGATGTGTTTCATTGGATTAACATTTAGGTCATTTTCGTCATCCCTTAGCTCATTCTAATCCATTTTTGTTCTAAGCCATTGTAGTACATCCGATATTTGCGTTTGTGTCATTGGATTAACATTTTGTTCATTTTCATCATCCCTCGGCTTACTCTAATCCATTTTCGTTCTTAACGAATGTAGTTTAGCCAATAGGTGCATTTGGGTCATTGTGTTAACATTTGGGTCTTTTTCGTCATCCCTCGGCTTTTTGTAATTCATTTTTGTTCTTAAGAAATGTAGTTCATCCGATAAGTGCATTTGTATCATTTGATTAACATATAGGTCATTTTTCTCATCCCTCAACTTATTCTAATCCATTTTCGTTCTTCACGGATATAGTTCTTCCAATAAGTGTGTTTGCGTAATTGGATTAACATTTAGGCCATTTTCATCATCCCTCGGCTTATTCGAACCCATTTTCATCATCCCTTGACATATTCAAATCCATTTTCGTTCTTAGCCAATGTAGTACATCCAATAAGTGCGTTTGTGTCATTTGATTAACATTTTGGTCATTTTCTTCATCCATCGACTTATTCTAATCCATTTTCGTTCTTAAGGAATGTAGATCATCGAATAAGTGCGGTTGTGTCATAGGATTAACACTTAGGTCATTTTCGTCATTCCTCAACTTATTGTAATCCATTTTCAATCTTAAACAATATTGTTCATCCAATAAATGTTTTTGTGTCATTGGATTAACATTTAGTTCATTTTCGTCATCCCTTGGATTATTTTAATCCATTTTCGTTCTTAATCAATGTAGTTCAACCAATAAGTGTGTTTGCGTTATTGGATTAACATTTCGGTCATTTTCGTCATCGCTCGACTTATTCTAATCCATTTTTGTTCTTAACCAATGTAGGTTTTCCAATAAGTGCGTTTGTGTCATTGGATCATAATTTAGGTCAATTCCGTCATCCCTTAGCTTATTCTAATCCATTTTTGTTCTTAGCCATTGTAGTACATCCAATAAGTGTGTCTGTGTCATTGGATTAATATTTAGGTCATTTTCGTCATCCAACAGCTTATTCTAATCAATTTTCATAATCCTTCGGCTTATTATATTCAATTTTCGTTCTTAGCCCATGTAGTTCATCCAATAAGTGTGTTTGTGTCATTGGATTAACATTTAGGTTTTTTTTTCATCCCTCGGCTTATTGTATTCGATTTTCATTCTTAACCAATGTAGTTCACCCAATAAGTTGTCTGTGTCATTGGATTAACATTTAGGTCATTTTGGTAATCGCTCAGGTTATTCTAATCCATTTTTTATCTTCATGAACGAAGTTCATCCAATAAGTTTGTTTTTGTTATTGGATTAACATTTAGGTCGTTTTCGTCACCCTTCAGCTTATTCGAATCCATTTTCATCATCCTGGGCTTATTCTAATCCATTTTCGTTCTTGGCCAATGAAGTACATCCAATAAGTGTGTTTCTGTCATTCGATTAACATTTTGGTCATTTTTGTCATTCCTCGACTTATTCTAATCCATTTTCGATCTTAACCAATATTGTTCATCCAATAAGTGCTTTTGTGTCATTGGATTAACATTTAGGTAATTTTCGTCATCCCTTGGATTATTTTAATCCATTTTGTTCTTAACAAATGTAGTTCATCCAATAAGTGCGTTTGTTTTATTGGATTAACATTTAGGTCGTTTTCGTCATCATTCGACTTATTCTAATCCATTTTCATTCTTAACCAATCTAGTTCATTCAATAAATGCGTTTGTGTCATTGGAATATTATTTAGGTCACTTTCGTCATCTCTCGGCTTATTCTAATCCATTTTCATTATCCTTGGGATTATTCCAATCCATTTTCGTTCTTTGCCTATGCAGTACATCCAAGAAGTGCTTTGTGTCATTGGATTAATATTTAGGTAATTTATCGTCATCCCTCGGCTTATTTGAATCCATTGTCGTTTTTCATGAATGTAGTTCATCCAATAAGTGTGTTTTTGTTATTGGATTAACATTTAGGCCATTTTCTTCATCCCTCGGCTTATTCTAATCCATTTTCATCATCCCTGGGCTTATTCTAATCAATTTTCGTTCTTATCCAATGTAGTACATCCAATATGTGCGTTTGTCTCATTGGATTAACAAATGTAGTTCATCCAATAAGTGCCTTTGCGTCACTGGATTATCATTTAGGTCAATTTCGTCATCCCTTAACTTATACTAATCCATTTTTGTTCTTAGCCATTGTCGTACATTCAATAAGTGCGTTTGTGTCATTGGATTAACAATTATGTTATTTTCGTCATCCCTCGGCTTATTCTAATCAATTTTCGTTCTTAGCCAATGTAGTTCATCCAATAAGTGCGTTTGTGTCATTGAATTAACATTTAGGTCATTTTTGTCATCCATCGGATCATTTTAATCCATTTTCGATCTTAACCAATATTGTTCATCCAATAAGTTCTTTTGTGTCATTGTATTAACATTTAGGTCATTTTCGTCATCCCTCAGCTTTTTCTAATCCATTTTTGTTCTTAAGGAATGTAGTTCATCCGATAAGTGGGTTTGTGTCATTTGATTAACACTTATGTCAATTTTCTCGTCCCTCGACTTATTCTAATCCATTTTCGTTCTTCACGAATATAGTTCATCCAATAAGTGCGTTTGTGTAATTGGATTAAAATTTAGGCCATTTTCTTCGTCCCTCGACTTATTCGAACCCATTTTCATTATCCCTTGGCTTATTCTAATCCATTTTCGTTCTTAGTCATTGTAGTACATCCAATAAGTGCGGCTGTGTCATTGGATGAACATTTTGGTCATTTTTGCTTCCCTCGGCTTATTCTAATCCGTTTTCGGTCTAAAGGAATGTAGATTATCGAATAAGTGCGTTTGTGTTATTGGATTAACATTTTGGTCATTTTCATTGTCCCTCGACTTATTCTAATCCATTTTCGATCTTAACCAATATTTTTCATCCAATAAGTTCTTTTGTGTCATTGTATTAACATTTAGGTCATTTACTTCATCACTCAGATTATTTTAATCAATTTTCTTTCTTAATGAATGTAGTTCATCCAATAAGTGTGTTTGTGTCATTGGATTAACATTTAGGTCATTTTCGTCATCCCTCGACTTATTCTAATCCATTTTCGTTCGTAACAAATTTAGTTCATCCAATAAGTGCGTTTGCGTCACTGGATTATCATTTAGGTCAACTTCGTCATCCCTTAGCTTATTCTAATCCATTTTTGTTCTTAGCCATTGTAGTACATTCAATAAGTGCGTTTGCGTCATTAGATTAACAATTATCTTATTTTCGTCATCCCTCGGCTTATTCTAATCAATTTTCGTTCTTAGCCAATGGAGTTCATCCAATAAGTGCGTTTGTGTCATTGAATTAACATTTAGCTCATTTTGTCATCCCTCGGATCATTTTAATCCATTTTCGCTCTTAATCAATGTAGTTCAACCAATAAGTCAGGGTCTACCCTTAATCCTTGTGCAAACCATTCGCATAGGGCCATCCAAAATTTTATATTTATTCTTTACGTCTAGATTACCCAAATTCTGAAATTACTATCTTACTTTCATTAATATTTCTCTTTATCTTCTCCTTATCTTCTCATATATTTGGAGTATAGTATCGTCTCAAAGCTAGAAATGTGATTTGACATATAAATTTAAAGAAACTTTTACATATGAATTTGATTGAATGTATGGAAGTAGTTAAAGTTTATAAGAAAAAATATTTGTATTAAAAAAATTTGAAAAAGAAATAATTATTAATTGTGATAAGGTTGTGAAAACCAAATTATATAAGTTTATAGGATAATTGTGGTTTGTTACGTTTGATATATGCTAATTCGGGTTTTAATGAATTCCAACTAGATCTGACATGACATATGTTAATAGATATGCTAATTAATATATATATTGTGGTTATATGTTATTGTAATTTTGGGTTCTATAATTGGTGCATTTTATGAGTTGAATTATTTTTATGAGTTGAATTGTGATTGTTGGATTATTGTTGTCGAGATGTATGTTTGAGTCTAATATGTAAAGGTGACATGCTATGTGAGCATCTTTTCTTGTTACATGACTTAATCTAACCAAATGACATGCATCATGTAGATTGGTATGTGTAATCATGTAGATTGGTTTGTGCATATAAACTAAAATTTATTTTACCAATTTTTTTAACTATTAAAATTGCACTTTTTTTATTAAGCTCAATTTTTAAGATTAGAATAGGACCTCTAAAATCTTTAAACGATCCTGAGCCAAATGTATCAATTTTTGTAGACCAAATTATAATCTAGATGTCTATTATAAAAAAATCAGAGGGAATAATTTATAAAAAAAATTACAAAAACAACTACTATAATTATAAAATAAAATAAATTTTTCAACATAAATTCCAACTAATTTTTAATTATTAAAAATGTCAACCAAAATTTGATTAACGACCTCTTTTCAATATATTTTTATAAATTTACAACTTAAAATTCTTATATTCAATACAATATTATGTTTTCTATTTATCTATTAAAATTTTAAAAATTTATCACTATAATGTTTTACTTTAAAATCCACCACGGATCCTTATGTAATCTATCTTCTGACAGTTGAAATAATTAAACAAGTCGTATATTTTGTGCATTGTTTTCTATCATTGTATTGTATGAATTAGATTATAGTAAATATCAAACACAGAGGTTCTGCAAAATTGAAACCAATACCAAACCATGCTAATGTTATAATTTTGTGTACTGGCTTTTTTACCATAATTGATACCGATTTTCGTGTATTGTCATTTCTATTAATTTGTGTAATGTTCTGCATAATTGGTGTATCCAGGAATAAAATGAACGATTGGAATGAATAATTGAAGTGCGATACAAAATAAGAGGATCGATGAACCTTTCTGATTAATTATCCAACACTAATGGGATACGTTGGTCCCTATCGATGTGAACGTTATCATCTCCTTGATTTTAGGTGTTCTAACGAGTTTGCAAATCACAGTGAACTATTCAATTATTACCACTCAAGTATAATTTAAGGTGCACAATGAAAAGAACTTTTGGGGTATAGAAGAACAAGTTTTCAATTCTACTTCACATGCCCAAGTTCAAATTGTTGTTGCAACAATGACTATACACAATTTTATCACAAGGAATGTTAAAAAGTAGATTTTGATTTTAATATTTACAAAATAAATATATGATCATTCACCATGATGATTATCGATCAGTTAACTTGGATTCCATCACAGATTTTAAATGTAGCTGCCTCATGGGAGATGGATTATGTTCGAGACTTAATAATAGAATAAAGTCAAAATAATTAATATTGTAGTAATGTTTCACTACTATATTGCAGTTTAAATTATATTCTTAACTATAATTTTTATTTACATACTATATATTTGATTAACTATTATGCTAATTTAGAAGTTTGCCAATATATTTTAATAAATTTTATTTTTATAATATAATGTGCATTTTTTATTCAATTGATTTTTTTACTAATTTGTATAGTCTAATTTACTATTTATCTAGTATACTATCTAATCTAATCTAATATACTATTTAAGAAAGTTCTATACTCTGGTTAAGACATTTTTGCCCCATCTTTTTTCTTTGCTTTACAAAGGTTATTATTGTCTTTGACCACCATCATTAATGAACACTTACCTTTGATAACTCATTACAATGAATAACTTTTCTCCATCATACACCACCATGCGCCTATTTATCTCACTCCAACCAAACCAACATTAATAATTTTTTCAAACCATGCCAAACAATACGTACCTCTCTCACTCTCCACACAAAAAACAAAACCATTACTATCTCAATTTCTTAATTTTTTTTCCTTACATTTCTTCAAGTTTTTTTCTTTCCCCATCTCATTTTTTTTTAAAAAAATATCTTTCATCATAATTATTTTCTGTAGATTTTTTATTTTATTTTCTGTCTTTATATTTTTTTAGACTTAATTTTAGTTTTGATCTTCTTATTTCATTTTACTTCATATAAACTATTGTAACGCGAATTTTCTTTTGAAATTTTCAATGAAAATACAAATTGGATGGTGTATTGTCTATTCAGTTTTTCTTTTGCTATAGCAACATCTTATCGTTGGAATCCTTCTAACATTTGTCAATATGTGTCTACTGTAATATTCTTTTCAAAAAAAATCCATCAAACCCAATAATAGGTTTGCATTTGAAAAAACTCTTCTTGCATGCTTTAGAATTCTTTGTATTTTCATCTCGTTCTTGTTAAATTTGTACACTTAACTTTATAAACGATCCAATATTATACCTCAATAATTCATGTAAGTAATTATAGAACTATTTGAAATGATTATAATAAAAAGGGTCAAAATAAAATTTGATAAAAGATAAATGACTAAAAATATATTTGAACCTTTAATTTTTATATAAAATCATTTTAGTAATTATAAAAAAATAATAATAAAAGTAAATTGAAGGTTCTTAAAGTAAGAAATAGCGAATGGCATCCACATAGACATTTTAATAAATGCCACATCAATATAAACTGTTCCATATCTTAAACTTTTTTTGTCAAAATTTGGAGTTGGATTGAAAATAAAATGTCTAACACTATAAAATTATAAATGAGACTACTAAAATTTGATTTGAATCATTATCTATATATAATTGAAATCAAATGCCTAACTTTAAATACAATTAAAACCCATTTTAATTATTACACATTCAAGAGCAATTCGATTCAACTTATTCAAATAACTTTAATTTATAAAAATCACTTTTATATTAATGTATCTAAACATAAATCAATTGATATTGCATTCATTTTTAACTAAAATTAATTATATTAGAATCAATTATCTCGAAATCAAATTTGCACTATATAACTATATAACGAAAGAAAGATAGTTTGAAACTTTAAAACTTTTTATTTGATGTAAAATTTAATGTTTCAACCACTGCTTACAAAATGTGGAGTCCTATCAAAGCACTAACCAGTCACCTGCATCTCAACCAAATGATTTAGATAAAATTAGTGATGTGAAAACAAAATTAAATATATAGAAGATATTTTTATTAGATATGGTAAAAGACATTAATACAATAATTGCAAATCAATTCAGATTTGTTAGTTTAGATCAACTTAATTGAGCTTATCAAATATCAAATGACAGAATCACTTTTAAAATTATTTAAAAGTGTTTATGAAAAATGTTTATAAATTTTTTTCAATTAATTTTTATCTAATTGTATAAGATAATTTATAAAAGTAACTTATCCTTTTATATAACAATAATTTCATTTTATTTTATTTTTGTTACAAAATAACTTATATATAAATATTTATTTATATGTTAAGTATTTATAATATATGCGATTGATGATAAAATGTATCTTATACTAATTATAATCAGTTTCCCGCATTTTATCAACTCCGAATAATTAATTTTTTGTCTCGATTGATTTTTTTCTTGACTTCACTTATATATATATATATTTCTCAAGATGGTATATGAATTATAGCATCCACGTGTTATCCTAATTCATTTATTTTCCTTCCTTTAACCTACATATTTTTCTTTCCTGTTTTATCATTTCACCTTCTTCAATCGTGAACCATTTTTTATCAAATTCTCTCTCAGGCCATGTCATTCTTTAGATTATAAAGACCAAATCAATTCGCAATTCTTTTTATTTTATGGTTTTTCTACTTTTCCTTCCAACTTTACTTTTAAACTTATTGTTCTATTAATTGATCTAATAAAGTTCTTTAGAAACGTTTCTGCACTTTCCCAACTTCAATTTTAACTCTATTTGTTATACATTATAATTTTTTTTTTTAATATTTAATAATTTAGAGATTGTTTTTAGATTTTTTTTTAAAGTATAAATTGTTTTATTTTTTGTCTAGTGTAATGAAATTACCTTTTTTTATAAAAAAATATAGTTATAAAATATATTATTTTTTAAAAGCTACTGAAAAAAATTCATTTAAAACAGTTTTAGTATTTTTTAAAGGAAAATTCTAGAATGTCCAAAAATTAATTTTTTTCAATCCAAGATTGACTTGGCATCCTTCGAACGTTCATTTCTCTACTTGAAAAGCCATAAAAACAATTATTTTTTTATTAAAAAATATTTATTTATTCATTTAAATTGATATAATATATTTATCGAGAACAACCTAAATTTAAAGTCATTAAAAAAAAATGAATTTGTGGACAAACTCAAAACATTACGAATAATAACACAAAATGAAAAAATGCTTACAAATGTAACAAAATTACAATGTCTGAAATACATATATTTAATTGATGACTACAAAGTCATTGTTTTAAGAGAAAATTACATTGACATCTCTTAAGATTTGTTGAAGTATCACTCACATTCCTTCTATTCTTCAATCACACAATCACCTCCCTTAATTAATTTTTATGTGATAGTTTCCTCCCCTCAAAGTTAACACGTTTAGCCATAAATTAAAATAGATAATCACGAGGTTACCTCATTCTGAGTTGGAATTATGTACCTTTATATCATTTATTTTAGGTGATTTTCTATCTATCTCTCTTAATCAATCATTATCTCTCATTTAAATATTTTTTTATCAATTTATTATAATTACCGATTTTAGTCTAAAACACACTGAAGTGACCAAAGTCAAGTTAGATAATCCATTTTCTTCCATCTTATCGCTACTCTCCCATTGTTGAAGTTTCACTCCTACTTCTACCCTATTTTCAAAGTTGCTCCCAGTTAAATTATGACAAATAAAACATTTCACTCAAACAACAATACTGAAAAGAAAAATGAAATCTATATGAAAACCACTTAATTAGATAAAATAAGATTAAAAAAATAGTTTTGAGAGGTGATTTGTGCCTTAAAAATGACCCTTTATTACATTTTCTTTATAGAAGAAGAAGAATATAAGAAAATTATCTTTCCTTTATAGATTAAGAAGAATATAAGAATAAGGCGGCTATATTTATCTTTTTAGGAAAAATATGAAATTAATTATTATGTTTAAATATGTTTTTGGTCTCCGTAAATATAATCTTTTTTTATTTTGATCCTCGTAATTTTTTTTTGGTTTACATCCTGTAATATCAAAAAAAATTATTTTTTGTCCTTAACGTTAAGTGGACGTTACAAAAACGTTAATTGACAAAGAGAAACAGTTTTTGGTCCTTGTAAATATAACATTTTTCAGTTTTAGTCCCTGAAAAATATTTTTTTGAATTTCATCTCTGCAATATTCAAAAATCTCCTTAAATATAAAATAACATACAAATTGATCTTTATTAATAATAAACTTATGCCAAGTAATGTTTAAAATATTTTCACTTCAATAATTTAAAATTTATTAATCTTCCGTTTTATTTATTTATTATTATTAAATTAATTTTCATTTTCCGAAGTAAGATTTTTACGCTACATTTGATGATAGTTTTTGTAAGCATATTAATGTGGTATTTAAGATGCATGAATAAAATTATATGTGGTTATTTATTATAATATTCTTTTCACAGTGTTATAATATATATTATAAAAAATGAAAATTCGTTATGAATTAAATATTTTTAATATTATTTAATTTGTTTTCTTTTTACT
>JBBPBQ010000001.1:13984170-14066217 GCA_037974755.1 Cicer yamashitae
ATTGTTACGAAATATATTTTATATATTTATTCTTTTTGTTTTTGTTTTTATATTTTATAATTTTTTATTAATTGTAATGAAATATTTACTTTTATTTATTTTTATTATATCTAATTTTTTGTTAAGAACATCTTTGTTATTTTATAAATACACATTTTTTCTATCATAATCTCTTTTTATTTTCTCCTATACAAAACTACTAAATAATTAACTTATTTTCTTTTTCTTTTATCTTTTCACTCTCTTTTTTTTTCTTCATCTCCATTTCATCAACCAAACAAAGTGTAAAGAATGTAGAGACTAAGTTGATCAAGTTTGTATTTTTCAAAAATTAAAAGTTACATTTATTTTTCTCATTAACTAAATTGAATCTCACTATTTGTTTCATAGACTAAAATAAATTTTTACTCTAAATTTTAATTACAATAATTAAGATTACCAAATAAAAAAGGTACCCATATTTCATTTATTTATCCTCAAAAAGTATCACATTCATTTAACAATATCTTTTTTTTACAATACCTTCAACTAAGGCTGGATAAACGGTTGGGTTTGGTAAAATTCAGACCCAACCCAATTTGGCTCAAATCGCGGGTTCAATATTAAGGCCTAATTTCTACCGTTGGTGTATAGGATTCAGTCGATTTACAAGTGGACGGGTTTTCGGTTTGATTTTTATGGGTTGGCTCAGTAGCTTTTTTTATTTTTATTTTTTATTTTTAGAATGAGATGAAAAAGAAAGTATTAGGAAATAAATTCAAACATCACTCCCACAAGCATAAAAGATCAAAACTTTCAATACTATTAAGAAAAATAATACAAACCTAACTTACAAAATTATAGATCTACCTAAAATTACAAAAAAAAAAAAAAAGCTAAAGAGATAAGAAAATTATAAATATAAAACTTGATGTTAAATCGGGTTGTAGAATATTCATCACCACCACCATCTTCAAACATATCTAGTCTGAAAATGGAGTTTCGGTGAGGAGGAGTCTAATTGGTGACCAAAATGAAGAAAACAAAAAGTTGAATTTTTTATTTTAATTGGTTTGAGAAAAGCTTCTCCATTTTATGTGGTGGTTTTTCACAAAAACATTGAAATGAATAATACTAAGAGAAAGTACGTTTTATTACTTCTATAGATGTAGACTAATAGTAACTTTGTAAATTGATTTGTGTGAGAAAAAAATTACTTACCATTGTAGTCACAAGTCAACATATAGTGAAGGTATAACTAGTACTATATGCCAATATTTTCTTTTTATAAGTATTTTCAGTCCATCTTGAGTACCGATTGATTGAGTTTTGTGAACTTAGCACGACCATTTTAAACTGTTAGTAATCGATTTCTCTATATTTTTTTATCCAAATACCATTTAAACCTACTCGCTACATCAAATTATCCATCAGAATTTGCAGGTAATTTGTGGGTCTTGAACAAGTATGGATCTTTTGTCCACCCCTATCTTCAACGATGTGATAAAACCCAGATAATGCTATTGAGGAACAAATCCCCAAATTAAAAGACAACACATAAATACATGATTCTAAAATAAATGGTACAATCTAAATGGTACAATCTAGAAGAGTAAGTGGCAAAAAAGTAAATTGTTATAAAAACATACACTCCTTCTAGTCCTAATTATAATATATATATATATATTAGTACTTTATTTATTATTATCGCTTTTTAAATAATTTAACAAATATATCTTAAAAAAATGTAAGATAATAAATAAATTCACTAATATTTAAAAGAGAAACATCAAATAAAGATAAAAAAATTTATTCAAACAATAATTGTATATTAAAAGTTTTATTAAAATTCACAAATTTTTCTATAGATGAAACAAAAATATCTCCTAAAATTTTTCTTATAATTGGACAGATGTAGTATAAATCAAAATCACATCGGTATTGAGGAACAAATCACCAAATTACCCAGAAAATGCTATGAGGAACAAATCACCAAATTAAAGACAACATCTAAAATTTTAGTATTCTACTCAACATCAACATGATTACATGATTCCACAATAATCCGCTGCATAAAAAAAATTCCACTAGCTGTCCAAAAGTGACAGAGAATTCAAACTCAAAATAAACACGATCTAGAAGAGTAAGATGTTTTGCAAAAAAAAAACATAAAATAACATAAACCACCGTTTGATATCTTGAAATTGTGAACCTCTTACCTCAAAATTTACAAAAATATCAAATTTTTACTTCGTCAAATTGTTTAACCTAAATCAAAATGTTCTTTAAACTATCTAATTTATAAACAAAAAGCTCTTTAAAATAATTGAAGAAGAGAACACTTTAAACAATATAAAAGAACAATTTAACATTTCCTAAATTTAGAGTCCCAAATCAGAATGTTACTCGGAAAAAAAAGGGGTGCAGAAAAGTAAATAGATAAAAAAAAACAGTAAAACATTTAAATCCTATGGTTCAAAGAAAAAACATTATTCTTGAATCTACCTTGTGTTGCATAGAATACAATCCAAGATCCTAGATCTACCTAGCTGCAACCTCGGATTCAATCTATTGGTATATAATCTTGACTCTCTAGCAATTTCTTCCATGGTTTCAACAAAGGTATTTAAGCTTCTGATGGGAGGAATATAGAGAAGCAAAGGAACAGCAGAGAAAGCCAGCGTCAACAAAAATTGCAACATCTTTTTGTTTGGAATAAGAGGAATCGAGAAATTAGAGTCAAAGTTGAAAACTTTGATGCTGAATTCAAAAAGGGTATATGGATTTGCTTTTTTTTTTTTTTTGTATGTGTAAGGTTTAACACAATATTTAATTTAATGTTGAAGAAGAAGGTACGTGGTGTTTGATAAGGTTAGAGATGAGTATCAAAGAAAAATAACAAACGAAGAGAGAGAGAGAGATAGAGGAGAGGGAGAGATTCTAGAATGTCGAAAGAACTTTGAGCATACATATATAGAGAGACTTATTTGGTTACAGCTCCAAATAAAAATTTCCAAATCACACACAGGCATAATTTGCATAGTGTACTTATATTCATTATTTAAAAATATTATTATAATTAATTTTTTTTTAAATATCATATAGTTGTGATTTATTTTTAGTATAAATTTTTTTATGATGATATATAAACTAAATTATTTAGAAAATAAAAGTTACTTTTTTTCTATAATAAAAATAAAAATAATTTAATTTTTTCATTTTAATAATTTGTGTGTGACTAAATCATTTTTATTTGAGGTTCTTATTAAGTCAATAGGATAAACCGTAAAAAATCATTTTGAAAACTCTCACATTTTATACTTACTTTTATTGAAATTACAAACATTTAAATATATATTTTATTAATTATTTTAATTCTTGAATCTATTTTTATTTAAACAGTTCAATCAATGGATACTTTTTTTATTGATTAATTTGAGCCATAATAGAGAAAAATACTTGAAAACATATTTGTCATTTTTATATTTTTCAACACTATAATGCCAGCATTTCTTGGCGGTTTACCCATATATAAGGCTGAAAATCAAAAGATACAAAGTCATGAATTTTTTAGCTAAAAAGACAAAAATACTAATATAGGCTAAAAGGTGAGACATTTTTTGATTAAACTAAAATTGTGTTTGACGAATCTTGTGAGGAAGTCGACATTGAGAAAAAAACAAACAAACTGAAAATTGAGAGCTTGTCAAAAAAAGATTGAGATAATACAATTTGTAATATTATTTAATACACAATAAGTAATTTTACCATTTATTTGTTAAAATACTTTGTTATATATATCTTTCATACTACAAAGAGGAAAAAAAATCACTTATATATAGTTATATTATAATGATTACTTACTTAATATAAAAATAGTGTTTTATAAAACGTGATATTTGAATATTAAAATATAAAATTTATCAAAAAAATAATAATATAACATGATATTAAATATTATAATATCGATCATTGATATTGATATATGATATATAATGATTATCATTTTAAATTCATATTCATAATATATTACAAAATTTATGGATTTAAAAATATATATATATATAAATATTAAATCATTAAATATATTTTACTTTAATTAAATAAACCTTATAAGTTCTAACAAAATTAATTTCAAATTTTAATATATCATAATAGTTAATTAAATAACTGTTGAGACCCGATCCGAGCGAGAAATATTTGCTAATAAAAATTTATTTAAGAATTAAATTCTGAAAATAATGTGTTTTAAAATTGCATAAAAATATGTACACCACAAAATATAATATTTTTTAGTAACATGTGAAATTTTTATTTATAAATAAATTATATTAAAAGAAGTACGAGAAATCCTCAAAACTTGATACGTCTAAAGATATAATTCAAATTTAATTTTTTTTATAAGCAATTATATTAGAAAGAGTACAATAGATACTCAAAACTCATTACATCTAAAGATACAATTCAATTTCATTAAAAACAAGATAAAGGATTATTCCACCGATACTGAAAAGTATATAATGTCTTTTTTCATTCTCTATACCTAAACCACGTCTACGATGTTCTTTTGAATATTTTCAATCACTATGGCTAGATTCACCACATTTCCATTGAAATGATGTTGTTTCTTTTCAACCAAATGCACCAGATAGTTGATATCCAAACTAAATAGTTTAACTTGTCCATCCTCTCTTTTAAATGTAGATTAAAAGCCAAAAAAATTTCAACTACTTCGAAATTCCAATTTAAATGGGTACACCAATTCATCCACCTAAAAGAAAGTGTCAAACTGTTAAAACCATGGGATATGAAAACAACAGGTGAGTCAACATGTGGCAATTAAGAAAAGAGTCGGAGCTAGGGGATCTCCTTGACGCAAACCCATTTCCACTTTGAAATAAAGTGTTGGGCCTTCATTGACCAAAATCATCTAGACCCAAGCTCCTATCTCCTTCACAACTCCAAATTGCCTCCTAAATTTTTTCCTTGCTAATAGGCTCGACTAGGATACCAATATCTTCATTAGCAAGTTTTTTGAAAATAAGACCTTCCAAACTTGGTCTATCAGTAACGGAGTATAGTCATGTTTAGTTTTTTTTTTAATAAGATTTAGCCATGTTTACTTATTTAGTTTAATATTCTATTTCTTGAAGAAGAAAAAAAAACACTTGCTTGCCATAACTTGAATTAGTTTAGAGACTTTTTTTTTTTTTTTTCACATAAATGTCACACATTGAAAAAATAATATAGGAATCCCTACTTTTTAAACTCAGTTGCTGATCGCAACTTGGGGATGCGACGACCTGAAACAAATTTTTTTCATTCCTAATAGAAGGTCGCATCCTAGGAATGCGACCATGTACTAGTATATATATATATATATATTTTTTTTTTTCCATTTTATTAATACGGTTAATTATTATTTAATAAATTATAAATAATTAAAATATTTAAAAAATCAAAATACTAATAATAAAATAAAATACATTATTAAATAATAATAATAATAATAATAATAATAATAATAATAAAAAGAAAAAGAAAATTATATTAATAAAATAAAATAAAAATACATTAAATTGAAAGAAAAAAATACATTAATTTAAAGAAAAAAAACCACAAATTGAAAAAAAATACATCAAATTTAAATTAATTATTTCCATCTAAATGTCCTCCAATTCCATATCTACGCGGTCGTCGAACTCGTCTAACCCTTTGTATGGCTTGAGGTTGTTGTGGTTGATCCTCAATTTGATCATTATCCTTGTTATAATCTGTATATGGATTAGAACCACTACCATCTGCTTCCGTGTAATTTTGAGTTTCGACGTTATACATGGAATCAAAAACAGCATAAGCCGACTCAAGAGTTGTGCAATGAGTACCAAACAAATTATAGAAAATTCTGCTCCCTGTCGGATGAAAGGGGGTTGGTATTGTTGGCACGGAAGGAACGTAGTACTGAGTCGGTATATCTGCAGATTCATGTAGATGTGGTGGTGATGATAAAGACAGTGTTTGGTGCATGGTATGTTGTTGTGGGGCTGATTGAGGGGTTGAGTGAACATCAGGATATGTTGAAGGTTGCAAACGTGGATCATGCAGATATCTTTCCACAGATATATATAATTTGGTATGATTTTTGAACCAATTCATATATTCTTTACTGTGGTGTAAAACACCTTCTACGAATTGACCTTGCAATACGTAATTCTGACGTTCATTCCAATGTTGAATCTCATCTTTCCAAACCACACACTAATTATCATCAATGCCACGCCTTATGTCTACCTCATGGTAGATTGTCATATCCTCTAGTGGTTGCAGAATTTGTTGATGGAAGTTGAACTGAAGTGCGACTCTATTTGCATGATGTTTTTCGACGATATGATAATAGTGCAGATAGGTACATGCAGTCCAAGTGTTCATCTCTTGTTTGGGTACCTCATGTTGGAACCCGAGATACGGTCTCCAACGAAACTGATATGTTAAAAATAGGCTAAAGTAAATATTAAAAGGTATAAAAAAAATATAATTAAAAAAGTGCAACTAAATGTGAATGAATATATTACTTCCTGAACCATCATATGATCGATTGTATTCCGGTATCCTTCTATGTCGTTGTGAGGAACTCTACTGAAATTTAGACCACCGGAATTAAATCTGTCGAATATATAAAAAATAAAAAATATAATAAAATTAGTAATACGGTAAGTAGTAAGTTTTTTAAAAAGAAAAATATATAAAAATTATTTGCACTAGTTACCTTTGAACAAGTGGAAATCTCCATGCACTGGGTGATTCTGGAGCGACACAAGTCAAACGATACCATACCCAGTTTTGCAACAACAATGCACATCCTCCGATAGACATTACGTCGGGTTTCGTAGTAACGCATAATTCTCTATAAAGCGTTGCTAAAACTGTCGAACCCCAACTATATTGGGATGCTTTATTTAAATCGTCCAAAAGTGAAAGATACTTTAAATGTACACGATTGTTGGATTTGTCCGGCATCAACAATCCTCCAATCATACATAGTATGTATGCCCGACCCGATGCTTGTTTTTCTAATTCTGGTGCATTTTCACCAACATCGTCAAAAGTATATTTAAGCCATTTTAATTTTATAAAATTACCCGTTGTTGCTCCCTCAGGTGGGATAACTCCTAAGTATTCTTGACAGACATCTTTAACATTCACAAAATTCGAACCACTAACAGGAAAATCAGAAACATTTAATCCTAAAATGTAGTATACGTCTTCTAAAGTTATCGTGCACTCACCTATTGGGAGATGAAAAGTATGAGTTTTTGGTCTCCATCTTTCAACCATAGTAGTAATCAGACCGACATCCATTTTGTAGTTTCCAAGTGTGATCACTTCACCAAATCCGGCCTGTTGCAAATACGATAATATGGCTTCATTCGGTCTTTTGTTGACATGACCATGACATTTCAATTTGTCCTTGGAGGGTATCTGAAATTAATAATATATAAAATACTACGCTAATATATTTGAAAATAATATATATGACAGTAATATAAAATACTCAATATATATGACACTAATATAAAATACTTACAAATGCGTTAATGTATCGAATTTCAACTGTGATTCGTAGATAATTCCATCAGTAAAACAAAAATTTTGACTTTGAACGTTGAAGAAATTTTCAGCTATATGATTTAAGAAATTTAGATTGAGAATGTTGGAGGAAGTGTGATTGAAAACGTTGATTTGATGTCCTTATATAGGAAATCACAGCCCCAGGTAGCGATCCCTTAGGGACGTCACATCCCTAGGTTGTGAACCCTTTGGGACGTCGCATCCCCAGGTAGCGATCCCTTAGGGACGTCGCATCCCCGGGTAGCAAACCCTTAGGGACGAATCCGGGCCGCTCATTTTATTTAATCGATGGCTGTGGATCCTTGTTACAATCAAAAGTGTGGATCCTTGTTACAGTCAAAAGTGTGGATCGTTGTTCATTTCATTTCATTTAATCCGGACCATCCAAATTAATTTATCAACGGCTGTGGATGGTGCAGTAGAAAAATATGAATCCTTGTTATTTTATTTGGACCAATCAAATTGATCTACTAAATCTTTAATCTTGACCATCCAAATTAATTTATCAACGGTTGTGTATGGTGCAGTAGAAAAATATGAATCCTTGTTATTTTATTTGGACCAATCAAATTGATTATATTAAATATTAAATTTTGACCTTCTACACTTTACTAACTTGTATAAATAGAAAACTAGATCACACTATATCACCACACCTTCTATCTCACCATACCTTCTAACATTTCATACTTAATCAATTACTTAATCATGGGTGCTCAACAAGTCATTTGTATTGTTTATTACAATGGTTCAATTGTCGACGGAGTTGAAGGTAAAACATTTGTAAGTGATTACAAAAAGGCGTTCAAAGTACATTCTAGCAGCAACCTTACTCGTCTAAAGAATGTCATTAAGTAAAAGTTATAGCTCGACGACAAAGTGATGATAACTGATATAGTTTATCGACACCTTGTCTTCTTTGGTGAAAATACAACCAGGTTTGAATTGATGAAGGTTTGCGATGACAAAGACGTTCAACTGATGTTTGATGTTTATGCGCAGTGGTCACAACTTGGCACCATCAAGTTATATGTTACATTTGAAGGTGGTCCTACATCAATAAACATTGATCAACCATCAACCTCAAACATGCCTAATCCTGACTACATCCCATCGTTCGATCATTATCAACCCGACTACATCCCATCTTTCGATTAAAGCACCCCTTATCAACCCGACTTATATTCTCCATCACAACACTATGAATCATATTCTAGCCAAAATGAACAAACTCAACAAGTCCACAATGTCTCCCAACAACTCCGTCACAAATATCTCTCAACAAGTCCACAATGTGATCTTCCGCTTACTGTCTTGTATAATATCAATGAGGAAGAATTAGGAGACTATAGTGAAGAGGATGAAACATACTTCGATGAATCATTTGGTGATTCTGACGACGATGATGTTGACGAAGATATGGATGCAGAAGATCAACCTATCCTACCTGTATTCGATCCACCATTCCACATGAAGAAAATCAATTTAGACACTGCAAAGCAACCAAGTGAATTTGATCACATGTTCATTGACGAAGTCCCAATAGTAGATGGAACTCTTGCAGCTGGAATGAAGTTTCAGAACAAGGATGAATGCGTACATGCAATCACACGTTACCATTTAAAACAATCTTTGAATTTTGTGGTACAAAATTAGATTTAGAAAGGTACGTTATTAATTGTTCAAATCCAAATTGTTTGTTTAGATGCAGAGCTTCAAAATGCAAAAAGAATGAATTGTGGGTGATTGGTAAATTGAATGTGCCTCATACATGCACAAATTCTACACTGTCACAAGATCATACGAAGCTCGATTCTAACATGATATGTACAAGCATAATGCAAGTTATGAGAGTGGACCCTTCAATCAAAGTGAAGGTCATTATTGCTCAAATTCAGGCTTTGCACAACTACACAATTAATTATAGAAAGGCTTGGTTGGGAAAAAATAAAGCGATCGAACAAATTTATGGCAATTGGGAAGAGTTTTACAATCAACTCCAACGATGGTTGGTTGTTATGCAAACGTTTGCTCCAGGAACCAAAATTGAAATGGAAACGATCCCAACTTATCATGAGAATAGTTTGATAAGTGGGATGAGGATATTTCATAGACTATTTTGGGCTTACGTTCTATGTATATCTGTGTTTAAATTCTGCAAACCAATTGTACAAGTTGATGGGACTTGGTTGTACGAAAAGTACATGGGAACTCTATTGGTAGCAGTTGCACAGGATGGGAACGACAATGTAATTCCTATTGCTTATGCTCTCGTGTAAGGTGAGACAAAAGAGGGTTGAAGTTTCTTTTTGAGAAATTTGAGAAAATACGTCACTCCACAAGCCAACATTTGTTTGATTTCAGATAGACACGAATTTATTAAGAGTGCTTATAATAATCCGAATAATGGCTGGCAAGATCCTCCGTCAAAGCATGTCTTCTGCGTCCGACATATTTCACAAAATTTTGCAAGGGAATTTAAGGATAATGCTTTGAAGAAAAAAAAATTATTTTTTATGGGTAATCATTTCATTCTTACTTCTTATAATTAATGTAATTTTTAATAATTTAATTCTTAATTTTTATAATTAGTGTAATAATGGATTGTCTACTGTTTCAATACAGGTTACTCATTCAATGAGCCTACATATCGAAACTACCGTAGAGAAATCGGTATCGTAAACCCATAAGCTTTGAAATGGTTGGACAACATACCGTGACAAGATTGGATTCAAGCATTTGATGGAGGTAGCCGTTGGGGTCAGATGACTACTAACCTTGTGGAGTCGATTAACGGAGTATTAAAAGGACCACGCAACCTTTCCATCACTGCTTTGGTCCAATCAACATATTATAAACCAGGGACACTGTTTCCAACCATGGCAAAACAACACGCATCAATTTTAGCTTCGGGTCACGTATACACAAAAACATGCATAAATTTTATGAAATCGAAAAATATGTAGAGTCGAGTTTTGATCGGAGCAACCATACTTTCATGGTCCACGAGACGGTAAATCCAAGAGAAGGGTGACCAATTGGTCATTTCAGTGTAAACCATCTTAACAATTGGTGCAACTGTGGGAAATATCAAGCTAAACATATGCCTTGTTCACATGTGATAGCAACATGTTCTGGCATCAAATATGATTATTGGAGCCTTATACCTGATGTGTACAAAGTGAAAACGGTACTAAAAGTGTACGACGAAACGTTCAAAACTATACCAAACGAAGGATATTGGCCAGAATATGAAGGTGTTATGGTATGTCACAATCCACTAATGCAGAGAGTCAAGAAAGGTCGCCCAAAGACCAAACACATTAGAACAAAAATAGACACTAGAGAAAGAGTCCCAAGAAAGTGTGGATTATGTCGGGTCTCTGGTCATACTAGGAAACATTGTCCAAACGCTGCTGGCATATCTACTCAAAATTAATGTATTTTTTCTTTCAATTTAATGTATTTTTATTTTATTAATATAATTTTATTTATTATTATTATTATTTAAAAATGTATTTTATTTTATTATTAGTATTTTGATTTTTTAAATATTTTAATTATTTATAATTTATTAAATAATAATTAACCGTATTAATAAAATGGAAAAAAAATATATATATACTGGTACATGGTCGCATCTCCAGAATGCGACCTTCTATTAGGAATGAAAAAAATTTGCTTCAGGTCGTCGCATCCCCAGGTTGCGATCAATAACTGAATTATAAAAGTAGAGCATTCTTGTATTATTTTTTCAATGTGTGGCATTTATGTGAAAATCAAAACAAAAATAGGATATAAAAAAAAAGGGTCTAGTTTAGAACCTAAGAAAATAATAATTTAAAAACATAAATAAATAGTTAACAGGGTGATGTGACTTTGTAATTATTTTGTCTTCATATCTTATATATCTTATATAAGTAATACCCTTATTTATAAAAATATAAAACTTAATATAGGTACAAACAAATTTTTGTGTGCAAGTTTCTTTACCATCTTTTTTACAAATTAAAATAAAAAGGAAATTAAACATGTGAAGTTTTTAGCTAGGTCTCAAATTTGAAACATGATATTTCGTCTAATAATATCAACATTTGTCAATTGAAATAGGTCTTACGGATATATTGTTATTATAATCCACTTAATTAGCATGATTTTTTATGTTTAAATATTGCCCATATAAAATACATTTTTGCTTAAACACCCATATGAATCATGAACGTTGATACCTAACAACAAAATAGAGGTCGATTAGGAAAGACGAAGATGAATCTCTATATGTGTTGTACCCTTGTCGATTGTCGACCCAATCTCTATTATGAATATCGACTAGTAAAAGAAAATCACATGTTTATCAATGGTAGTTTTAAACTCTATCATGTGAATTGTTAAGTTCTATCGCTAATTATACTGTAATTTATTCATTTCAATATTTTTTTTTTTATTTTTCTCATATGCAATCACAACTATTAGGAATTATGATTTGAAAATTGTTTTTGAATCGAATTGACCTGAAAATTTAATTGAGTGCGAAATCAATTTATGACTTATGCAAAATTTATCCTTGCCTAATGGAAAGTAATTTCAATTGGAGCGAGGTCGGGATATTTGTTAGAGCCCTCGTTTGAGTTATTTTGAATGCACCGATCCGAAAAGTCTAATAAAATAAAAGGGTTTGTATTTTAAAATTTTAAGCCCAAATTTTAATAAAAAGCTTAAACATGTGGCAAGTTAGTCTGATTGGGCTTTGGGTAATGTTAGAGAGGTGTTCATATCCAAACCTATTCAAAATAAAATTTCAAATAATCTAAAAAAATTAAAAACTGCATAAAACTAAATATTATTAGATATTTTTTAATGTCATTTTGTGAAAACCGTATGAATCAAATTGGATTTTGGATTTATTTTTCAAACCCAAACCAAACTGCAAAACATAAATTTTAATATTTATTTATTTTTTTATTAATATAATTAATTATTGCATTTATATATTAGTTGTTGGTTTTTAATTTTCTTGCTAATATACTTAATAGTATAATTTAATCTGTTTTATTGCTATTTCAAGTATAATCGATATTTGTTATCTTATAGTATTAAATTGAAGTATATTATATGTTATATTTTACACCAAACCTATTATTTTACCGTGTTTTTATAATATTATATGATATTAAAATATTTTTTATAATTGTAATTTGAATATCCAAAAACTGATTCAAAGTAAATTGCTTGTAATTGGATCGAATCGGATCAGATTTTTTTAAAATTTATCATTCAAACAGACCCGTATGCGATTTTATTATTGAATTAGATGAGTTTTCTCTCAAAACCGATCCAAATCAGACTACAAACATCTCTACTTACATAACATGAAAAAATAATATATAAATTGTATTCTTAAAAAAGTATGTAAAATATTTAAATACAACTAAAAATAAATTACATAAAATGTTATAAGCTTTTATATTATATTTAAACGGATGTTAATAGAATTTAAAAAAATTACAATATTTAATATTATAAAATATAAATTATTTTTAATTAAATAATAGACTAATTCAAAAACCCGTAATTTATACGTGCGAACTTGGATAATATTTTAGGACAGTTTAAAAAAAAAAAAAAAATTTAACACGTCCGATAGAACATGTAATTCGTTGTTAGAGATGCCTTAATCAGTCGGGTAGTGCTTTTTGGAGGTCAAGCTGTGGGGTGACAGTGTCACAACTCACAAGGCTTTTGAGAAGGGAGATGGAAGGAGCCCACTCTAAAATATAGACACCAATTTGCAATTTAGTATAATAGATACTAATTTAGAAATTTGGTATCTAAATATTCAATATAATGATAAGCTAAATATCAAACATACGTGGGTTTTTCTAATTCGTTCATATCACCTAAGTACGGTATCCATTTAAACCATTGTTCCAAAAAACTGAATATAATATATTGAAAATAAATGCATTGCAATTTGTACTAACTTATCCTACTATTCATGTCTAAGTGAAGCATATTTTATTAACTTATCTTTAATATCATATCTGATAGAATAAAATTCAAATCTGTAAAATTAAAAACTATAAATTTATACTTAACATAATCAAATCAGATATTAAGGAATGTTACAACATATGTCCTTTAAAATATTATACCTTTATACTAAAAGTGAAATTTATTGTATACCTTATTATATAGCTTTTTAAATGTTATATTTGTAGGAAAAACTCTTTTTTATTTAATAGTCGTTTGTAAATTTTAAATTTTAATGCAATATTAATTATTGATTTGTTAATAACACATTTATTTATTTATTGTAAAAAAGAAAAATATATGAGAATAATTAAGAAAATTGTTGAAAAAAGATAAATAATAATATCAAAAATAAAATTTTTATTATTTATCTTGGTAAGTGTGAAAAGCAAAAAAAAATGACAATTAAAAAAAGCAGAAAAAATTTAATTATATCACTACGCGAAAAATAGCATTTTACAGCGCTTTTTTTAAGCCCTTTACAACAATTTTAAGTGCTGTAGTATCCAGCGTTGTTAAAAGATACAACAACGCTATTTAAAATAAAAAAGCGCCGTAATATATAGCGCTCAACACTTATCTTAGAGTAGTTTTACAATGTTTTTCATAAAAAAACGCTATAATAGGTGCATATATAGCGCGATTGTTATACTCGTTTTACAGCGCTTTTTTGAAAAAGTGCTGTAGATCTCTTCTAAAAACGCGCAGCTTGTTGTACTAGTTTTACAGCGCTTTTTTCAAAAGCGCTGTAAATGCCTTCTAAAAACGCGCTGTTTGTTGTACTAGTTTTACAATGCTTTTTCATAAAAGCGCTGTAATAGGTTCATAAAGCGTTTTTTTTCAAAAAAGCGCTGTAATAGGTTCATTCTTATGCACGCGTTACAACGCTTTTTCAAAAAAGCGCTGTAATATGTGCATTCTTATACTAGTTTTATTAAAAAGCGTTGTAAATGGAATTTTTAAAATAACGCTTGTTTGTATAAACAGGTTTTTTATGACATTTTTTTTAAGAAAGCGCTGTCTTTTAATTTTTTTCCAAAATCATTTTCATCCAGCACATGATATTGACACAATTACAATATTTTTCATTTAAACAGCAACAACAACAATCAGTTCATATATACAGCAACAATCAGTTCATAACAACACCCAATTACATATATTTCACAGCAACAACAATTTCATTTAAACATGTACAACAATTGAATATTCACATCAATTACTATATTTTTTACATATTCACAACAGAACTATATAACTTTACATATTTTTTACATATTCACAACAATACTAATTTTTACAATTTCCCGGCAATAATGTCAATTTCACAACCTGCAGTATGCCAATTTTCCAGCAAATTAAATAACTTTCAGTTCGATCACATACTAACACCAGTCTTCCTTTATTTCGGTTAGAACACTTTCATAATATGTTGGACTAGAATTGTCAAAGTACTGTGCGATATAATATTTGAACATAAATAAGTTAGAATCAAATATATACATAGTTTATATATGAAAATTAAAATATAATGAAAATACCGTACCGTTTCTGGAATTATATGTTGATTCATATCAACAAACTCCTTCATGAATCACAATATATAGTAACTGCAGTCTATGTTGTTAGTTTGACGAGGGTACTATAAAATAAAACATATAAGTCAATAAATATTTGTGCATTGATTGTAAATCAAATTTTAAAGGCATAATTTATTGTAAATGAAATTAAGTTCTATAACAAAAATTTCAAACCTTTATTGGAATCCATGTGATGTTGTTTGACTTTTGTTTCGACATTGTAGCACCCCTTTGAGCTCGGAAAACTTGTAAAGCACTATCAAATAAATGTAATTATTATTCAATTAACAAACATATTATTTATATATATATGTAAGAAATACATGAATATTACTTACGTGTCGAAGATAGTCTTTATATCCGAGTGATTGTTGTAATGGCCCTGCAAGGGATCTAAATAGTATATAATTTCAGAGGTCGCATTGATTGCAAACATCACCCAATGTTGCCTACAACAACAAAAATTTGGTTGGCAATTTTATTTACACAACTGATAAATTAAGTATCATAACTTAAAAAAGATATAAATAAATAATATATAATTACCCTGAATTATATGGCGCAAGAAACAGCTTATCCTTCTATTTATTTCCCAATAGGATATCAACAACATATTTCTTTATCTGACAAGAATAAAATCATCTCCGAAAATATGAAAAGCTTATGCGGAGACAAGAATGAAAATCTATTCGACAATTTGCGCATGCACACCAACTTCTCATACAAAAACCTTCAATGAAAATGACAAATTAGATTAATTACCAATAAATTAAATTAATTACCAATAAATGCAATTAAAAGTAATTTTTATCTTAAATAAAGTATTTTACCTAATGTATATGCTGATGACAGTAGCACTCAACTCCTTATGATTGAGAAGTTCATATATGTGTTCTTTATCAAGTAATTCTTCACACTCATCTCCGAAAATAGCTTTCTTTATGCTTATGATACGTGAATCATTGCTGTCCATATTCGTTTTTGCTTGTATGTCAAGACATGACCCAAATTGAGCAAAGCATGGATGACTTATTTTAGGAGCAGCAACTGATTTTCCACGATCCAATTTTTGAATTTTGGCAGTTTTATTACAATCCAGTTTCTGAAGTTTGCCAACTTTATTTTTACCACGAACATGCACCTGTGGTGCGGCTTTATTCTGGCAGGTTTGTTGTGCAGGTGGTTTTGATTGAATCTGAAAAAATGAGGTTAATCTAAAAAAATGTCAAACCTTTTCTGGTGACGTGACTGACTCGTTGCGAGGAATCTTCTTATCATTCCCTTTAGACTTTGTATGAATCTAAATAAATGTGAAATTAAAGTTAACAGCGGAAAAAATCAGTAATTAAATATAATCGATCATAATCATATATCGTGCAATTAAATATACATATCAATTAAACATACCTTATCTAGGCCAACAAGATTTTTGGGCCATGCCACGTAACTACCTATTGCTTATCCCAAATACTTCATATGTCCATCGTTTTCGGGTATAGGCAACGGTGCATTTGGTTCAAAAGCAATCACGGGTGATACTTTGACATGGCCGGCAGGGATTGGAGTGTTGTGCAATACTTCTCCCAAGGTATTGTATAATGTTCCTTTTCCAACCATGCGATGAGTAGGGGAGGATAAATACAACACGCAAGTAGAGACACCCTAAATCAATGGTTAATACATAAGTATGTGAAACAATTAGGTTGAATGAATTTCTTATTTTATTAAGTAATTAATTATCTTTGGAAGACTTTTACGACCAATGTTGCAACTAACGTTTTCACTCTCTATTTGTATTTCAAGTTGGAGCTCCAGAAGTTGCTTTTCTTTATTCGTCTTCACCAAGAATGCCATTTGCTATGTTAGGATTTTCAGCTTCTCTAGTACTTCCTCATCAGATGGATTTGTGCGCTTCTCTTGTGAAAAATAGCTTTTTGGAGTTACGTCAAATCCTTTACCCCTCACACGGCCAGAATATTCAGGAACATTAAATACTTTACCAAGTATGTCCCTGCAACTAACTTGTTTATTGTCCTCTTGATTTTCAAAACTTTGTTCAGATACTCCTAAAATACATGTAGGATTAAAAAGATTAGTTCAATATCATTTTTAAAATACAATATTAAAAAAATATTAAAGTGATAATATACTTACACAAAGTTGTATCACTTGTTGAACATTTTCATTATCAACAATTTCATCTTTATTCACACGAGGCTCCTTCCACAAAATATGACGACCCAATGGTTGATCGGATTGCGTCTCTTGTTTCTATTTGTTAAGACATAAACAAAAGCTATTCGTTAAGATCATAAACAAAATATTAGTTAGAAACTATAGTTTATAATGTGCCACATTATATAAAAGTGATGTTTACTTACAATTTTTTGCTCTAAACGTGCATATCCCATACGCGATTTTTTGTATGGATGGATTGGATTTTTGTATCTTCTTCACTGTGATAGATGTGCCTAAATTTTGGTATTATAGGAAAATACCACACGACTTTTGCTGGAGTAGATTCTTTCTTCTTATATCGAGAGACATTGCATTTCGGACACGCCTTTAGTAATTCATATTCGTTTCGAAATAAAATGCAATCGTTAGGACACGCATGAATCCTTTCGTAACTCATGCCAATAAAGCACAAAATTTGTTTAGCCTCGTAGGTTCGACTGGGAAGTTCATTATCATTTGGCAACATATCTTTTAAGAGTGTTAATAATTTTGTGAAGTTTTTATCAGACTATCCATTACTCGCTTATAAGTTGTACAACTTTAATATCGCTAACTGCCTTGTGAATTTAGTACAACCATTATATAATGATTTCTCTGCATCACTCAACAAATACTCAAACATTTTAGGACAATCCCGAAGATCTTCAACTGTTTTTGCAATCTCCTCAACTCGGTCCCGCTCATATGTATCTGTGTCAAAATCAGTTGAAGCATATGTCAAACCATTCTCAAAATTAATGTTCCCTTTTTTTTTTCTCACCATGTCTTATCCAACATGTATAGCTTTGATCAATTCCATGCCATACTAAATGTCCTTCCAATTCATCTGCTCTAACGCGTTTTCCAAAACAACATTTTAAACAAGGACAAATGATTCAATTTGGATCTTTTGCATTCTTCACTGCAAACTCAACAAACTCCTTCACTCCATTTTCATACTCTTTTGACAATTGATTGGCTGACATCCATTTCCGGTCCATTTTATATGACCTATATAAATGCAGTGTTAAACAAATAATAAGCTACTGATAACATTATACCAATCTATAGTACACATATCTAATATTGGAAAATGGAAACCAAGGTCTAAGTCTGATTTCAAAACAGAACAGATCAACAAATTTCAAAAAAGAATAGATTTTATATGATTTATTATGTAACAATTTATCAGTTTTAGTGACAACAGCAAATTAATAAATACAGTACCTGAGACAATGTATCCAATTTGTTTTAAAGAAGGAGCAGTGGATGGGCGCACAATAGAGGAGAGGAGGGTTTGCAGAGTAGAGGAGATGAGGGTTCGTAGGGTTAGGAAAACGTATTAAATTTGTTTTAAATTTGTTTTTATTTATTTAAAGTGAACGATTTTTATTTAAAGTGAATGATTTTACAGCGCTTGTATAAAAAGCGCTCTAATAGGTCCTTTAATTATGTGAAAGCGCTTGTATAAAAAGCGCACTAATAGGTCCTTTAATTATGTGGAAGCGCTTGTAATTTACAACGCTTTTACAAAAAGTGCTTTAAAAGCTATGTAACATAAGGTGAGAGCGCTAAATTTTACAGTGCTTGTATACAAAGCGCTCCAAAAGCGCTGTAAACATTATGTGAGAGCGCTTCAATTTACAGCGCTTCTATCAAAAGCGCTGTAAAAGCGTTGTAAACATTATGTGCAAGCGCTATGTGACCCTATATGACTCTACAACAGCGCTTTTGCCACAGTGCTTGTCAAAAAAGCGCTGTTGTATCCTCCGTTAATTTAAAAATATCATACAACAGCGCTTGTATTTAATAAGCGCTATAAAAGGCGCGCTACTAAATGTTATTTTTGGTGTAGTGTATGTAAGATGTGAATCTCCTACCATGATATTGTAAATTAGAAATTAAAATTACCAGATAAACTTAAATAGTTCATGTGAAATATACTTGCGACTATAAGAAATCGCACTTAAAAATAATGTTAAAAAATATTATTCTTCATAAATGTTGAAATATTCTTTAAGAAAAATATGATATGTTAACGATTTCAACTTTTCTATGTATCTAACAAATAAACAACTATATATAGATATATATAGATAGACATATCGATACAACATGCACACCTTTTTAACAGAACACACACACATAATGTATATGTATATATTTATATAAATTAATATAATATATACACTAACTTTGTTGTTTCTTTTCTTGCAACACTTTTATGCAATATGTGTAAAATATATTGCCTAAAAGTAGTCCGGCAAACAATTTATGATGGTTGCCAATTCTTTTTTTACAACACGAAATAAATGTTTCCTAAAATAAAAAAAACAATTTTATATTGTCACTGTTGTAGTTGTAAGGTGTATTCTAGTTAGTTTAGACTTAGTATTTTGAATAATGTCAATTTACTTAGTCTAGATGATGTGAGTGTGTGTTTTGTTGATTCGATTGTCTAGCTCTTGCATAGATTACTAGATCAAGAAAAAATCACGAAAAACAAATTTTGTCATGCATAAGTGTTATTACATGTTGATTTAGCATGCATACACTTTCTAGCATGATCATAATAAATTGACATGGTTTAAAACACTTCAAAAAAATTTCTAAGTGACTTTTAGCTTTGTGAATCGACTTACCAACTTATGAATCAATTTATGAACATCAAAAACTTAGTTTTTGAAGTCCTATGATTGTAAATCGACTCACCTGTCATATGAATCGACTAAACAACATTGCAGGGATATCCTTCAAATTACTTCCTAGTCGATGATGGATTTGTTAGGCCAGGTCGAATTAATCTTGTGGACTCACCAAGGAACAATTTCCATGACTTGACCATTGCTCCGACCAGAAAGCAGAAGCAACTACGAGTAGAGATGTCGATTTCACAAGCTCACTAATTATTGGCTCCAACCCACATGTTGGAGGGGCAAAAAATTTCATAGTTTAAAATAACCCAAAAAAATTTCATAGTTTAATTACAAAAAAAGAAACGTAAAACACTTTCCTTCATCAGACGCACGCACGCACGTTAATTCAAATTTTTTTTTTGAGAAACCTAATCCCTAATTATTCTTCTTCTTCTTCTTCTCCATCGACTTCTTCTTTTTCTCGGTTTTTTGATTTCATGTTCCAATGGCGAGTAAACCTAGAGGTGGTTTCGGGTTCCCTCCATCTTCACAAACGAAAGAAGATACATTTTTTTTGAGAAATCTTGGTAATTGTGATCTATATTTTTCTCTAAACATATTCTTATTTCATGTAAGTAGTAACCTCTTCCTTGAATTGGTTGTACACATTAAATTTGCGGGTCAAAGTTAATATATTTCTTTATCACACTGGCAATATCCTGACACTTTATAGTTGTTTTTCCACCAAGTAAAATGTTCTCTGTTTGAAGGACATCCTTCAAATTACTTCCTAGTCGATGATGGATTAAGCCAGGTCGAAGTAATCATTTGGACTCATCAAGGAACAATTTCCATGACTTGACCATTGCTCCAACCAGAAAGCAGAAACAGCTACGAGTAGAGATGTCAATTTCACAAGCTCACTAATTATTGGCTTCAACCCACATGTTGGAGGGGTAAAAAATTTCATAGTTTAAAAGACCCAAAAAAAATTTTATTGTTTAATTACAAAAAAAGAAATGTAAAACACTTTCCTTCATCAGAGGCAAGCACACACGTAAATTCAAATTTTTTTTTGAGAAACCTAATCCCTAATTATTATTATTATTATTATTATTATTATTATTATTATTATTATTATTATTATTATTATTATTATTATTATTATTATTATTATTATTATTCTTCGCTTTCGTTCTTCTTCTTGTTCTTTTCCGGCATCTTCTTCTCCATCAGCTTCTTCTTCTTCTCAACTTTTGATTTCATGTTCCAATGGAAAGTAAACCTGGAGGTGGTTTCGCGTTCCCTCCATCTCCACAAACGAGAGAAAATACATTTTTCGAGAAACCTTGGTAATTGTGATCTATACTTTTCTTTAAACATATTATTATTTTATGTAAGTTGTAACCTCTTCTTGGAATTGGTTGTACACATTGAATTTGCGGGTCAAAGTTAATATATTTCTTTATCGCACTGGCAATGTCTTGGCTCTTTATAGGTGTTGTACCACCAAGTAAAATGTTTTGTGTTTGAAGGATATCCTTCAAATTACTTCCTAGTCGATGATGGATTTGTTAGGCCAGGTCAAAGTAATCTTGTGGACTCATCAAGGAACAATTTCCATTACTTGACCATTGCTCCGACCAGAAAGCAGAAACAGCTACGAGTAGAGATGTCAATTTCACAAGCTCACTAATTATTGGTTCCAACCTACATGTTGGAGGGGCAAAAAATTTCATAGTTTAAAAGACCCAAAAAAATTTCATAGTTTAATTACAAAAAAGAAATGTAAAACACTTTCCTTCATCAAACGCACGCACGCACGTAAGTTCTATGATTCACACAACTTCAGACATTAAAATTATATTTTCAAACACTTGTAAATCGACATACAAACTCCATCCTTTTAAAATTTGAAAATTTTAAGGTAGTTATGGCAGTTACCAAGTTGTTATTTTTCATAAAATTTTTTTTTCATTGGTCTAGCTTTTTCATGCATCATGTAAAAGGTTTTCTAATCATTTCTGAATACAAGAGAATACTTTCACCCATTATTCGTACTCAAGCATTCAAGATCATATCATAGATTGAAACTCTTTCTCGATCAAGTCGGGTGTGCAATCGAAGGACTGAAGAACGGTATATTAATGGATTGCGTATTGAAGGACTGAAGAAGATGATCTTTAAGGATTTTCTAGAGAGGGTTCTCTAAGTGTCCATCTTGCAAGGATTGAAGTGGGATATTCATCTTGAAGATAGGTGTGATTAGAATTTGAGGGATTTTTCTAAGATTGTGTGTCAACGAGCTTTTAAAAAGAAAGGTTTGTGTGTAAGGTTTTCTAACATTTATTGAAGAATCTGGTAAACGTTCAAAATCAATAATAAAGGAAAAAACTCTCATTCGATTGAACGGGAACATAACGTACTTTACATATGAGGACGAAGTAGAGAAATCTGTATAAATCATCGTGTGATTGTCTATTTCCCTTACTTTTTAATTTCTTCAATTTTATATTGTTCTTTGATTTTTTTTTTTATAATTGGAGTTTTGTGGTGTTTTCTGCTTTAGTGAAAAATTGATAGAAATATTGTTATTAGAATTTTCTGTTTTAGAATCTTGTCTTGTTTTCATGTGTTGAATGATTTATTATTACTATTATTATTTTTTTTAACTTTGAATTCAAAATCTTAGACATTGATTCAGATTGAAAAGTCTAATATCTTAGTGTTTTTATTAGTTGTGACTCATTGAGTCTTTAATGTGATATCTTTGTGAATTTGATGGAAATATCAAAATTATTTTCAAAGAAACTTCTATCAAATTTTAGGTTTTCTTTGTATAAGTTTCCACATGATTTTTGTTTCTTGATTCTGATACCATCAACAATTTGATACATCCAATACGCTTAATACTTGGGTTCATCTGATTTAAAACTTTGATTTTTTGTTGTGCAACTCACACATTTTTGAAACGGTTGTTTACAAACTATCGAACTCTATTCAACCCCTCCCTTCTAGCGTTCATTGCAAGCCATTTCCCCTTAATAAATGTCCCCTTAAATATATTTGGGAAGAATTTTAAATTGTCATATTTTTTTGTTTTCCAAAAGGTCCCTCTATCAGAGGTAAGCCTATTTAAGGCGCGTCAGATACTAAATGTGGGTACCTCTCATATATGATTCAAATCCGCATTCACCATATTGTGAAAGTGTAACAAACTATTACATTATTTTTAACAAGAGGCTACATTTATCAATTATTGTTTTAAACAATTTCCTTTTAACCATTATTTTGATCCAAAAATTAAAGTGTGATTTTTTATTTTGAAAATGAGATCTCAACTAAATAGGTAGAATCGTTTTTTCCTTTTCCATTCATCCTATACAAACGCAACCCATAATTCCTAGACACATATTTTATTTTCTCTCATATCTCTCTCTCTTCAACTATGAAAATTAGACAACTTTTTTCCTTTCTCAAATCATATTTGCTACCCTTACTTCTCACGCCTTCTTCAGCCTCTGCATCCACCGATTGGAAAAATAAAACTCATTTTTATGCTCCCTATTGCTCCAACTTTCCACTACTCTGATTAGTTTTTGTTTTATATTGGGGAACATCACCACCACCCTTTGTCCTCTATTTTTCATGGTAAGAGCTTGTTCAACCACCTCTTCGCATCTCGTCTTCCTCCTTCACATTTTCTTCGTCCTCTTTTTTGAACTCTCTATGTTCTATTTGTTTTTTCTCAAAACAGAGTTACTTTGGACAACACCACCAAGTTAGACATCCTCCACTAATTGTTCTTGTAACATCCCTTTTTATAAACTATAAGTTATTGATTAATTACAAAGTTAAATGTATTTTAAAAATAAAGGGATGAATATTAGGATAATACAATTGTTAGTGTTTGAGATGATATAGTTAGTTTAGAATGTAGTTGGATAGTGTAGAAGGTTTTAGTTGATAGTTGGAAGGAAATAGTAGCGAGTAGTGTGAAGTTTAGAGTAAGGAATAGTCTATAAGCGCTCAAAATGACTCACTTACAAATTTATCTCTGTGGCATTTTTATAGTTGTGGAAGCTATGTTTAGATTTTTCATGACAATTTTAATACAAATGTAGTAACTATTTATTCTATGAACTACTCAAGTATTCTAAAAAAGTATAGGTTCTTACATCATAAATTAATAACTAATAATTATTCTATAAGTTACTAATGTATTCTAGAAATATCTAGAAATGTGCATCACCTCTCAACACTCCTCATTGATGCATATTTCGGTAACTCCAAGCATAGTTGCTCAAATCTTGCTCTTGGCAATACCATTGTAAATATGTGTATTACTTGATCTCTTGTCTTGCAGTACTCGAGTTTGATTTGTTTAGCCTCAATTGCTTCTCTAGTAAAGTGATATTTGATTGATATGTGTTTTGTTCTATTGTGATGTACTGGATTCATTGTGATTGCAATTGTGGATTTATTATCACAATAACTTATGGATGACTCTCTTATTGTATTTCACCCATATCTCCAAGTATTCTTCGAAGCTATATAGCTTGACTTATAGCTTCAGCTGCTGCCATGTACTTTTTCTCTGCAGTTGGTTGTTTAATAGTTGCTTATTTCTTTGACGTCCAAGAGGATAGTCCCGATTGAAGTGAGAAGGCATAACTTGATGTGCTCTTCATGTCATCTATCGATCCTGCCCAATCACTGTTGGTGTAACCAAGCAATTTTGAGTTGGTCATGGTTTAATACCATATTCCAAACTCATTTGTGTTTTGCAAGTATCTTAAAATTCTTTTACCTGCTTCAAAGTAAATTTGACTTGGTGTTTGCATGAACCCTTATAGTAGACTTGTAGCATACATGACATTTGGTCGCCTAGAGATAAGATATAGCAGATTCCCTATCAAACTTCTATAGCGCGGTGCATCAACTTCTAGGGCTTCATCATCCTTTTGCAGTTTCTCATTTGTCATAAGTGGAGTAGTGACTGACTTGCAATCATTCATCTTGAATTTCTTCAATTGTACTTTTGTGTATTTATGTTGTACCATGCTCGAGGGGCTTGCTTCAGGCCATATAGAGCTTTTCTTAACTTTAGAATTTTGCCTTCATTGCTTTTGGCTACAAATTCTTGTGGTTGCTCTACATAAATCTCTTCCTCAACCACAACATTAAGAAAAACATATTTTATATTAAGTTGGTAAATGCTTCACCCTTTTTGTGTTGTAAGAGTTATTAAGGCGAGTAGCCCTTTGCGAGTAACTAGAGAAAATGTCTCATTATAGTCAACTTTAGGTTGTTGTGAGTAGCCCTTTGCGACTAATCTAGCCTTATATTTTTGTATCTTCCCATCGGCATTAAGTTTTGTTTTGTACACCCATTTAACTCGATGATATCTTTTCCATGTGGACAATCTACAAGCTTCCTAGTACTATTCTTCTTGATCATTTTTACCTATTCCTGCATTGCCTTGACCCATACTTCTTATTTTGACGCCACTTCGTAGTTTTTAGGCTTTATTAAGGTCAAGTCACAAGTTTCATATATGTCCACCAATTATTTTACTCGTCTTGGAGTAGATTCTTGTAATAAAGTTTCTTGTTAAGGAGGTGAAGGTACCATACACGTGTCTTCTACAGCTTCTCTTTCAAATTGTGGTATTGTTTTGGAAATGCTTCGCTTCTCAACATTTCCTTCATCCCAATTCCAACTAGCATTGTCATCAACCTTGACATCACAACTTATTGTGAGCTTTCATTTTTGTGAGTTATAGACTCTATAGCCTTTTGATTGTGTACTATACCCAAGAATATACCTCTTATGATCTTTTCTTCTAGCTTGTGTCTCTTTTGGCTAGGAAAATGTTTGTAGCAAATAGATCCAAAAACTATTAGATGTTTAGATAATAGCTTTTTTTCAGTCCAAGCATCAAAAGAAGTCTTGTCTAGAACTGCCCTAGTTGGCATCTATTTAATATGTAAATAGCAGTGTAAACTGCTTCAACCCAAAAAGTATTAGGCAATCCTTTCTCCTTTAACATTGATTTGGCCATCTCCATGATTGTGCGATTCTTCTTCTCATAGATTTCATTTTGTTGGGGAGAATATGCAATTATTAGTTGCCTCTCAATGCCTTCATCCTCACAGAATTTATCAAACTCGTGGGAGTTGTATTCTTTATTGCGGTAGCTTTTGAGAACTTCAATATGTTTTCCACTTTTCTTTTCGAAAAGGATTTTAAACTTTTTAAATATTCTAAAAACTTATGATTTTTTTTTAATAAAGTAGTCTCATATCATTCTAGAAAAGTCATCAACGAAGAGGATGAAATATCTGTTGTTGTGGAGTGAAGGTGTCCTAATCGGTCCACAAATATCTGTTTGTATCAACTCTAGCAAGTCCTTATCTCTCCATGTTTCTCCTATTGAAAATGGCAATCGGTGTTGATTCCCAAGAAGACATCAATCACAAGCTTCATTATTTTCTTTTAAGTAGGGGAGATATCTCATCATATTCTTCTGATATAACGTCTCCAGGGCTTGAGTTTTGAAGTGGCCAACTCGTCAATGCCATAGCCATTAATCAACGACTTGTACTCTCATGACAATGTTAGTAGTATATTAGAAGCTTATTGGAAAACTTCTATTTATTTTCTCCATTTTCACTTTGGCTATCTCTTGCTTTTTGTGATTGTTGTCGTATATTAAACACGTGTCTCCCTTATAATGAAGAGTATAACCTTTCTCTATCATTAGACAAATACTCAAAAGATTTTCTTTGAGATTGGGAACTAGTAAGACATCTTTGATGAATCTCGTGCCATTCTTTGTCTCCACCATGATAGTTAGAGCCATTTTCCAATCGAACTTTTACTTTGACAGAGTCGTCAATATCTTTGAAGATGCTCTCATCTTTGGCCATGTGATTGCTACATCCGCTACTCAAGTACCATTTTCTACTCAATTCCTCACTAGAATCTTGAGTAGCGTAGAAAAGATGTTGCTCATGGTCGTGTTCATGTTGCACACCGTCACGCTCTTCCACAAAATTTGCTTGATGCTTATTTTTGCTATAGAAATTATTCTCCTTGTGTCCAAATTTCTTGAAATGTAGATATTGTGGCTTTCATAATATCAACAATCTTTATTGGCATGATTTCTCCTTTGGCATATGTTTCACGAAGGATACTGATGGTGAAAACACAAGAACGGGGGATTGAATTGTGTTTGACAAAATTGATAACTTTTTGCTAATTTGATGAATGTTGGTTGGTTTTTAAGAATTACTTAGATAAGAAGCAATCAGATTCAGAAGCAGCAAACAATGAAAGCATAAATAATTTGACACATAGATTTACTCTGGTTCACCACTAACTTGGCTACATCCAGTCCCCTCATTCAGAAGGCTTTAATCCACTAATTCAAATACCTTGAATTACAAAGCACCTGACCCTCCAAGCCAGTCTTCCCAAACAGCCTGACAACGCCAGAATTTTGAGGAACTAACTTCCTTGACCCTACAAGCCAAGTCTTCTCCTAACAACCTGACAACCCTATATTGAAGAAGGAATTAAACCACTATCACGTTGGATACAAAAGATTGGAACTTTAAGTGTTTGCCCCTAAGAAAGCTGATAATAATAATAATAATAATAATAACTTTCACACTCTAAGAAAAGAATACTCAGAAAATATTTGGGCTTCAATTTAGTCATTGTTTAATTCTGAATGTATTTTGTTCAGATTGAGTTTGTAAATTCTTCAGATTGATTCTGTTCCTATTTTGTTTAGATTGAGTTTGATCAAATCTTCTTCAAATATTCACCATGTCTTCTTTTCAACTTGGTCAAAGATTTTATTCAATTATAAATATGAATCAAATCTTATTTTAGATTTTCATCAATTATAAATTTGAATCAAATCTTATTTTAGATTTTCTTCAATTATAAATCTGAATCAAATCTTATTTTAGATTTTCTTCAAAAACATGAATTTTATTTCATACACTTTGAAGTCAAATATATTGTTCTCATAAAATACTTTTGTTATCATCAAAACTCTAAGTATAAAATCAACTTGGTTCCAACAGATACTCATCTTGATCATTTATCGAGAATTTTATAGAATTTTCAAGAATTCTCGTTGTTTCTAGATTTTTGTCAATCAATTTTCTTTCTTCGATATCCTTTATTTCGAGACTGAAATTTGAGCTTTGATTTAAAGGCATTTTCAATAGTGTCTTCATCATGCCTACTTAATCTTTGCTTATAAGCTTCAAGAGGAATCCAACTAATTCAGTTACAGACGAAGTAGATAAATCTTTGGCTTTCTCAATTATAGTCACGATCGCGTCATACTTACGAGGAATAAAAAGTATAATTTTCTCATCAATTCTTTTGTCAAGAATATTATCCCCGTAAGTTTTCATTTGACTTACCAATTCTTTTATATTGGTATAGGACTCTTTTATGGTCTCAAACTCTTTCATTTTTATTAATCAAACTCATGTCTTAGAGTTTGAAGTTTAATGGCCTGTACGCTATCACTTCCTTGAAATTCCTCTTGTAGTGTACCCCACAGATCTTTGGCACTTTTAGAACCCATTATTCTTGGAAAGATATTGTTGGCTATCGCTTGTTGCAAAAAGAATAACACATTTGAATCGTTTTGTTTATTATTCTTGAGAGTTGATGTTTTTACAGGAATAGTAAATTCTTCATTGACAATCTCCCATAAATCTTGAAAGCAAAAAACAATGTCTTCATTTTAATGCTCCAAAAGTCATAGTTTTCACCATTTAAAATAGGGATAGTCATAGACGATGGTTGAATGGAATTAGCCATGTTTTACGAAAATTTAGAAATGATGTAGGATATAAGGAGGGTTAGGTTGAAATTATTTGGATGAAATTTCTACGTCCACTGTATGATCAAACACAGTTCCGATGCCATTGTTAGTATTTGAAATAGTATAGTTAGTTTAGAATGCAATTGGATTGTGTATAAGGTTTTAGTTGATAATGGGAAGATAATAGTAGCAAGTAGTGTGAAGTTTTATAGCAAGGAATAATTTGTAAGCTCTCAAAATGACTTACTTACAAACCTTGGTGGCCTATTTATAGTTGTGTAAGCTATATTCTAGATGTTTCCTTCTAGATTCTTCATGACATTTCTGATACTAATCATTTATTCTATGAACTACTCAAGTATTCTAGAAAGTTCTAGACACGTACTTCATATATTAATAATTAATACTTTTTCTATAAGTTACTAATGTATTCTTGAAAAATTTAGAAATGTGAATCACCTCTCAACAAAAATTATAAATACAACCGATTGTATTGTAGGAATAAAGTAGTTCAAGTTTGAAGTTAAGATTCAACCGAAATCCAAATCTTATTGTCACTGATGATAATTTATATCTCATAATTGTTCATGACATAGAGGTATCGAATAATTTTTTTTAAAGATAGAGATGTTAATGAAACAAAAGTTAGGACGAGATATACTGATGAAGAAGATAAGGCGACATTTATTAAGTATTTGCATAATCGTTCTACTGCCAATAAAGAACCATTTACATATGTAATTTTTAAGACAATGAAAAGATTACATAGGTAATGAAAAGATTACATTATATAAGAGTCAGGAATCTCTTTATTCTATAGAATTTCTAGCAATTTGTTTTTACTAAATTAAGGTCATGTTCCCTAATTTTTGTTCTTACTTTTTTCTAAATAAAACTTTTTTGCTTATAACAAAAAATTATAATTTATTAATAATTTTAATTAAATAAAATATATTTTTTAATATTTTAATTAATTACATATCTTTATTTAAATAATTTTAATTAAATTTAATATAAAATTAATCTAAATAGAAAATAAAAATTATTATTTTTATTTTACCATTAATTTTTTATTTAAAAATGGTGCGAGTCTGTGAAATTAAAAAAATAAAAATCTTAAAGCATTACCGAAAAGCATATGAATAGGTTAGGCCGATCAACAGGGACATACGATCTAGCCTACGTCAAACTTAAGCCAGGTTAGACTTTTTTTAAACAGATAAGGTTAAGACTTCTAAAAAAGTCTATTTAATTAAAAATGTCAGGCTACATGCCACATAATAAGTCTTTTAGGCCTATTAGGCCGGCCTATTTAAATAAATATAAATAATATTTTTTTACTACTATAAGTATTATATTAAATTTTGATCTTTTTATTATATATTCAACTTTTAGTAATTTACGCATATTAATCTCATTTAGTTTTTGACATATTTAAAAGTATTATTATAAAATATAATTTAAATATAATGTATATAAAGTTATATTCTTCAAAATGTGATGTTAAATATCAAAATAGAACTTAATTTCATTGACATATTAACTGGTTAATCTATTTAAAGATATGTTTGATTACTTATTCAAAAATGTTAAAATGAAATAGGCTTTTAAGTAGGCTAACAGACCATACCAAGCATCTATCAAGGCCAGACTCAGGCCTAAAAAGTAAGCCTATGACAGGCCACAGACTAGGCTTAGATCTTGAATTTTTTGACAGGCCTAGCAAAGTCTAGCTCAGCCCAACCTATTCCCACCCCTATCGCTGGCTATAACACTCGAAACATCCCGAGTGCTGTAGCACTCAAAGTTTTTTGGCAAATTTCATGTAAAAAGCCCTCGGATAAATATTTTGACAAACCAAAATCCAGGAGCACTACCGGAAATTTAACTTGCAATTATTCAATGACAATAAGCACTACCGTCGCCCTTCTATCGTCCGCCAACACTACCCTTATTCACATGTCATCATAAGCTAATTGTCGGTATTTCACATATTGCGTTATAATATTTCAGGCAATTACACATTAGCCGCAAGAAAATCAATTTATAATGGCTATTAGAAATTGCCAGTAAAAATTTAATTGATTTAATCTCCTTCCTTCGTGGCTGTATGTTTTCTACTGTCATTCCTTCAACCCTCTCACATTTCTCTGTACGATTACAAAGTGTGCATAAAAAATCATCAATCTTCTCTCATTTCTATGTGTCATTATCTCTCTCATTTCTTTCCAGAGAATGTTTGAAACACATGCTAGAACTGAATATGAAACTGATTGCATTAATTTTCAATGAACGAATGATTATTGTAACACCCCGATTTTTAACAGCGCGAGTGTATTTTTTTTTTCAAAAATAAATTGACAAAATACCATGTCGTAACACAAACGACAAAAGTCATAAATAATTACATCATAATATACAACCGGCTAAAATAGTTTGTTTCAAATACATAAGTTCCATTGCGACAACCACATTGAAATAAGAAAAGGAGAATAAAACCCTAAGCTGATCATTAATCCAATTGAGGGTGACTGGCTACTGAGGATCCACGAGCGGCATCAAGCCTCATTGTTTTCGATTACAAAACAAAAATCATCGCTATGCCACGTCCTCGACGTCGTTGCAATTCCAGCACGACTCAAACTCTAATAACATGGGGCGTAAGCCCGATCCACAATAATGTAAAGGGTCACCAACCGAAATTAACAAATAACATTTAGCGAAAAACTTATGTTTTAAATGCTCAAGAGAACCTTTCAACATAGCATGCTCATCAAAAGGATTTTCATATGTTAAAAATGCATAAACAATGTTGGAAAATGAAGTTTTTAACAAAACTGCACTGTTGTATTCGAATACAGCATATCGTAGCCGAATACAAATGTTAAGTCAGTAGCTAAAACTGAACATCTGTATTCGAATACGAGACAGGATGTAGCCGAATACGACATGACAAGTCAGTAGCTAAAAATGCATTTTCGTATTCGAATACAGCAGGTCGTAGCCGAATACAAAATCAAGTCAGTGGCAAAATTTACTCATTTGTAGTCGAATACGAGGTTTCATATTCGAATACGATGTTAAAATTTCAAATAAAAATTAAACGTTACAAATGTGTATCTGACTACACACTAGCTGTAGCCGAATACAACTGCGACAAAATGCAGGTTTCAGTCTTGAAATGGTTCTGAATCATTTAACATTCACGATATAAAGACAAACAATAACACTTAACAATCACGACATAATATCAACAACAACAGAACATGTATATACAATCATCACATTGTAACAAACATGACTCGCGTGTCAAGCACCCTAATGCAATGCATATATGCCAATGCACATGATTCTGGAATTTCCAAAACAAAACCCTCCTCGAGTGGCGTAAATCATAATTATACCGCATATCACATGCCTTAGTACTAATTATCGAGGTGCAGTCTCTCACAGACTAGCACAATTTACTAGAGTGTAGCCTATCACAAGCCTTACACATCAGTTAAATCCTCGTAAGGATAAGATGGACCAACTATCACATGGAACCACCTCGTGGCCCATCACGTTCACCACTTAACTTCGTGGCCCATCACGGTCACCACTTACACTGTGGCCCATCACGGTCACCACAAGCTATGAAATGCATGAGCATACTCTTACTCTTTTCACCACAATCATTAAGTAAATGCAGCTATTTAAAGATTTGCAATTTTTAATACTCATTTAACACTAACGATTTTTCAAACTTATCACAGAGCATACTCAAAACATTTTTTCCTCAATAAAATTGATAACGCACATATTAACAGTTTTGAATACATAATCACCTCAAACTCAATCTCCACAATTTCATACATTGATCAACCTCAAATTTAATTCCAATTCACACATAAACCACCTCAAATTAAATTTCAACAATTCACGCATAAACCACCTCAAATTAAATGTCAACAATTCACACATAAACCACCTCAAATTAAATTCTCCACCAACACACATATAGGGTCCTATATGCAAACTAAAAATTTGGAAGGAGCCCTTACCTTCGTTATCGCTTTCTCAACTGTTTCCGCTACCGCGATCAAATATGGCAAAAACTCTCGCTCGCGTTGACACCTCAAAAGTTAGCTCACAAGCACCGTAGTGTAGAGAGGAGCAACTTTCCCTTCTGTCACTTCTCGAATGGAAGCTTAGATCTAAAAGATAAATGGAGGTTTGTGTTTGTGTGGTTTTGAAAACCACCAACACTTTGGTTTTCTATTTTTTTCGAAAACAAAAGAAGAAAAGAAGAAGAGTCAAGGACGAGGCTGAAATGCTTTCCCTTTTTCTCGTGGCTTCATATATATATATATATATATATATATTAAATAATTAGGTAAATTACTAAAATAATCAATATCCATCTAATCACTCTTACACTCATCACATCACCCACATCTCAATCTAATTTACTAAAATATCTACTTTCGCCGCAACTCATTTGACAGATGAATTTTTCAGCAACAAGTGACATTTTAAAAAACTGCTCGATAAAAAGGTCTCCGTAACAAAATTAAATTATTCTTCGACAAATAATATTAATCGGGTCTCAAAATATATATATATATATATTAAGCATATTAATACTCTAATAAAAATATATTTTTGGTACTTAATCCACAAAATAAAATAAAATTAGGCTAAATGCCTCAGCAATTCAACATGAAACACACTATTGCAATATTAGAATTTAAAAAATTAAGGGTCTTACAATTATAAGTTGGTGTAGCTAAATATACTAAATGCTTCTAACTGAATTGTCAGCTAAGTTAACTACCCAAATCTATAAAGTAACTAAGTATCAGTAGCTTGTAACTTATCTACTTGTAAGTTTTATACCCCTTTCCCCCAAGCTAGAGGGTGGAGGTATCCACCATACCAAGCTTGGTAAGAAAAGTATGGAAGGGACCAGGGGAAAGAGCCTCAGTGAAGATGTCTGCCAACTGACTTTGGGAAGAAACAGGGAGCAACCTCATCAAGCCTGCTTGTAACTTCTCACACACCAAGTGACAATTTATGTCAAAATGCTTTGTCCTTTCGTGAAACACAGGGTTAGCAGTAATATGCAAGGCACTTTGGTTGTCACAATAAAGTACAAGAAGCTTTGAAGAATGTTGTAGTAAGTCTCGAAGAAGGAATGATAGCCATTGTAACTCTCTTGTGGCAGCAATCAATGCTCTATATTCAACTTTTGCAGATGCGCATGAGACCCTTTGTTGTTTCTTTGATTCCAAGAAATTAGAGAAGAAACAATAAAGCAGTACCTAGAAAGTACAAGAAGCTTTGAAGAATGTTCTAGTAAGTCTCGAAGAAGGAATGATAGCCATTGTAACTCTCTTGTGGCAGCAATCAATGCTCTATATTCAACTTTTGCAGATGCGCATGAGACCCTTTGTTGTTTCTTTGATTCCAAGAAATTAGAGAAGAAACAATAAAGCAGTACCTAGAAATAAACCTTCTAGTGTCAACAAATCCACCCTAGTTTGCATCACTAAATCCCATAATCTATAAATTAGAGTTTCTGGGAAATAATAAGCCTCGACCTGGGTTTTCTTTCAAATAGCAAAGCACACAAAGAGTTGCCCTATGATGAGCAACTGTGGGTGATGTCATGAATTGGTTGAGTTGTTGTGTAGAAAAAGCTATATCAGGCTTGATCATCATTAGGTACAAAAGTATTTAAACAAGTCTTCTATAGGCAGAAATACCAAGAAAAATTGGTCATGTGTCTTGATGAAATCTGGTTGTAGGATATAAAGGAGCACTAATAGGCTTGGATCCAACAAGTCCTAAATCCTGTAATAACTCTAGATAATATTTCCTTTGACAAAGGGAAATACCATGAGAGGAATCTGCCACCTTTAAGCCTAAGAAAAACTTCAAAACTTCTAGATCCTTGATATAAAATGCAAAGTGAAGAACAGTCTTCAAAGCTTCAAAGTCTGAAAAATGAGTCTCTGCTTGAATTACATCATCCACATAGACAACAAGAGCAGTGAAAGAAGTAGCAGCCGAACGAACAAACAAGGTGTGATCAGCCTAACCTTGAGTAAAGCCATGGAAAAGAAGGGAGAAGGTGTCAAAGTAATCCAACCCTTTGGAGGTGCAGACACGAGAAGGGGGTTGAATTGTGTTTGCCAAAGTTGATAACTTTTTGATAATTTATAAATAAATAAAAAACTAGTTCGGTTTTGGTGACTTACTTGAAGTAGAAGCAGTCAGATTTAGAAGCAAGAAGCAATGAAAACATAAATAATTGGACACATAGATTTATCTTGGTTCACCATTAACTTGGCTACATCCAGTCCCCTCATTCAGAAGACTATAATCCACTAATTCAAATACCTTGAATTACAAAGCACCTGACCCTCCAAGCCAGTCTTCCCAAACAGCCTAACAACCTCAGACTTTTGAGGAACTAACCATCTTGACCCAACAAGCCAAGTCTTCTTCTAACAACCTGACAACCTCAGATTGAAGAAGGAACTAAACCACTATCGAGTTGGATACAAAAGATTGGAACTTGAGTAGTTGCTTCTAAAAAGCTGATAATAATAATAATTCTCACACTCTAAGAATAGGGTGCATTGGTGTAGTCATAGGTTTACAATCACTCATCTTAAACTTCATAAGAAGCTCTCTTTGAACTCTAAGACTACTCTTTTCAGCTTTTCGATGATTTTCTTTTCCAGTCTTGAGTATCTATTAATTATAGTTAAAATTTGGGCTTAAATTTAGTCCTTGTTTAATTCTGAATTGTATTTTGTTCAGATTGTGTCTGTAAATTCTTCAAATTGATTATGTTCCTATTTTGTTTAGATTGAGATTGTAAATTCTTCAGATTGATTATGTTCATATTTTGATCAGATTGTGTTTGTAAATTCTTCAGATTGATTATGTTCATATTTTGTTGTAGATAAATCTTGATCAAATCTTCTTCAAATCATCTTCAAATCTTGACCATATCTTCTTTCATACTCTTTAAAGTCAAATATATTGTTCTCATAAAATACTTTTGTTATCATAAAAACTCTAAGTATAAAATGAACTTGGTTCCAACAATCTTCCCCTTTTTTATGATGACAAAACTTGATTTTTGATAACATTTCTTTGTATTTCTTTAACTTCCCCTAACTTAGGGCTCCCCCTAAGTTCAAGTATCTTTCTTCTCACTTTATCAAATATCTTTCTTCTCTTTTTGTCATCAGACAAAAAGACTTGAATAGGGTGCATTGGTGTAGCCATAGGTTTGCAATCATTCATCTTAAACTTCCTAAGAAGCTCTTTTGTATATTTAGTTTGATGAATGTATATACCGTTTTGACTTTGCTGAATTTGTATCCCTAAGAAGAACTTAAGTTCTCCCATCATACTCATTTGAAATTCAAGCTGCATCAATTTAGAAATTTTTTGACAAAGAGTGTCATTAGTAGATCCAAAAATAATATCATCAACATAAATTTGAATAATAAGAATGTCATCTCTTATTAATTTTCTAAAAAGTGTATTATCTACTTGTCCTCTTTCAAAGATATTTTTAAGCAAGAAGTTACTAAGTCTATCATACCATGCCCTGGGTGCTTGTTTTAGACCATACAGAGATTTCCTAAGTTTAAAAATATGATTTGAAAATTCAGAACTTTCAAAACCTGGGGGTTGTTTAACATAAACTTCTTCACTTATATAACCATTTAGAAAAACACTTTTAACATCAATTTGAAATAATGTAATGTTATTATTTGCAGCAAAAGAAAGTAAGATACAAATAGCTTATAACCTGGTTACTGGAACAAATGTCTGAGTGTAATCAATGCCCTCTTGTTGACTGTAGCCTTGTGCGACAAGTCTTGCCTTGTTTCTGACACTTCACCTTTTTCATTTAGCTTGTTTATGAAAACCCACTTGGTTCCAATAATGTTCTTCTTTGGTCTAGGTACTAGATCCCAAACATCATTCCTCTTAAATTCATTTAACTCTTCTTGCATTGCAAGAATCCATCCATCATCTATCAATGCTTCACCAATAGAGGTAGGCTGAATTGATGAGAGTAAGCCAAACAAAGTGTTATCTTTAATGATGATTTGATCCTCAGAGGATCACTTGCACTTCCAATGATTAGAGTTTTAGATGAGATGACTTGTAATTTAGAATTAAACGAGGACTAAATTGAAGCCCTAATTTTAATTATAAATACATACTTAAAAGAAGAAGATCATCGAATTTCATAAAAGAGTTGAAGAACTCATAAGCTCAAAATTTCAGATTCATCTTGGAGTTCAAAGAGAGAAACACTTGTTCAAGTCATAAATATTTTTGAAGTGTTTTGTTTTAGAGTGTGGGAGTTATTATTATTATTAGTTCCAATCTTTTGTTTCCAACCCGATAGTGGTTTAGTTCCTTCTTCAATTTGGGGTTGTCAGTTTGTTAGGAGAAGAATTGGCTTGTTGGGTCAAGGTGGTTAGTTCCTCAAAAGTCTGGGGTTGTGAGGTTGTTTGGGAAGACTGACTTGGAGGGTGGTGCTTTGTAATTCAAGGTATTTGAATTATTGGATTAAAGCTTTTTGAAAGAAGGGACTGAATGTAGTCAAGTTAGTGGTGAACCAGAATAACTCTATGTGTCCAATTATTTATGTTTTCATTGTTTGCTTCCTCTGAACCCGATTTCTTCTTATCTAAGTAATTCATAAAAACCAATCAGCCTTCATCAAGTTATCAACTTTGTCAAATACAATATAACCCCCTTCTCGTTTTTTGCACCATCAGGTTATGAGGAGAGAGAAAGATCAAGGGCCTTGGCTTTAAAATGCTCAATGGAGCCATCTGCATGCCTCTTAACCTTGAATATCCATTTGTTACCAATGGGAGTGCAATTAGGAAGAGGATGAAAAAATTCCCAAGTATTGTTAGTATTGAGTGCCTCAAGCTAAAGCTTCATGGCAGCCACCCATCTTTGGTCCTGACTCGTTGAGATATAAGAAGTAGGTTTTGTATCTGAGGAGAGGGAAAGATCGAGGGACTTGTTGTGTGGTGAAAGGTTGGCATAGAAAATATAATGAGATAAAGGGTAGGTACAAGGTTTGGATGTTTGAGAGGTGCAAACATAGTCATTAAGGTGAGCTGGTTTAGTTGTTTGTCTTATGGATCTGCGAAGTGGAGTGTTAATTGGTGAGTTAAGGGAAGCATGTGAGGCATCGAAGGATTGACTACTAGATGAGGTGATTGATTCGTCGCCATCAATAGGGAAAATCAGGTTTACTTTATGGTTAATGAGGTCAGCTGTATTTGAGGTAAGGTCTAAGTTAGGGATAGGTTCAGGTGTGGGACCAGTGTGTGTATCAACAAGAGGATTAGGTCTGTGTGGCAAAAGGCTCAGGTTTGTATTTGATGCTGCAGCAAGGTTAGGAAAGGAATTAAATAAAACTTGTTGGTTCATTGGTGGATCCTCAAATAAATGTACGAGCTAGGCATAGTTGAGGAGGAGTCAGATTGAGATGGAAACTCAAGATCATAAAAATGAACATTCCTAGAAACCAAAATCTCTTTATGGCTTATAGCATAGGAAAGCACACTTTCTTGCCCTTGAGTCAATTTTATGACGGTTAGTGGTGAGTGTAGATGCATAACAAAGATATCCAAATACCTTTAAGGAACTCAGGTCTGGTGTTGTTTTTCTAGAGAGAACCTCGTAAGAGGATTTGTCTCCCAATAATCTAGTGGGAATTCTATTCATCAAATAAACTGCATGTAGAACATAAGTGTTCTACTTATGTTTAGAATATGTTGATGCATACGTTAAACTCTACGATTTTGCTGTGGTGTGGCTACACAACTTATTTGGTGTAAAATACTATTGGTAGAGTAAAACTCATGAAGTAAAAACTCATCATATAGTTTTTATCTTTTTTCAAAATGGAGTTTCAACCATTTCAACAAAATTCTTAATCGTATGGGAAACTTCTTATTTAGCTTTTAATATGACAATCCAAACGTTTTTACTACAGTCATTCAAAATAGTCAAAAAATATTTGTAACCATGTCTAAATGAGCCAAATCAAATATGCGAGCTGCATTATGAGTACTAATTCCAAATGACAATTTTTTCTGTTTTGCCATATGACATATATCACATGCACAATGACTTGCATTAGGTATGTAAGTATACCTTTTATTTAAAGCTAACATATGAAGGAATAACATTCGGATTCAAATAATGTGCAGTGATAAAATTGGTTATTGCACCTGGTGGCTTGCAATCTTGCTTAATACAGTACAACCCATCTAACTGATTAGCCAAACCAATCTTCTTCAAATTGTTCTTTTCATGTATTAAGCAACAATTTGATTCAAAAATTAAAGAGCATGATGCATCTATGCAAAGTCTTGACACTGATATAATATTAACTGAAAATTGTGGCAAGAATAGAACATGTTCTATGACCAAAGAACTGCTCAGTTTGACTGTACCAGCAAAATTTGCTTCTGCTGAATTTCCATTTGGCATTTTCACTGCTATAGGCTCTAGTTTATTGTATGTAGAAAACCATTATAGATTAAAACAAATGTGGTGAGTGGCCCATGTATCTAGTATCCATGTGCAATTTTTTTAGCCATGTTTTACTTTCTGCTATGTGCATGTGTTGGTTTATATGAATTGCTTTGCCAAGATTTTTCTGTAGTACAAAAGCTAATTTTTCTTTTCATGTTTTCTTTAGCACAAACACAGTTTATTACATGGCACCATATGTGACCATGATTTTTGTTCTTCCTGCATTATTACTTGAATGCAATGGAGTTCTTGAATGGCTAAATATTCATCCATATTTGTGGTCGGCCGTCATCATTATTATCAGTTCCGGGGTGTTTGCTTTAGGTCTTTACTTCTCCATTTTTAACTAGTAATGTATAAGTTGCAGAATGCAAGTTTTTGGTGTTTTAGTTAATGATAGTACAATCTATATTATAGCATTTGAATTGAAAGATAGAGGAGAAGTATGGTGGATTTAAACCCATGTACCTATCTTGTATAACACCCTCTAGATTTCAAATGAACTGAAATGTTTCTCTCTAGCTTAAGGAGGCAAAGGTCATTGACTTTAAGGTCTCATTATATAAACAAGAAGAAAGTGAGGTTAGGCACTGCTCTTGTGTTAATTCAGTAGGCAATAACATACTATACTTGTAATGATTAGAAAGTTTAAGCATATTCTTGGCCTTTTATGTAAGCTCCCTTTGACTTGTAACTTATAATTTGTTTTAAATTTTATATTATATTATATATCATTGTACATACAAAAATTAATTTAAAGACATAGTTCAAAAGTTGTATGAAGAAAGTGGCTGCAAAAGTTTTCATAACACTCAATATGATTTGTTTTGATGTTCATGAACTAATAAGCTTTTGTGCTTGTGTTTTTCGATTCAATGTGATTGTTATTGTGTTCACATTTGTAGATACACGGTTATAATTCACTCTATGTTGCAAGTTTGAAGTCTTTGGTGACAAATGCATCAAGGAACAACACTTCATAGCTCAAAATTTCCTTGAAGCATTAAGCATACAATGAGTTTGGTATAAAACTTTATGTTTTAAACTCTCTCAAATTTTAGGTACTTGATCTACAAGAGATTCTAATCATGTAGGTATAAATTCTTTCTAGTTAGTCTCTAATTTTTTATGTTAAATTGATTAAATTACAAATCTTGATAAAGTCTTTATTAAACATAACTAGCTATCTATTATTATTAGTTTAGTTTTGTATTATTTTAGTTTGACAAAATCTTAGACTTTCACTTTATTAGGAGGTTTGTTTAGGCAGTTAGACTAAATTGTCTTGGAGTTTTCTTTCTTATTTGGTTGATTCTCAATATATATAAAATGGGGAAAACCAAATTAGAAGAGAGAACTTTAATCATCAATAAATGAGGTATTTCAGAAATATGAGTATTGAGTATGAATTTCACTAATATGGTATCAAGAGCAAAACACACAGTGCATTCTCGCTCATCTCCTTCGTTATGCGTTTCTCTCTGATTTCTTCTTCTTCCTCTGCGGTGCCCTTTTTTTTTTTTTGTAATCACGATGGAGAATTAGACCCATAAACTTCTTCTTTTTCATCTTCTGACGATCAATCTCAAATTCATCAACGTATCAAGAAACCCCCAAATCGCAATCGCAACTACCAAAATGATATGCTCGATCCCTACTTCATGCTTCCGAGTGACAACCTTGGGCTCGCTCTTGTTTCCCCACCTCTCAACAACACCAATTTCCACACATGGTCTCGCGCAATGCTCGTCGCCCTCCACTCCAAGAACAAATCGAGGTTCGTTCTTGGAACCCTAAATCGTCCTCTTGATTCATATCGGCTTTCAATTTCTTGGGATAGATGTAATACCATGGTCATGTCCTGGAAACCAATTCTCTTGATTCAGACATTGCCCAGAGCATAATGTGGATGGAATCCGCAAGTGACATATGGAAGGAATTGAAAGATAGATATCATCAAGGCGACGTCTTCCGTATCTCTGATTTGCAAGAAGAAATATATGCCCTCCGTCAAGGTGACTCCACTATTACTAACTACTTCACAACTTTAAAGAAGTTTTGGCAAGAACTTGACAATTTTCGTCCCTTCCCTACCTGTTCATGTAACCCTAAATGTTCTTGCAACTTATTACCCAAAATTTGTGCTTATAGAGACAACGATTATGTCATTAGATTTCTTAAAGGTCTAAATGAGCAATATTCATCAGTTCAGTCCCAAATAATGTTGATGGATCCCCTTCCTATCTTTACCAAAGTTTTATCTATGCTCATCCAACAAGAAAGGCAATTTTTTAATCCTAGTGAAGAAATAAAATCTGTTGCTTCCGTTTCTAATTATAGGTGTGGTTTTGGTCGTGGCTCTGCTCCCAGTGGTAGACGTAATTCTGGTGGTCGTGGACGTGGCTACAAGGTGTGTAGTCATTGCAATAAAACTGGCCACACCATCGACGTATGTTTTAAAAAACACGGTTATCCGCCTAACTATCCCAGGCCATATTCTGCCACTTCCAAAAATTGTTCCTCTGCTAATCAACATCCTGATACTGATGACCATGCTGATGAAGATGATAATTCCATTGTTGATGCTAGTTCACAAAGCTTCTAGCGCTTCTACTTCCAACACGGTCAATCACCTTCGGAACTCTTCTTCATCTGTTTTGGGTAATCCTTCATCTCATCATGTTTTGAATTTATTTTCCAAACATTCTTGGCTCCTCGACACAGGTGCCACTGATCACGTATGTTTTTCTACTGATATGTCGATAAAATTGCCTAATGGTTCCAGGGTTATTGCTCAGTTTTCTGGCATTGTTTTTTTTTAATAACGTGTTTTATCTTACTGATGTACTTTACTTACCTCAATTCACTACCAATCTAATTTTTGTCCCTAGGTTAACTAGTTCTCTTAACTGCAATCTTATTTTTCATGCCACTAATTGTGTGATACAGAACAACATCTCCCAACAGATGATTGGTACAGCTAATATTCAACATGGATTGTATTTGCTTACTTTTCCCAAATTACATGTTTCTAATGTTTCTTCGGTTTCTTGTAATTTTCGCTCAACTTTGCTTTCTAGTATACATAATGTCCTAGGAACCAACTGTAATATCTGGCACTTTCGGCTTGGGCATCCTTCTTTGGATACTTTACAACTTCTTAATAAACAGTTTCCTTTTGTTCATATTAATAAATGTCATTCCCCTTTTGATATATGTTTATATGCCAAACAAAAGCAATTGTTCTTTTCTCAAAGTGTTTCATGTTCCGATGCTTGTTTTGATCTTATTCATATGGATATTTGGGGCCCATTCTCTGTTCCATCTATGTTTGGTTACTAATATTTTTTAACTATTGTGGATGATAAAAGTAGATATTGTTGGATTTTTTTTATGAAACTTAAGTCTGAAACCTCTTTTCTTGTTAATGTAAATATGCAAGAATACTTATGTTTTTGATGAAGACAAAGACCAAGTAAAGTGATCAAGTTGCAAGTTCAAAGTGAAGCCAACAATCAAGTCAACTATTGTCAATATGCTAGAAGACTTATAGTTTAAGGTACATGATGCAATCTAATATTTTTATATTTCAAATGCATATGAGAACCTTCTACTTTAACATATGCATCAAAATAATTTTCGAAATGTCAAACTGCATGAACAATGTTTGAAAATCAAGTTTTTGACAAAAGTCAAGGTTGTATTCGACTACATATATGTGTAGTCGAATACAGATGAAGTCAGTAGTAAAAACTGCACATCTGTATTCGACTACAACATGTTTTAGCCGAATACAAACCCAAGTCAGTAGCAAAAACTACACATCTGTATTCGACTACAGCATGATGTAACCAAATACAAAACCAAGTTAGTGGCAAATTTCATTCATCTGTATTCGACTACATGGATCTGTATTCGAAAACAAGCACAAATTGTGTGAAAAATTTGAACGTTACAGAAGTGTATTCGACTACACTTAAGCTGTAGTCGAATACAACTGCGAAGCAATGCAATTTTTCAGTTCTGATTCAATCTGGATCATTGCATATGTTCATCAAACTTCTAGGAACGATTGCCATTGATCTGAAGTGATGTCTTAGTAGTATAAATACCTCCTAGTCTCAAGTTTAAAAAAAAAAAAGATCATAGAATAACTTTGAACAATTTTCTGAAATACTTTGTGAATAACATTGAGAAAGGTTCTCTGTTGTACTTGAAATTATATTAGACTGTTATCATTGTACAAAGAAAGTACATCAACTGTTATACCCTCTTGATTTCAGTCAAAATCATTGTTGTAACATCATTCAAGTATTGTGTAAATTGAGGAAAGTGGTGTACTTTCTTCAAGTGTTGTAAACTATGATAGTGGTGTACTATCTTAGGCAGATTGTTAGAAGTTTGTAATAGAAGTCTTAGAGTTAGACTTGTACTTATTCTAACAATAGTGGAAAATCTCTTGTGGTGTGCAAGAGGACTGGATGTACCCTTGGTTTGAAAGGGGAACCAGGATAAATCGCATTGTTCTTTATTTTTCTATCGTTTACAAGTTTCTCTATACACTAATCCTAATCAGAAAAATAATCCACTAACTCTCTAAAAACCAAAACATTTCTAAACACCTAATTCACCCCCCTCTTAGGTGCGCCTTTGTACTAACAGTTAAGTCCTTTATTTCTTTTGTTCATACTCAGTTTAATAAGAAGGTTAAATGCATCCGTACTGATAATGGCCCTAAGTTTTTTTAAAAAAGACTTTTATCAAAATAACGGCATAATCCACCAAACATCATGTGTGGAAACCCCTCAGCAAAATGGAATTGTTGAGCGTAAACATCAACACATTTTGAATGTGGCGCATGCACTTTTGTTTCAAGCTAAACTTCCCAAACCTTTTTGGGCTCATGCCATTGTTCATGCAGTCTTTCTTATTAATAGGTTGTCTTCCAAGCTATTACATTTTGATTCTCCTTTTAACATACTTTATAATACTTCTCCTGAAATTTCCAACTTGAAAGATTTTAGTTGCTTGTGTTTCTCTACTACTTTAAAATCTAATAGGAAGAAATTTGACTCACGATCTCGCAAATGCGTTTACTTGGGACAAAAACCAGGCACTAAAGGTTATGTTATTTTTGATGTTGATAATAAAGAAATATTTCTGTCGAGGGACACTGTTTTTTTTTAGTTTACATTTCCTTATCCTATACTTAATTCTACTTTGCAACTACCAAGTCCTCTCCCTGTTGACAATGACCTTGTATTTGATGATTTTCATAATATTGCATCCCATCCCCTGCATCTTGTTCTGGTACTCCTTTGGAAATTGACACAGGTACTGCAGTTGCCAGCTCACCTAATCACCATGATCAATTTGTTGACGAAAAATCTGACTCAACTACTGATCTGGATTCGGATGCCTCAAATTCTGCATCTGCCATTTCTCGTATCGTTCCCGTCATTACTCCTAAGAAGAATGGCAGGACTATTCATCCTCCTTCATATCTTCAAGATTTTCATTGTTGCATGTTAAAGGGTAATTTAGATATTAATTTGTCTCCTTCTAACAACAATCAAGCTTTTCTCCATTGAGATCTTAATGAGGATGTTTACATGAAGGTTCCTCTTGGCCTTGATGTTTCTAATAAAAATCTGGTTTGCAAACTCAAAACTTTATGGATTAAAACAAGCGAGTAGGCAATGGAATACCAAATTATGCTCTACTTTAACACAATTTGGTTTTGTTCAATCTAAATATAATTTTCCTTGTTTACTCGCTCTACTTTGGTTGGTTTTACCATCATTCTTATTTATGTTGACGACCTTATTCTTGCCGGTGACAGTTTCACTGAAATTCAATCAATTAAAACCTCATTGCAATCTGTTTTTAGTATTAAAGACCTTGGTATTCTTAAATATTTTCTTGGTTTTGAAATAGCTCGCAATAACGATGGTATTTCCTAGTGTCAGACGAAATACTCTTTGGATCTTCTTGCAGAAAATGGTTTACTAGGTTCAAAACTTTGTTCTACACCAATGAATGCCAATTTAAAATTATCTAGTACCACTGGCCAGCCTCTTTCAGATGCCACTGTTTTTAGAAAATTGATTGGCCAACTTTTATATCTCACAAATACTCGCCCTGATATATCTTTCTTTGTTTGCAGGTTAAGCCAGTTTATGTCTACACCAACAGACCTGCACCTCCAAGCTGCGTTTCGTGTTGTCCAGTTTCTCAAAAGTAGTCCTGGTAACAGACTTTTCTTTGCTGCAAAATCAACTTTCAGTATCAAAGGCTTTTGTGACTCTGAATGGGGTGCATGTCAAGACACTAGGCGATCAATCAAGGGTTTTTGCTTCTTCATCAGTAGTTCATTAATTTCTTGGAAAAGTAAGAAACAACCGACTGCTTCTCGTTCTTCAGCAGAAGCAGAATATCGTGCGCTCGCTCAAGCTACGTGTGAAGCACAATGGCTTCTGTATTTACTACATGATCTACAGGTTTCTCATCCAAAACCGGTTGTCCTATACTGCGACAACAAATCTGCCTTGCCATGTCGTTTTAGATAAAATTCGAGATGGAATCTTCATTTAATGTCGATTCCTTCTGCTGAACAGACTGCAGACATCTTTACAAAAGCATTACACTCATTCCCTTACTTACATCTTTTGTCCATACTCGGAATGATGGATATCCATTCTCGTTTGACGGGGGATATTAAACATAACTAGCTATCTATTATTATTAGTTTAGTTTTGTATTATTTTAGTATGACAAAGTCTTAGACCTCCACTTTATTAGGAGGTTTGTTTAGGCAATTAGACTAAATTCTCTTTGAGTTTTCTTTCTTATTTGGTTGATTCTCAATATATATAAAATGGGGGAAACCAAATTAGAAGAGAAAACATTAATAATCAATAAATGAGGTATTTCAGAAACATGAGTATTGAGTATGAATTTCACTAATAGTCTTGGTTAAAAAATAATTGAGTAAATTTACAAAGCTTGGATTTAGGTTGAAGTAATGGTACTCAATAATCTATTAAGTGGTAAAAGTTTCATCATTTGTGTATATGGTTTCTTGACATAGTGTTGCACATAACTATCCTTGTATATATATCTTTAATGGACAAGTTTTGTTGTGCATTGCAATATAAAGCTTTTTTTTTAATTACAATTATTCCAACTTTTAAAGTGTGGATTACCTCTTAAGAAATAGGTAGTGTGGATTACCTCTTAAGAAATAGGTAGTATGGATATTTTTATTCAATGCCCTCATGGCACCTAGTAAGGCTCACTCGATTACCCTCCTCTAGCATAAGAAGCTTAGCTGTGACACCAGCGTTTGCAGGTTGAACACACATGAGATTATGTGCCCTTTTGATGTTTTATCACATGATTTTGATAAATAGTTTCCTATTTCTAGTAATATATTTTGTAAAATTAGTGTTGTTCTTTTATAGCTATCAAATTGTGATATATTTATACACTGATGTAACTTTGTCTTCCCTCATTTTTCCATTTTTGGTACATGTGCTACTCTTTTTTATTGTATAGATAGATGCATTAATTTGTTAGTTGATTTAGCTTGATATTAGGAACTATATAAGATTCTTATGATTGAAATGTTTTTCAAACTTTTACCAACAATATTAATAGTCGGCAAAAAGATATAGTCATTGTGAAATCTTTGTTTAGCAGCCATTACAATTGCCATTGAATAATATTTACTTTTAGCGGCAATAAAATAGGTCCTTATCGGCATTTTTTTAATTGCCGCTAAAACTTTTAGAGAAATTGGATATGCCAACCATTAAATAACTATTGCTAAAGACTAAATAATTGGCGCTAAATCTAGTATTTGTAGTAGTGGGGTTTGACGATCTGTTGCATCTTCTAAGTGTTTAATGCTCTTTCCAGTGACTTTTAGCACTCAAAAATAGTATTTTAGAACCTGAATAGGTGATCAATCCCGTTAAGATACTATATCATTAAGTCATTGATCGAACTAGTAGGTCATTAGTTGAACTATATGGTTGTTCACCCGTGCATATTAAAATTTTAATAGATACTCTTGACATAAATTATAAATCATATTTTTTTATGATATATATATATATAATAGAAATTTGGTTATAAGTATTTAAAATTTGTAATATATATATATATATATATATATATATATATATATATATATATATATATATATATATATATATACGAGCGCTTTCAACAACTAGTAGTTTGCATTATTCAGCTGTTGTTTTGGTGCAAATGCAATGATTTTATCTAGTATTTAAAAGTTAAAATAAAACTAAAATAAATAAAATAAAATGGTTAAATATATTTTTCTAAATGCAATGATCTTTTAAGTTTTGTCACTCAATTATTCTATATTTTTATAAAGACTTAATTTTTTGTTTTTTATATTTTGTCTTATTTATGATTTTGGTCACTCTATTGTTAAATTCATTATTTTAGTTCATCAATGTCTATTAAAAAATAAGTGAGGGTAAGTTAACAAATTTCTATAAGATTGATTAACTTGTAAGATTTTGGAACATACATCTTTCTCACATTATGTTTCGCGAGCACTCATCTTCTAGAATAGTTTAGTGTATGTTTGGTTTTATAGTGAGATTAACAAAATCACGGTGAGCTACTATAATTTTGTCAATCTCACTGTGGAACCAAACATGCACTTAAAGTGTGTTTGGAAATTGTAATTTTTACAATGAAGTCTTGCGTTTGTGTTGAAGCTAGAACTAGTGGCTTCCAATTAGCCGTGTATGTAGAGGTTCACTACGTAGACTCAAATCGTTCACTTAGTATGTGATTTATTTTACTTTTTGAATAGATAAAATATATTCTAGAGTGTAATATTAATTTTGACATATTTAAAAGTTATCGAAATGAATTGATTTTGCTTTTAGGAATAATTCTAATTTTTTTTCATTTTAAATTAAAATTAATACTCGTAGCTTTAGATTTCAAACATGATTTTTGCACAAAAAATTATTTTTCAATTTATTTTTACGTGTATCCAAATATAAACATTTATATTCAATTCACTTGTAATTATAATCAATTTTAAAAAATTAATTAAAATTAATTTTTATCACCGCAAAACTAACACAGAATTGTTAAATGTAATTAAAGTGATTTGTAGCTAGTTAGGAATGTTATAATACAGTTAGAAGCAGTTAAGAAGGTTATAATTCTGTTTTGACAGTTAGTGCTCAATCTGTTATAAATTTGTAAAATGGAGAACATTTTCCAGATGCAATTAATCAATCTTCGTTTTCAGAACATTCAGTTTTTCTTCTCTCTTCTTCTCAATTTCAATTCCTCTCAATTATATAATATGTTCTAACAACAATAACCTCCATATAGGATATCATTAGAAAATTTTTTCTTTTTTTCCAAATATTAATGATGAGATCAACTCTGCCTTAAAATATTAGATCTAATAAAAAGAAGAGAAAAAAAAAGACAAAAACCTAGTACTAAAAGTAAATTAAAATGAAATGGATCAAACTATTCCTACAATACAATATTTGCAACCATAGGATGCAATCACTTTGCTCATGGTTTTAAATTGCAGGTGTAGTTGTAATTACACTATAAAATTTTATATTGCAAGAAAATATGGATTATAATGCAGTTGATGGACTTAAATTGCAATTGAGATGCGTTGCAAAAGACTTCAAAATCTATAATATTATAAACACAATTATGGTTGCGAACCACAATTTAAAAACATCGTTTTTCCATTTATATGTACAACCTAAAAGAAACAAAGTTGACCACTATGGGTATAATTGTTGACCACATCTTGCATTTTAAAGCACTGGTGATGCATTACAACAAACTTAACATACACATATTCACAAAGTTGATAAACTTGGGATGGCCGTTCCTCTTCAAATGAAAGATCAGAAGAGAAAGTAAAAACTCACATTAAAAAAGGCTGTAAAAGTTACTAAAGGAATTAAACAATATGCAACAAGAATAATGTTTTTAGATGTTACGTTTCGGTTTGTAGTTCACGAAATTCTTGTCATTCTATCTAGCATTTTCCTATATATTAAATTAACATACAAATCCAAGGAAAAAATATTAGCATTTTATTGTATCTAAATAAAACAAATTAGCTGGCGAAAATTATAATTTTCTTAAAAATATAGTGATCGAATTATAGATATTTTATTTTTATATTCTTTTATAATCAAAACTCTTCAAAATGTCCTAGTTGCGACTATCTATTGCCATTTATTTATTTATTTTATAACAAATAATTAATTGTTAATTTAATAAATAAAAATAATTAAATAATTAAAAAACTAAATTATATTAATAAAATCAAATATATTTAATAAAAAAAATACATCAAAGTTAATGCGGTTGAGTAGATGTACTAAAATAGAATGAAGTTGTTAATTTATCTGCAATAGGCTGCAAATTAAGACGGAATTGTTAAAATAACATAGTACATTGTTTATTTTGGCACATCTACTCAACCACATTATCTTTGATGTATTTTGTTTTTTATTAATTGTATTTTGTTTGATTTTATTAATGTAATTTGATTATTTTAATTATTTTTTATTTATTAAATTAACAATTAATAATTTGAAAATATATAAAGTTTTTTTTAATTATTTTTAAAATAAAAATTAATAATTAAATTAATATTAGTATTATTTTTTATTTATTAAATTAACAATTTTTTATTTTTTATTTTTTATTTACTAAGATAGGTATACATAAAAAAAAACTGACATTGGAAAATGAAAAGTGTATAAAGTTTTTTTTTTTTAAAGAAAATATATACAGCTGTTAGTCGAAAAATTTGAACATTCACGCTGGCCGTGAGCCTTACATATTATGAAATTAGTCTTAGCTGTACAGTCAAGCGAGACAAACAATAACCTTTCATAGGTATAAAGTCTTAAGCACAGACCAACAATCAAAACTATCATCTCATAATAGAGAGGACCGTAGTATGGATCAATAGTCAGATGTTTTCTGAGGCGAGTGTAGAGCATACTTGCATCTCTTATGGGAAAATCATGATATGAACATAATAACTAGAGTTTTCATAAAGAAGAGAAAATTTAGAAGAACATGTTTATACTTAAGCACCCTGGTGGTTTTATTTCAATTGCTTCTGAGTTCATATGTTACAATACATCTCCTTTTATAGCCAAGGAGTTACACAAAAGGACAAAATACAATCTATTCATGGACATGCCATTATACGCATTATTAGGATGCTCTTTAATTATGGAAGACATATCCACGACACACTTTGACTACTATGCCATATTATTAGCATTCTTTTACACTAGAAGACAAAAGTACAACTATTCATACAATAATTACACAAGACATATTCATGACTCTTTTGACTCATCAGTTTTTAAAGATAGGCTTGTGACTTGGAGACAAATTTTGACCAGACAGGTATTCTTCTGAAAAGTAGCTAGGGGAATAATGTGACTCATACTGCCATATGTCTCTTAGTATTTCTCTCAAATTTTCTTCACTAGGATTTCCTGAAGGATCAATATCCATTGGATTTTCTTCAAAATTCATTGTTGCTTTTCATTTGAGAGTCTTGTTCTGGTTGGGTAGTTTGACTAGAGCTTTCTCCAATTTCTTGTACTCTCACTATCTGCCATTGGGATTTTTTAAGAACTCTATGACCTACACATGAAAATTCTTGTGAATTAACCGGCTGCCACTGGGATGGAAGATTTCCATAACTTATGTAGGTTGTATGAGCTTGGATTTTTTCTCGATCATGGAGATTAATAAAATTGACAAAATCCATTAATTCTTTCATAACTTTTAAACTTGGAGGATAATCATCAATGGTTTCCCATAGATCAGCATAATTTACGCGAATGAGGAGTTTAGTTCTGGAATCTATCTGATATGGCCTGTGTAGGATGAAAACCGTCTTAAGTTTGCTAATAGCTTCTTGTGTTATCCTTTGACCTCATCTAAGACTGGTTCTAGTTGTTTTCTCCACCATTCCAGTGGAGAGTACCATCCAAGTGTAGTTCAAATCAAGGAGTTGTGATTCTTTGGATCTGTCAGGTGTTTGTACATTGCTTCAGTTGGGACAAAGACATGCATAACATACAAACTAGTTGCACATTAAATATACCATAAGTGATTTTCAGTAAACTTAAAATTTGGGTCTATCATGAATGGTAAATAAAAGGGTGTGTCTAGAAGAAAAAGGGAGTGGTATGGAAACTTTTTTGTCTTTTTCATAATCTTCGCCATAAAATTAAAAAAATTATTTCTAGCATATTCTTTGAGTCGGGATAGTGAAAAAGACGAATCTATTCCAGAAGGAAAATTCTTGATCGTAGAGGCATAGGCTGGTAGTGATTTGATCATGAGAATCAATGGAAAGGTGTGTGTTTTAGTGATGATCTGGATGGGTTTCCTTTGATATGTTTTACAGTAAATCATATCTTGAAACCAATCTTTGAGTCTAAGAGTTTGGGGATCTGGAGGCATTTTATTTTTAAACTCAAGGATCCTAGGAGAAGAAGAATTATCCATTTGGACTTCAAATTGATAACCCCTCAGGTGGAAATCAAATTTTTGGATACCTAATTTGACTGCAATTGCTTCCTTGTAAGTGGTGTGGTAATGTTTCTCAGCCTCTTTGAATTGACCACTAGCATGACCGCAATAATGTCTTACTCCATTAATTTCTTCTATCAGGACTGCACCCCAATAATGATCACTGACATCAGTTTGTAGAGTTCTCTTTCTATTTCCAGGAATTTTCAGGGCAGGTGGAGTTTGTGCAATCTTTTTTAGGGATTTGACGGCTTCAGTATGCTTCGTTTCCCATGGTGGAGGATTTTTCCTGAGTAATTGTGACAGTGGACTTGTATATTTTGCAAGCTTTGGTATGAAATTCCTGATATAATTGATTATACCAAGAAATTGCTGGATTTGTTTAATGGTGAGATTTTCATCAGGAAAATTTAACAATTCTTGAGCAATATGAGGTTCAGGTTGATATTTCCCTTGAGAGAAATGCATTCCTAAAAAATCGATTTTTGTTTGGGCTAATTGACTTTTCTTTTCAGAGAGCATCATTCCATGGTTTTGGGCTATTTGGGAAAATTGGCCCAATAATTGTTTATGAGCCTTTTCATTTTTTGAGAATAATAGCACATCATCGATATAGATGAGAATATTATTGAGAATGGGCTCAAAAATTCTAGTCATGACCTTTTGAAATAGTGAGGGAGCTACCTTGAGCCCAAATGGTAATATTGTCCATTGGTATTGGGCATTAGGAATGCAGAACGCCGTCTTGTAACGGTCCTTAGGATCAATACCCAATTGCCAAAATCCTGACTTCATATCAAACTTGGAATAGATCTGAGCATCTTTGAGGAAGATGTTTAATGAAGAGGTTTTCGGAATGGGAAATTTATCATCTTTCAGAAAATGATTAAGAGGTTTATAATCAATTACTAACCTCTTTTTTCCTCTTATTTTTTCAGATCTCTTTTCAACATAAAATGCTTGGCAAGCCCATTTAGATTTTGTTGGTTCTATTAGACCTTGTTTGAGTAACTGATTGCATTCTTCTCGGGCCAAAGCTAAATCTGATTGACTCATTCCTGGATGAGTAGCTTTGGTTGGATTGATATCCTCATTGAGCTTGAAAGGAAGTTGAACAAAAAAGTCATCGTTTGTCCATAAAGGTTTTGGATGGGAGAATTTTGCATGACTGTCTACACAAAGTTTGAGCAATTTGAACTTAATTTCTTCATATTCAATCAGGACTTCAGAAAGGGAATACAACTTTAATATTCCTGAATAGGGTTTAAATTCTCGTTTAAATTTGATTCCTGTGAGGAGAATTTGAAGCCTATTTGCTGTTGAATAAACATCCATACCCATAACAATATCTTTATTTGGGAGGCTACTACCAATGACCTTTGTCCAAACTATGCATTCGGGGAAGAATCTGATTCCAATTTTCTCCTTTGTCATCAAATCTATTCTGAAAACTTTTCCATCTGCTGCTATAAAGTATGCAACATGTTTCACCCATGCTTCTGAAGGGCGAATGCTTGGGTTTATCATTGTTATTTTGTTGGAACGTGTGTGAAAGATTGATTCATTATTTTCTTTTCGAGCTTGAAAGTTAGAAATAGACTAATAAATTAGGCTAGGTTTTTGTTTTGGTTACAAGGCTAGCTTTTTTATATTATAAAATGATAAATATTAGTATATTTTTTATTTAATTTATTAATAAAAATTACAAATATATCATTTAATTAATATTGGTTTTACTCTGATCCAACCCCAATTAGATCTTTGAACCTTGAACATTTGCTTACATTAGTTTAATATCTGACCTAATTTTGATTAGCTTGATTTGAATATAAAATGCAACATAAAGATACTATTAATTGATGCCAGACGGAAAAAGAACTTTTAAGAAATTGATTCCAAATTAAAATTAAAACGAACTTTTAAAAAATTGGGGAAAAAATTTAAGGTCAGGAAAATGAAGAGTAAAATAAAAAATATGAAGTTATTAATTTTTTATTTTTTTTTTTGAATTTATTGTCATTTTAGATTCTGTCTAATTAGACATACACGTAAGAAAGAGAGAAAGTGACATATCAAATGTCACATATTCATTCATTTCAGCAAATTGATATAAGTTTGAATAAGTTTGAGACTAATTTGAAATTTAATAAAAAAAATTAGTAATTTTATCTTCTTATTTTTCCTATTAGTAATTCTCATTCTCCTTCACCAAAAAACGTCGTTCAATTGCCTCTCTCTTTCCCTCCAGTGGTGCCATGTGTTTTCATGAGTCTTATGATTTTGTGTCCACCCCTTGCTTTGAATATGTGTTTTTCGCTTATCATATTTTGAAAATTAATGGCATTATGGCTTTTCCATTGAGCCTTGATGACTCATTCAATGCTGGTTTTAGAAAACAATCTAATTATAGAGTAGTGTATTTTAGTGTTATCCTCGTTTTAAATTGCAGCTGTGCTTATGCAAACTTTTATATTATAAAAAAATGTGGATAAATACAGTTACAGTTGCAGTGGTGAAGATGTTGCAGATATTTCAAAATCCACAATATTACTGCTACAATTGCAGTTACGGACAATAATTTAAACTATAGTGCTATGATTCTATTTTTTTTATATTAAGGAAAATTAGTTTGAAAAGTAACTTGGTGGACCATAGAGGAGGCTTTGTTAGTTTGCTACGGTGGCCAAGAAAAATGCTGTTAAAGGGTTTTTTTTAAGTCATTTTAACTTTTACTTTTGATAAGTGAGAAATCGGTTTATGAAATACCGATTTCTTAAGGTTTTTTTTAGAATCTATAAAGGTGTAAAATAGTATGGTGGAAACTCATCTCTCACCACCCTTTTTTATAAATAAAAAATTGTTTTATTTAACTTAGTTAATTATTTAATATTTTATGTAACTTTAATTAATTAAAATAAATTTTCATTAATTCAACCCAAATTAATTAAATAATTATAGTAAGTTTAATTAATCATCACTTTGCTTAAATAATCATTTTCAAATTAAATACAAAGTTAATAATCTTTTTTAATAATTATCTAATTAAATTTTACTTTTATTAAGTAATTATTAAAAAATTTAAATAAAATAGAACCCATAAAAATAATTAATGATATAATTAGAGACCATAAAAATAACTAAATTTGATTAAACATTATAAAAATACAAATACAAAATGAGTGAAAATAAAAGAAACACAAATTTAATATCAATGAACTAATTTCCATCGGGAACATTAGTATGGTAAGGGCATTTATTCTTGTTATGTTCTTCATTCTGACACAAACCACATCTCTTGGGGTGTGTACTCCTCTCCCCTTAATCCATTTCAGTATGAATGCACTTGGAAAAATAGGTTCGGTACTAGATGTTGTTTTGCCACTAGGGAAGATGTCTATTATTTACAACGCTCTGATAGTTCAAGGTCGAGATACTGTTGGCCAACAAATTAACGTAACTTGTGAAGTACAACAATTATTAGGAAATAATCGAATTAGTGTTGTAGCTATGAGTGCTACAAATGGTCTAAAGAGAGGAATGGAAGTTATTGACACGGGAGCTCCTCTAAGTGTTCCAGTCGGCAGAGCAACTCTAGGGCGAATTTTCAACGTACTTGGAGAGCCTATCGATAATTTAGGTCTTGTAGATACTCACACAACATCTCCTATTCATAGATTTGCGTCTGCCTTTATACAGTTAAATACAAAATTATCCATTTTTGAAACATGAATTAAAGTAGTAGATCTTTTAGCTCCTTATTGCTGTGGCGGAAAAATAGGACTTTTCAATGGAGTTGGGGTAGGTAAAACAGTACTCATTATGAAATTGATCAATAACATTGCCAAAGCTTATGGAGGTGTATCCGTATTTGGCGGAGTAGGTGAGCGTACTTGTGAGGGAAATGATCTTTATATGGAAATGAAAGAATCTGGAGTAATTAATGAAAAAAAATATTGCAAAATCAAAAGTAGCTATAGCTATAGTCTACGGTAAAATGAATGAACTGCCCAGAGCTTGTATGAGAGTTGGTTTAACTACCCTAACTATGGCAGAAGGAATAGAAAGAACACAACTATCATAAATAAAGTTGAGAGAACTGATATATATTACATTACAACGGGATAAATTCCTACATGAAAGAAAGCTACACCATCCTAAAAAAAATATCATTGAATAAAGGTACAAGGCTCTAAGAGAGAGCCATGCTGAAGGACAGACCCGAACTAAGACTAGAGTGAAAAAACAGAGACGTGAAGCGCATCGAAAAGCTTCGTTAAGCCCGTTAATTTTGTACGTAAGAGAATATCCCACAGGTCGATCAATCAATAAAATAATTACTACAATTGTGGTGATACTAACATGGATAGTTAGCTCAGAAACCCTCCACCCACTATAAGAAAAGTAGAGGCGTTTATCCACTTTAATAGTTCGCCTTACGGCTGACCTTGGAAGTATGGCTTACCTGAAAAACTTGCAATCCCCTCGTTGACAATCATCAATGAACTACGACCACAACCAAGACTCTTTCTACCACGACCTCACGTGGTAACCTGTGATGCTTTAAAATAAAAAATGTTATGGTACTCTTGTCACCATTCCTCTGGCCTTTAGAAGGCCAACTCCTACACTACAATAGGTCATTGAAGGTGAAAAACTAACGGATCAACCGTTACGGAACAGAAGCTTTAGCACTCAATATGTATCTGTTACGGGTGGAACCTTCCTTTAAGTCTATCAAGTGCATGACTTCTCTATTGATCTAATCGGCTCGATTGAGACAAAGAGTAAAGGTGTGAGTTGGCTAAAAGGCTGAGTCTGAGACTGGGAGAAGAACTAGCATGAAATGTAGACTTCGCTCCGCACCATTAGGTAAAGATCCCCATTTTCCAATCTTCTTTTAATGGAGATATTCTTAAATGTCACTTCTGGTAAGAAATGGGATAGACTCTCGAAAAAAAGATGTGTGCTTCTTCTTGATGCAGCATATTGCCTCTTTCTAGATAGATTATAGGGATGCTGATCTATCTCTTTATTGGACCAAAGAGTGACTCTTCGTGAAGTGTGTTCTGATGCATGTCGTGCCTTGCAAGATTGAGATATCGAGGTTGGTACCAAAGCAAAGAGAAGAATAAGAATCTAATCTATGTTGCCCGCAACATAAAGAGGCTCATTACTCTTTTTGTATTTGATTGGGATGGGGTTATCAAATAAGGAATTCCATTCTTCTTTCATTTCACTACTCCTTTCTTTCAACTTTCAAGGCTACTTAGTTCGTAGTTGAAGAAAGATCTCGTATAGAGTAGATTGTGAACGACCTTTTGGATCTCTTTGCATGGCTGGATTGTGGCACAATTTAATTCCATTTTATTTGGGCCAGTATGATTGAAGAGGAGTTTCTTGGAACTTGTAACATCCCGACCCTTACAGCTATCGGCGATGTTAATCACGACCTTCTCGCTCCCCCCTTTCCCACCTGGAAATCTAGAGAGTTTTTGCCTTCCGTGGGATTCGAGCCCGGTACCTAGGGGATAAGTACCGCCTCATCACATTCCCACATTCCCACTACCGTTACCGACGATGCTACCTCACGACCTTCTCATCCCCCCTCACCACCCAGTGGAAATAACGAGTTTTTGCCTTCTGTGGGATTCGACCTGGTACCTGGGGGATAAGTACCGCCTCCACACAGTCCCACTACGGTAATGGCCGGGGTGTTACAGAACTCTTCCTTGTAAGTGTTGAAAATACATTGCAATGTGTATTTGGAAGACACATATGTCATGTAGTCACGGTAAACAAACAAACAAGAGGTGATGATATGTGAACACAAGTAATGTAATGCTTGAAATTCACCACAATCACACTATCGTTTGTCGAGGTCGAATTTGAATGTCCCTATTGAGCGATTGCTTGATGCATGGTTAGAAACTTCGGAAAAGATGATGGAAGATGATTTTTCTAGGAACTACTTGGTCATTCTCAATAAAGGGTCACACTTCTATATCAGTAACAATGCCTTTAACATAATGTTTGAAAGCAATCATCCACCTTGGAAGCTCCTTGTATGGTTCCTCCCAATTCCCGTATATTCTCTCGATAGCCTTCTGTTTTGCAATCCATGCCTTTTGTAGATAGTGGTATACGTGTACTGTGCTCGTATATGTGCAATCAACATTGAAACTGGTATTGTGGGATCCACCTTTACCATTTGTAGGATGCTTTCACAAATAACAATCGACGAAAGTTGTCGATGATCTTGTGAAACCACCGTTGATGAACATGTGTGTGGGCTTTCTAGTTTTATGATCTTCCATATGTCTGATTTCTCTCTATTCGATTCTATACCTCCGCATACAATTTTTATTCTTACAATGGACAATTTATCTAGTGGTATCATAATTTGTTACCCGAAGTTCGTAGAATTGTGCAGATGATATTCTATTACACATTGTATTGCCATATCTTTTGTGGGAAACGTCATCCCGACTTGGAGGTTGCTAAGGTCTGAAACAAGGTAAGATTGGTTCTACGACATGTATTATTTGAGGAGTTTACTCTTTTTTACTCGACTCATGGCTGATTTTTACTTCATCGAGCAATGTTATAAGAGAACTTCTAAAAATGTCCATCATTTGATTTCATTTATTTGCCTCATTTTGGTCTTGTGTTATCTTATCGGATTTGAGGTCTTTAATTACTCAACTCATGTAAATTATAAGGAGTTTATTCAATTTTACTGGACTCATGTATAATCTAAGGAGAAACATCTCAGTCTTGTGCTAACTTTGTGGCTGTGAGTTCTGAACCTCATGTATAATATGAGGGAGGTACAACTTAGCCATATGTATAATCCATGGTTCGAGGCCTTTGGTGATTATTTCTCAACCTCGTGTATAATGTGAGGGAAATTTAGTTTTTACTCAACCTCATGTATAATTTGAAAGAGAAACATCTTGACTATATGTATAATTCAATTTTGATGACTTCATGTAGTCACCTCATGTATAATCTAAGGGACTTTGATTTTTACTCAACCTTACGTATAATTTGAGGGAAATTTATTTGTACTCACTCTCATGTATAATATGAGGGAGAAACATCTCAGCTATATGTAAAATTCATAGTTATGAAGACTTCATTTATTCACCTCATGCATCATCTGAGAGACTTTGATTTTTGTTCAACTTCATGTACAACTGGAGGGAATATGTCGATATTGTGTGGATATGAGGTTTGCAAGTGTTCAACTATGAAAAGTTTATTCATTTTTGCTCAACTCATGTATAATCTGAGGAGAAACATATCGGTTCTTTGGATTTGAGGTCTTCAAGTACTCAACTCATGTAAAATCTAAGGAGTTTATTCATTTTTGTTCAACTCATGTATAATCTGAGGAGAAACATGCAGGGGCGGAATTAGAATTCAATTGTAGGAGGGGCATGAATGTTTCAATTTGTCTAAATTTGAAATTTTATTTACCGATTATAATGTATATTGTTTTCAAACTTAAATATAAGAACAATATCATATTTGGTGGACTAAAATATAAGAAAATTCTCTTTATAAAATTTAATTAATATTACCAATTTACCACTCTCAAAATACTCTTTAATGTTCTTGTGAAACAAAAATACAATTATTTTTAATTACATAAAAAGATAAAATAATATTAGAAAGTAATTTGATTTTTTTATACATAAAATTATTAGTTAGGTATGTAGTTTAATGCTTATAAATTATAATGAAACAATTACAATTGATAAAACAATCTTTACGAGAGAGAAAAACCAACTGTTTTTATTAGATGGGTCAAATTCTGCAATAGGATTTATCGTGTAGCCATACTATTAAGTAGAGCAATTGGAGAGTCCGGTATATGTTCCATACTTTAGGTTTATTACATTTATCCTATTATTACTACTAAGAAAAAAACTTCTAAAAAAGCTAGGAGAGGCTTGGACCCATGTAATGTAACACATAAATCCACTCCTGGAACGGTTTTTTGGATCTAGTGTCTCTAAATACTCAACTCATGTAAAATTTGAATCATTTATTTATTTTTGTTCAACTTATGTATAATCTGAGAAGAAAGATGCCGGTTTTGTGGATCCGAGGTTTCTAATTTTAAATGTCTTTGATATAAATAAACAATATAGCAAGTTGTTGTGAGAATTGAGAATTCAATACCTATGCCATTGAGAATTGAGAATATGAAAGCCACGCTTAACCACTACAACAGGCATGTTGTTGTGATTAAATATAATGAATTAGTTGTATATATATCATATACTGAAAATCGTATAATTTTTTTAAAAATACACAAATTATGGAATTTTATTATATATTTATTTATCTTTTGATGCATTATTTATATATATATATATAATTTTTATAGAATCTATTTATTCGTCAACAATCTTAGTCTTTTATGTTAAGTCAATTTATGTAGATCATTTTGATTTTTGAATAATTTTTTTCAAATATATTTAAAACAATATAAACATTCTTCCATAAAAATTTATAATTTTTTAATAAAGGATGAATTCAATATATACTAGTTTATTGCCCCAACGTTGTCGAAGTTAGACATATAAAAAATTATATATTTTAGTGCTACACTTTTATATTGATAAATTAGTCCCATGAGAACAGAAAGACATTGATATGCATGCACTCATGTTTGAATTTAAGATACTCCAGTTCTCTATACTTTAGGTGTGTGAGTTTAGCCACTAAACTATTTAACCAAAACAATATTGATTAATTAAACATAACATATAATTAATAAATAAATAATGTGTAGATCCAATTGTATGAAAAAATTATGTTAAAACTAAATTATAAATTAATTTTATTTCACAAAAACAATAGAATTTAACTAAAATAAAAGATAATTAAATTTTTGGTGGATAGAATCACTAGACATGTGTAGTTTGTTGAGATATTTTTGCCTAAAATTTAATATTAAATTAAATTTTCTTTTTCTTTTTTACAAAAAATTATATTTTCTAAATTGGGTTTCAACAAAAATAATAATAATAATTTCTATCTAGTAAAAGTCAATACTTGAAGTCTTCGACATATAGTTTCTATTGAAATCAACGTTTCAATAAATTAGTTATTAGATCAACCATTTTAAACAAATTTGCATCACGACAAAATATTTTAAAATGATTAAAGTCAAAACCGAACTATAAAACAACAATGCCAAAAAATAGAACTCATACTTTAAACTTTGGATATACTAAATAGATTAAAAGGGAAATTAAAATCACTAATAATATATATTATTTAGTCAAGTTTAGTGATGGAAACAACTTACTAAAATTTGAGGAAAATCAGAGTAAATTTCTCGCACAACCACAAATAGGTAAAGTGTATCAATTCAATAAGTATGATTACCTCGATGAATTTAATAAATTAGAACATATAACTAGCTAATAAAAAAAATTATTTTCAACTATTCACATGAAACGACATAGTAGAAAATCATAGTTAGGCGTACATGCCACAAGTCCACTAAATAAGTAATTAATGTAACAACAACTCAAATTAGCTCAAATCTTAACAAATACACAACACAACAAGAATAAGCAAATATAAGCAAGTAGTTAACGGTTAACAATTATCTTCAAAAATAAAAGAATCCACAACACAACAAGAATAAGTAAGTAGTTAACAGTTAACAATTATCTTCAAAAATCATGTATTGCAATAGAAAAATACATAACACCTAACACAAGAATTGTAATACCCTTAATTTTAAAATGTATTTTTTTGTATTTTCGGGTGCTTGTATGTTGAATTATGAGGCTTTTTAGCCAGTTTTATGGGTATTTGTGAAATGCCATAAATATTTTTGTGGGTCCCGTTTTAAATTATTTGGCGAGAAATAATTTAATTACGTTGCGGAAAATTGATTACCGAACTATTTTGTTAGAAATATCTATAGTTGCAGAAAATTTTATCTATCAATTGAGTTGCAATGAGAATGGATATTTTTATCAAAATTGTTGGGGTGTGTGTGAGAGTGTTTGTTTTGGTTGGTTTGGGATATTTATATATATTATTTTGGATGAGTAGTATATATATATATGGAAGGAAAGAAAAGAAAAGGAAGAAGAAGGAAAAACATTTCCCTGTTCGCATCTGCCTCTCATTCTTCCTCTCTTTCTATGTTTTTATTTCAAAAACCCCAAACATAAAACCTCGCATATCACCTAGATCCAAGCTTTATCTCGCGACGCGACTGAAGAGAAAGTTGATCGTGATCACGTTGCGGTGCTTGGGAACTAATTTTCGCAGCTCTGTGCGAAGCGAGAATTTTACCGGAATTTTATTGCGGTGCCGTAATCGGCCGTTAAAGCTACAACGAAGGTAAGGGCTCCTTCCAAATTTTTAGCTTGCATATAGGACTCTATATGTGTATTTGTGGGGTTTGATTTTGAGGGGTTTATGTGTGAATTTGGGGAAAAGGAATTTAATGGGTTTTATGTGAGTTGTGAAAAAGAAATTGGTGGTTTATGTTTAACAATTTGGAGTTTTGATTTGGTGTGTTATGGTTGAAAATTTTGGAAAAGGAATTTGGTGGGTTTGAGGTGTGATGTTGTGAGAAATGAATTTAATGCATTTTGTGGGTAAAATGGTGAAATTGAATTTAAGGAGTTTTGAGGTGTGGGTGGTGGTGATTTTTGCTTGGTATGGTTGATATGTTTATGGGTAATTTTATGAATGTTGAGATATGCTTCATGTTTGAAGATGTGGGGTTTTGAATAAATGCAATCTATGTGTGAATTTTGATTTGGTGTGAAATGAATTGATGAGATTGTGTATGTGGTGATTTGAATTCAATATGATTTGTGAATTCAATTTCATGTGATTTGAGGATTGTATGCATTCAGTATGCTCTGTGTTAAATTTGAGAATCATTAGTGTTAAATGAGCATTAAAAATGGGGAATCTTTTAATATCTGCATTTACTTAATGATTGTGGTGTCGAGAGTCAAAGTATGCTCATGCATTTCATAGTAGTGATAGTGGCGACCGGATGGGCCACGGGATGATTCCATGTGATTTGTTGGTTCATCTTATCCTTGCGGGGATTATCGCGTCGGTGATAGTGGTGACCGGATGGGCCACGGGATGATTCCATGTGAATTGTTGGTTCATCTTATCCTTGCGGGGATTATCGCGTCGGTGATAGTGGTGACCGGATGGGCCACGGGATGATTCCATGTGAATTGTTGGTTCATCTTATCCGTACGGGGGATGATTCCATGTGAATTGTTGGTTCATCTTACCCTTACATAGATTATCGCGTCGTGCTAACCTGTGAGAGGTTGCACATTAGTAAATCGTGCTAGCCTGTGAGAGACTGCACCTTGGTAATTAGTACTAGTCTGTGAGAGGCTGTACAATTATGATTTACGCCCCTTCGAGGAGGGTTTTGTTGATATTCCGGAATCATGTGCATTGACATATACGCATTGCATTAGGGTGCTTGGCACGTGAGTCACGTTTGACATGTTATGATGTTTGTATATGCGTACTTGATTGTGATGAGTGATTTGTGTTGTGTTGGTGTTTTTGATTGATTGAATTGGTGTTGAAAGTGTTGGAATGAATTTGGAAGTGTTGGAATGTTTTTGAAAGGGTTAAAAACTGATTTTCTGCTGTTTTGACAGGTGTATTCGACTACACATGTGTTGTAGTCGAATACAGATGATTAAATTAGCTACTGACTTGATTTTTTTTGAAGTGTATTCGACTACACAAGGTGCTGTATTCGAATACAGTTGAATGGAATGCTGTATTCGAATACAGACAGGCTATATTCGAATACAGTAGTGCTGTCAGTGCTGTTTTTGTTGTTTTTACTGCTGTTTTCGCAAGTGTATTCGACTACACATAGGGTGTATTCGAATACAACAGTGTTGTTTGGTCCAAAACTTCATTTTTCAACCTTGCTTATGCATGTTTAACATATGGAAACCCTTTCTAGATGTATGCTAAGTTGAAAGGTGATTTTGTGCATTTAAAATTGAATGTTACGTGGTATTTGTTAATTTCGGTTGGTGACCCTTTACAATTTGTGGAAATCTGGGCTTTGCCCTCAAATGAGAACTAGGGTCGATCTAAGGCGTGGCACAGCAATGGGTTGGTTGTGTGACCGAAAGCAGGGGGCTTGATGCCGCTCGTGGATTCTCAGTACCCAGTCACCCTCAGATAGATTAATGATCAGCTTAGAGTTCTATTTAAGAATGTTACTTATTTCCCTTTCTTATTTCAAGTTGTTGTAGAAAAAGGAACTTGTGTATTTGAAACAAACTATTGGAGCCGATGTACTTTATATTTGGATTATCAATTCAAAAACCTTTTTAATTTGTTGTAATTATGAGGAAATAAATTATGACTTTTGTCGTTTGAGTTACGACTTGGTAATTTGTATTACGACTTAAATGTTTTGTCCAAAAGTATTTTCTTCATTTATAGAGTTAACATGGTATTTTTATCCATTTATTTTGAAAAAAAAATACACTAGCGCTTTTAAAAATCGGGGTGTTACATTGTGGTATCAGAGCTTTGGTTTAAATTCCTTTGGGGCTGTGAGTTGGGTGTCCTAAGTTGATCAAGAGTCAAGGTTAGGGGTATCTAGTGTCTGGAGTCCATGCGTACGTTGTGTTTTGGTTTCTTGGGTCAAGCATGATGTGTTTAATTAGTTTATTGTTTCTTATACGAAACAGGGTGCCTTGTGGCCCTTTAGTTGGAAGAGTAGTTAAACCATAGAACATTAGTCGACTTTGGTCGATGAGTGTCTCTGAATTCCTGAAACGTATCGGTTGGGAAAGACAGGGTTGAAGCAGATCATGACGGCATGGGATTTATGAAGTGATTCCAAGGATATAGAGGCTATGTTATTGGTGTTAACTCGAAGATGTTATTGGTGTGAGACGGATAGGGGATTTCAAGTAAAGATCTAAGTGGAGAATTCATTTTTAAGAAAAGTATTAGATGTTTCCCTGGTAGATTTCATGACGAGACTGGATGAAGTTTTATAACTGTCAAAGAGATGTGAACACCATGGAATTGTTGAGAAGACGAGGCTTCCATTTGGAATAGCATCTGGTGCTCAGGTGTCAGCTAAAGAGGCTTGTAATGAAGTTAAGGTGCGCTACACATTAGGGGTGAATATTACCTTGGTTAGGCAAAGGACGCTTTGAGGAATAGTCGATACCTTGAGGGGTAAGGTTGAGCATTCGAGTTAAACTAGATTCGTGACTTAGATTGTTAAGTATGAACCTCATGACGATTATAAGAGCGAGACTATGTATTTTGTTGGTAAGGGAAAAAAAATCTCTGTGTGGTTTAGGAGAAAATAAGTGTGGATAGTGATCTTAGAGGAAACTATTGACGCGTAAGTGTGAACTTTGAGTGATGTTTGGGTAAACAGAATGAGTTAAGCCTTGATGTATTGAACCACATGTTGCTATTAAGTGGAATTGGAAGTACAGAGTACTGGAGTACTTAGAGATTATTGCAATGTAAACATTGAGAGTCTATTAAAGGATGGTAAACACTAGGAGAATGTGAATATTTCGATAGGTCAGAGGGATTAATCCAGATTTGATTTAAGACCCTGTGATGGTTAATCCTTAAGTCAACGATTCAAAGTCCACAAGGTGGGATGGAGGACCAAGTGACACCTTAAACTTGTATGATCGAAGGAGTTGAGGTAGGCAAGTGATAAATAATTCATGTTATGGATGGAAGTGTTTAGAGATTTACTAATAATGTTGTGTTATGATGAGAAGAGTTTTCATTAGTGATATTACTAAGGCGGTAAGAGTCAATGATGAATAAGACCTTGTATTGCATCTTAATGTGAAACAGATAAATCTAGACGGCGAAATGAGTATTTGAAGATTTTAGGATCAGATTTTCTAATTTTATTCAATGACATAGCGTGAATATGAAGAAATGTAACGAATGATTTATGGTTTAGTTGTTGTTCTTGGGAAGTCAAGCGTTAAGATTTGAAATGAGTGTTTTAGTTACTAGATGGATGAGGAAGATATGTGGGTCTTGGAGATATTTTACTGCTAAGTTATGAGGGCGAGGATTAAAGATGATTATTCTTTAGGAGATGCTTATTGGGAATGCTTGAGAAATAGCTCTTTAGCATGTTCGATTGCTAAGATTCTTTTAGTTAGTACCTCGATGAAGGTTGAGAATGAATAAGAAGAATCCAACGAGTGAACCAAATTTTTGGAAAACGTGCCATGAAAACTTGTTGGAGCAGCACATGAGTATGTAGCTTATGTCAATTAAGGATTCATGAAATGAATTATCCCAACCGTAAATCAGACATTGTTATTAAAAGGGCATGCCAATGAATTGAAAGGCACTACTTGAAGGCATGTCATAGGGGTACGTTATTGTGTTCGTCAATCAAAAGAGCTAAATATTTGTTTGATAGGGAAGAATTGAACATGGAATGAAAAAGTTTGGTGGGAACTAGTAAGGCTTGGTTTATTGAAATCACTATGATGAAGAAAGATGAAGTATGACGGCAGATGAGCTAAGTAAATAAAGGACTCTAGATGTTGACCACATGGACGGTTGAATGACGGTAGAGGTGAAAAGTGTTTTGAAATATATTTTAAAAGGTCGAATATTTCATAGGAAGTGTGAGATTGGGAGGAATTAAGATTTTGTTGAGGAATTCTTAATGACCTAGATGACGGGCGTATTCGAAGAAAGAAAAGTTTAATAGTAAGAGGAAAGATAAAAGAAAATCAAGTTAAGTTGGATGATATTTTGGGATATGACGCACTATGAGGTGTACCGATTGTGGCTATCAAAGAAGAGAGCAATTTTTGGAAAAAGACATACAAGAGTAAGCTAAGTAAAGATCTCGAAAATAATGAAGAGGTATCAAGGTTCGAGGTAGAAATTTAAGGTTCGAGTGAATACAATGTGTTTGACCTGTCATAATGAAAAGATAATCATCAAGCTGCAAATAAAGGACGCGGTGGAATTGAGAAGTATCAGAATAAATGTTGGCAGCAGATGTAGGAAAATTATTTCCGGATTTATCTAGAATTGCGAAGTATGTAGGAAATTAACTAGTGAAACGTGAATTTGAGGTGTTAGGAATGAGTAGAATATAGTTCTTAACCAGTGAATGAAATTCAAGTTAGATGTTTGTTGGAGACGTGACTCTAGAAAGGAAGCACTAAACATGAAGGAAGTTGGTGTGTTATAGGTGGTACAGTTCCGACATGTTGTCGAAAATATTTGAGGAACTTTGATCACCAATCGGATGTTGGCATGTGATTATTAAGGTTATAATTAAACCATTATTCTGAAGAGAACACTGATGTTTGGTGTAGTTGTGCGACTATAGAAAATTGAGGATTTGTGGGCATTGGAGAAATTAGGGAGTTCTCGGCGGCAATGATTGTTTTATACTCAAGGTGTTAGTGTTATACTTAGTGTTTCAGTTTGGAACCTAATGGATGTTTCATACCAAGTGGATGTATATGAGGCTTTTTGGCATAGTTTTGGGCGATTGTACTTCATCGATAGGAAAATAAGGGAAACTCAGTGGACCTTGAGAAGATTGTTAGACCGCTTGTACCTCGAGATAGCTTTAAGTCCAAGTTGAGGGGAGCATTATTACAGTTGGGTTAAGATGGTCTAATCCATCATCATGGTCGTTGGCTACCTATTGACAAATTGAGGAACTGATCATCCTTAATCTCTTGTTGATAGTAGACAAAATCGTGTTGAATGGAACGGGCGAGTCTTACTGGCTATGATAGTGCGCAAAGTTGTTAAGTACCCTATAAGGAGGGTTAGATGGCGCTTTCTTCGAGTAGGCCGGACGAAACAAGTTCTAGTATGAATGTTGAATTGGAGAGCAAGATGAGAGAACAACACCCTGAGTTGTTTATCGACGCGTAGTTTTGAGGACGAAACTATTTTTAGGGGGGTAGAATGTAATACCCTTAATTTTAAAATGTATTTTTTTGTATTTTCGGGTGCTTGTATGTTGAATTATGAGGCTTTTTAGCCAGTTTTATGGGTATTTGTGAAATGCCATAAATATTTTTGTGGGTCCCGTTTTAAATTATTTGGCGAGAAATAATTTAATTACGTTGCGGAAAATTGATTACCGAACTATTTTGTTAGAAATATCTATAGTTGCAGAAAATTTTACCTGTCAATTGAGTTGCAATGAGAATGGATATTTTTATCAAAATTGTTGGGGTGTGTGTGAGAGTGTTTGTTTTGGTTGGTTTGGGATATTTATATATATATATATATATATTATTTTGGATGAGTAGTATATATATATATATGGAAGGAAAGACAAGAAAAGGGGGCTTGATGCCGCTTGTGGAAATCTGGGCTTTTGCCCTCAGATGAGAACTAGGGTCGATCTAAGGCGTGGCACAGCGATGGGTTGGTTGTGTGACCGAAAGCAGAGGGCTTGATCCCGCTCGTGGATTCTCAGTACCCAGTCACCCTCAGATAGATCAATGATCAGCTTAGAGTTCTATTTAAGAATGTTACTTATTTCCCTTTCTTATTTCAAGTTGTTGTAGAAAAAGGAACTTGTGTATTTGAAACAAACTATTGGAGCCGGTGTACTTTATATTTGGATTATCAATTCAAAAACCTTTTTAATTTATTGTAATTATGAGGAAATAAATTATGACTTTTGTCGTTTGAGTTACGACTTGGTAATTTGTATTACTACTTAAATGTTTTGTCCAAAAGTATTTTCTTCATTTATAGAGTTAACCTGGTGTTTTTATCCATATATTTTGAAAAAAAAATACACTCGCGCTTTTAAAAATCGGGGTGTTACAAGAATAATAAGTAAGCATTTAGGCAATTAATAGAGAACACGGGTAAACACAATTGGTTTAAGGTTGACTCTTGACTAACAGACGATTGACACATAACCCACTCGGCCTGATTGGATAGATCTGCTTTAATAGCACTAATGGGACACCCTAAACCCCAAAATAATATACATAATAATTGATATCGTATTTTTATTAAAATTTGCAGCGGATAAATAAACACTTTTTCAAAAGAAACTTTTATGAGTTATTAAGATATCACATTTCTCAAAATACAAATGGAATACTTCACACTTTTTCCTCCTATAAAATAGTGCAATCTCAATAAACTTGATTTAACTATAATTTCTTAATTTAATTCCAAAAACTTAGTGGTACTTATAAGGTTTTCATACAAAAATTCCTTTCTAATTACATAAGTAAAATACAACTTATAACTATTGATAACTCTTCATCATATGCATATTTTTAATTGTTTTTAGTCTTATTTATCTTTAATCATTAGTTAATTTAAGGAGTTATTTGATATATTTTGTTGATTTTATTTCTTGGATTTAATAAAATGCTTATGTTCTTATTTCCTTGATTAAGTAGAGATTTTTCGTAGTTTTGCGTTGTTTCTTTGTTTTAGTGTAGTGCTGAATTTTGATGAGAAATCAACATGACCTATGTGGAGTATTTCAGCCATATCTGGAGTTGTAGATGTCCAATTGGAGTCAAACCAAGTGAAAATGTAAGCTACGATCCATAGCTACAACTTTCATGAAGTCACCAGAACTAAATTCAAACTCAAAAGAGGAGACAAATGCAGTAAATGTCATGCAGCAGATGTTGTGCACCTAAAGCACAAATCCCGCGCCTGGGGCGCATTTATGCACTAGATCTGCCCAGGCGCGCCTGAAGCGCAAATCCCGCGCCCGGGGCGCGTGTCGCCCTGCAGAATGCATAAAAATACGTTTTTCTAGGCATCTTTTTGACTATTGGGAAGTTTGGAGACTTGTGACCTAGCAGAGAAACTCATAGACCGTTGTTTCTAACATCATTGGAAGAGTTTTATCAAGAATCATTCGTGAATCTTTCTTGTAATTCTTCTTTAATCTCTATCTTTTGTATATTTGTCATGAGTAACTAAACTTTATTTGTTAGGGATGACTGAAACAAAATGAAACCCTTATTTCTACTATTGGTTGACCATGGAGTCTGATTGCTTTTGTGGGGGAACATATAACAATGAAGCTTGTGAAGTACCGGATGATGACACAAAAGAACCAGAAGATATAGTGTTTTGTGGTGGCACGTAGCACTGAGGAGATGGGATTTGCGGTTAGTTTAGGCTTTGGGAGTTGATATTTGAATGGTTTGAGTTGTTGTCCATGGGGTTGATGACTAAGGGCGGAGTATAACAGGTGGGAGACCATACATAGGAAATTGCAAAGCTGCCGTATGAAACTGTTGGGTAGTTGGGGTAAAGCCTGGTGGGTGAGAATGAGTGGTTTGGTGTTCTTCATTTGCAGTTGGAGGATCCCCATATGTATTCTCCTTTCTTGCCAAAGCCTGTATAGCCTCTAGGATTCGATCAACCTTGTCCTTCAATTGGCTAACATCCACTCTCATTACTTTTTGGTTTTGCTCAAGTTCATCCATGATCTTGGAGTTTGCGCAAGTCCGATAACGGTGTGAGGGAAACAGCTTTATTGATTTTTTTTGTTTTATTTTTAGAAAATAAATAAATAAAATTCTATGAGTATGTATTAAATATGAATGGAATGAAGATGAAATTATTTAGTTAATTATGATAGTTGGATGTTGGGGAATCATAAGCCTTACGTAATTTTTTTTTAATGAAAACGAATTATTAGTGAAGAAAATATGGAGATCGGTAAACAAAACAACAAGTCCTTCATTGATGAGGAAAAAAAAAAGTACATCATATTAAAAACTAACATTCGCTATGGTATTTCAATCTTCTCTTTTAATAAGACAACCAATCTTCTCCTCTAATTCTTTTACCAAATTTTTGCAATATTCAACGAACTTGTAGACTTTGACTGGAGTATTGAGCGGATGCATTACTGCATCAATCTCTCTTAGATGCTTTGGAATTTTTATGATTGCTTGATTAGCTAGCATTACCAATTTTGAAAAGCAGTCTTTCCAATGCTTGCCTTTATCTTCCAACTCTTTATAGATCTCTTGATTCTTCAACTGTCCAAGCAACATCATAAAACAATCATCCCAATATATGGTTTCATCCTTTAAGTCATTATAGATCTTTTCTTGATAATCAATGTAATGCTTCAACTCACTAGAAGTCTCCATTTCTGTTCTTAATGCATCTTGATGTTTTGAGAGTAGTTCTTCAATTTCATCCTTGTGTTGCCTCTCATTTTTTACTTGACTATCGTACTCAGCTACCATCTCCTTATGTTGCTTTTTTAAATCTTCAAACTCCTTTTTTACATTCCTCTTAGAGCTTGCTGATTTTGTCCACAATTGTTTCCACATATAGGCCTCTTTAATAGCATCATTCCTTTCTTGCTTTTGCACATCTAATTCTTCATTTGCACCTTTCAAACAATCTTGTATGTCAAGTTTATTTTCCTCTTCAATTTTCAATATCTTGTTACTTCTCTCAATAAAACAATTCTTATAGGTGTTTTCTGATCGTAAGTTCTCATTCTCTTGGGATACTTTTTCTAATTTTGCTTGTAGCTCTTTTTCCTCCTCTTTAGATTTTAACAAATGATGCCTTGGGTTCTTCTATTTCTTCATTTGCAACAAAGGTAGGTTCAGGTATTTATTGATCACTAGAGGAATGACAACTTGATTTCTTGGACCCTTTTCTTTACCCATTGTTGATAGGGTTCTTTTGTGCTGCAACTTCAACACCCGAGTACTCTTCCTCTTCTACTGATCATTTCCCAAGCTCGACTTTTCCTTCGCAATATTGGTGGGTCTACTATACCCGTATTGTGCAAAACAAAAGCTTCCAACAACTTATCATCTAATTTCTCCAACATAGGGTAGCCAAGCTGTCTCAGAGCTACCGTCGGATTGTAATTAATACACCATTTTGTTCCTATGAGAGGTACATTTGGAAAATCTCCACATTGGCATATTACTTCTTCCACCCTTTGTTCTCTATGATACCATGAAATTGTGTCCCAGTAAGGCTAGCTATACTATGAGCTCATTCACGATTACTCTTTACTCCAACATGATGCTCTTTCTTGAACATGTGAGACATCAACCAAGTATACATCATTGGAACACAACACAAAATTGTTCCCCCTTTCTTCTCGTGTCGCATATGCAGAGAGTATTATACATCAGCAAGAATCGCGGGAACCGGATTTTGTTTACATTTGTTAAAAGCCAGGAAGACATTGATGGCAGCAAAATCTACAAAATTATCAAGGTTTGGGAATAAAACAATACCATAGCTAATGAGAACCAAAATATCTATAAAAGTACCCCATTATTTTTTGACGGCTAAATCTTGGCACTTTAGCTCTAGATATTTTCTTGAAAAACCATGAATAGCTCATTTTTCCTCGTTTTTACTTGCCAACTCTCTTATGTCAATTTTCAACACTTCAGCAATTGTGCTCAAATTTGGTGGTTGCCCAGTATATCAATAAGGATTTCCTTTCTCTAGGGAGTAACCCAATATTCGTTCGATTTCTTCTAGTGTCGGGGCCAACTAAAAGTCTTGAAAGGTGAAACATCTTAAAAGAGAGTCGTAATTATGAGCCAGTGTCGTGAGGGACCCTGTTTGCACATTTACTATCAAGAGGTTTAGGATCTTCCCATATTTATTAAAGAAACTCTCCCGTTGTGTGGTTTTCATTTGATTGCTGAGGTCCTTTAAACTTTTCAAATCAGGTTGCTTGAACTTTAAAAGTAAAGTTTTTCTTTTTTTCCGATCCCATTATCCACTTAACTAACACGTGACTAAGGTCCGTATGATTCCCCAAAAATCTTGAAAATTTATGCAAAATGCCATTTATGTTTTATTTTTCCTTAGAAACAGTAAGAGAATGTCATGGGATATGAATGATACTATGTAGGATAATTATTGTGAATATACATACACACACACACACACACACACACACACACACACACACACACACACACACATATATATATATATATATATATATAAAGTTTTGAATGTATGAGGTATTTTTTGCTTATATGGATATTCTTATGATGAAAGGGTTTATTGACTTATGTAGTGAAACTCTCACAAGGGTGGCTATGTGGTTCTAAACGCGGTTCTTAGAGCCCATAATCCTATTTTGGATATTGTCAACAACAACAGGTAAACTATTTGGAGTGACAATAACCTCAATAGGATCAAACTCTAGGTGAGATCTTCATGGTAACCAAACAGGATGTACATCCAGAAGACTACCACTAATACTTCATAATGCTAATAAGCATAACTCAATAGCTCCATAATGCTAATAAAACATATATACATATACAAAATAAATAAATAAATAAAATAAAAAACTGATCTACTAGCTTAAAAGAATATTATAATGACAACTAATACTTATTAAAAAATAATAAACACATAAAGTAAAAGAAAATGAAAAACAAACAAATATAGAAAAAGTTAAAAATTATGCACAATTAATTATGTTAGGCTTGACTATCTAAAATTTCCCCAATGGAGACGCCAACTGTGGCGACCTAAATTTTTTGAGTGTTTCTCGAATTCAATGGAGTCGCCACCAAAGTTTATTTAAAATAGGGAAAATATTGGTAAACCCTTAAAAATAGAAAAAATATAAATAAATAAAAATGGTCTTTGAAACCAAATTTTGGGTTCGGGAGTCGATTATGCGTAGGGAAGGTATTAGCACCCGACGACATCCGTTAAAATAAGGTTACCTATAATTAATTGTGCAAAATTAATATTAACTTAAATATATTTATTTCTCCTTATTAATAAATATGAATAACTATTGTTTTGTTTTTTAATATGATCCTGAAATAAATATGTGCTTAAGAAAGAGAGGACAAAAAAAAAGTTTTTATTAATGCGCTTGACAAGAGTGTGATCTTGCTCTTATGTATCTCCCGGTGCGAAGGAGGAATCAAAGCTACGTAATTCTTGGGTAGAAAATGCGGATGTGTTGATTGCTTTTAAAGAAATTGTATTTTGTTGTTGATAAAAAAAAAAGTTGGTTTGACAAAGGAAAAAAAAAGAGTTTGTTTGATTTAAATAATTATTTTGAAAAAAATTGAGTTTTAAGACTATCAAGGTGTACAACTCGTGTCTCAAAAACTCAAGGAGTAAAAAAAGATGTCACATCTAATTTAATTCTCTTAAGAATATTTTATATTATTTTTCGATTTAAAAATGGAGTTTAAAAACCACCAAGTGGTACAACCTGTGTCTTAACAAATCAAAGATTAAAAAGATGTCACATCTAATTATTCAGATTAAAAAAAATGATTTTTAAATTAATTTATTTATAAAAATGAGTTTTAGAACTATCAAATTGTGCAACTTATGTCCTGACAACTCATAAATTGAAAAATGACACATCTATTTAACCTTTAGTAAAATATTTCTTTGTGTTTCTTTTTTAAAAAGGTTAAATATTTGTTAGACAATAATTAAATTTAATATATAAAAAATGAGACTTGTTTAAAAAAAAATGAATGCTAAAGACGTAATGCTATAAAAAAAAACCAATAACTTAAAGTCCAGAAACTAATTTTAATATATAATAATAAAAAATGAAACAAAAGAAAAGAAAACGAGGGTACTATATATATATATATATATAACTGACTTAGTTTACAAAACGTGTGATGGCCAGAGAGCAAAGCGATGGCGCTGAGAGGAAACGGGGAAGAACAAAGCGCAGAAAAAAGAAAGGGGAAACCTGAGAAGCAACACAAAAGCAACTAGAGAAAAAAGAAGAGATTTAGGGGGAGAAGGAGACCGAGAGGGAGGGGGAGTACAAGAGACCGAGCATGGAGGGACCAAAAGGTATGGTCAACGCTCCGGCAACGACGACGTCGTCGAAGGTTAGAGTTCTTAGTCTTATATTTTCTATTCTCTTCTTCATAAATTATCGGAACATTACATTTCTATAACAATAAAGTTTTTATTCTTCTCATTCATAACTCATCTTATATCGAAACATTACAATTATATAACAGTAGAACGATTATAATGTAAAGGGGAAAAAATATACCTTATCTTCTTCCTGTGTGTTTGTTTTTGCTACTACTCTACTAGTTTCCTTCTTTTTCTTTTTAGGTGTTTTTTGTTAGTATCAAATCTCCCCCCAAAAAATAGTCTCCTCTTATTGATTTTTTTTGTCTCAATTTATAGACTAAAGTGACAAATCTTTGTGTCTATGAGATAAGATTAAGTTTTGGTTTTTTCCATTGTTTTGCAACAAAAACAAGCAACCTTAGATAATTAGAGAAACATTTAACTCATCTTTTTGATTGAGTATAGAAGTAGTGAAAATAATAATTTTTTAAGACAAAAGAAGAAAAAGGAAGAAAGCTGAAAAACAGGAGGGACTAAACAGTAGAGTATAATTTTTGTTTTCTATTTTAGAAAAACATGTAACCCATCTTTTAAATTGGAAAAAAAACTAAAATAAGGGAAAGGGCTATGAAATACGGGGCTAAACAATAGATTAAACTATAGTTTATTGTTCCTTTCAAATATTTTAATACTTTATTAATAGCATGTCAATGTTCTTTACTTTGCTTGTTTACTGACTTAATGTTCCAACAACATATGTTATATCAGGTTTGGTACAAGTCATGACTTACATCAAGCATCCGATTACCTTTTATATTCTTGATAGTGTTGATCAACTATCACCAAACCATGACACGTTTTCCATTTAATATTTTCACATTGTATCACATACAATTAATAAACATTTCAATTATCACATACACAAACTTTTATGTCATTCTACCTTTTACTATATTTAATAAGTATCTCAATTTAAAATTCTAATTATCTTTTCAATATATCCAAGTTCAAGATATAATACATTGAATGCATTAAATATATATTGCCACAAGCTAACAAAACATGATCATAAAATTTTCTCATAATCAAATATTATAAGGTGGGACCGAACATGTAAGTCATCTACTCCTTAACAAATAAGAATTTATTTCATTTCAATTAAAGAAACCATATCTTCATAGTTATATTATAACTAATACATGCATCATAAATTCTATTTGTTAATTCGAGTTTCATATTTAAATATGTTTTATGGAAAATTCAAATAAGTATCACAATAGAAAATAAATAATGAATAAAATCATTAAGATTTTCTATTACTTTCTTCCACAAACATTTGTCAACTTACAATAATTTTAAAATATATATCTAAATTATTTTTAATATCAAAATAAGCAAGAAATTGACAGATACTTTTATACTATCACACACATATAATATGAGTTAATCAATTCTAGACTTAATAACTTCTCACATGAAGCATCACTATATTGAGACATACACTTGATATTTATGACAATTTATTTACACCACTTTAAATAAATTAATGTATTAAATATGCATTTTAAATCATACATATTCATACTTTATTACTTATGGTAATTAATGCGAAAAAATTTATGTTTTGTTCTATGTTAATTTGAAAATTTAGCAACCTCAGCTAAATTGTGCTATAACTTACAAATACTTTCTTTAACTGTTTTCTTTCTATTTTGCAGTCTATGATTGTTTTTGCCAAACCCATCAAATTTGCAGTATTGTTCACCTTTAGCAACCTGATAGCAGCTGGAAGGTAGATTAATTTGCCCCTTAGAAATAACTTATGTCAAGCTACAAAGGCAAGGTAACAACTTAGTACATGGTATTGAAGTAGCAATGTCAAGTTACAAGGAAGGGGTTTGAATTGTAATCTTGCCTAATTAAAATTTTCTGTTAAAAACTTAAGAAAAACAACTCAAGAATGATCTTGGTTATGAAGATAGAAAACGGATAACGTTCTTGGTTCTGGAAACAACGGAGAACGTTCTTGGTTAGTTAAAATCACAGTTTTTAGTTTCTCTATTTAATTTGATAATAAGAATGACTGAATGTAAATAGAGATAAGGAAGAGATACCACACAATAATATATTCTGGTTCACTTAACTCGGGATACGTCCAGTCCTCACAGCTGTGAGATTTTCACTAAGTGTTCAAAAACGGAGAACAATCTTTTGGTTACACAGTTAAAGATAAATCTTGATCTGTAACTACAACTCCTTTCCACCCAGAAAGGAGTCAATCAAGTCACATAACAGTTCTGATAGGATTTTACAATTCACTCTTTAATCACACTCAAACTATAAACAATCCTTATAGTTATGAGTTTACACAATAATGATTTAAGAAGATTGGTTGAATCTGATTATGCTCAACTCTTGTTTGAGAATAGATTCAGGATAAAAGAACTCAGTAAAAACAAACTGGAAGTGTATGGTAGTTTCAGACTGATTCTTTTCGTAATTGAGAAGCTTTCAAGAATGCAAGTGTATGTGATTTTATGAGTATTCTTGACACTTGAAGTTCTGAATATTGCTGAGTATTTGCATTCCTTTTATAGACGTTTTGAGCATTTAATTATGGTCGAAAAGAGGTGTTGGTATTGCTCTGTCAATCTTGACCAAAACCAATATAAGTGAATAAAAATAATCCAGCCATTTGAACAGTTTTGGGCTTTGCTTGACTGGGATGATTTGTTCAAGTTTGATCAGACTTCATGCGCGTTTAATGATCCCTTAAGCTTCAAAAATATTTGTTGATAATTGGGCTTTGATATGGAGACTTGATTTTATCCAAAAACTGTTTGGAAAGGAATAAACAACTTCTGCAGATTTGAGAAAACTCATTCTGCAGAAACGAAGATTGATCCTTCAGAAACGGAGATTGATGATCAGAAACAGAGATTAATGATCAGAAACGGAGATTGATGATCAATCTGGTCTGTTAGTGTTCTGAACAATCTGGAGATAGATGATCAATCTTGAGGTTCAGTCTTGGTTTAACTTTCCTGACTGTTTCAGACTGGAGAAAGTTACGACCTGTTTTATTTTGCTTGATTCATGATGATTTATCTTAGTGATTCGAAAGCCTTTTTAAACACGAATGATTCCTACTTGTTCCTTGCCATGTACTGATGAACTTAGTATAAAGAATTGAGGCAGAAACTCTGTTAAAATAGTGGAGAATGATTGGTCAAGTGGCTGTGACGAACAGTCTTGATTCTGCAGAACATTCTCCGTTTTTTACAGCTTAGTCAAGAATGTTCTGTTTAGTTTTTTTCATCTGATTTCTTTGCTTTGCTTGGATCCTATCTTTGAATAAAAACACTCAAGAGCACAAATTAAATTAACATAACATTTAGAATCATAATTAACATTCTTAATTAACTTTTGTTTATTTTCATCAAAACTTAATTTGAGAGTTTGTCTTAACAGGTATTATGTTGGATCTTTTGTTGGGGGTATGCTGCAAATCTTGAACAAGAAGATGGTGAACTTGATGACGATGAATGTTGCACAAATAAATTCCAAAGCGTGTGTATCACACTAAGTTTTATGTTCGATTCGCCCCCACCAATCTATATATATTGGATGCAAACGGGTTAACCGGCAAATCCCCTTCATGATACTTTGGAATCCTTGAAGTGAATTGCACATTCACATCAAACCTATCGATCAATGATAGTTTACAGAATAAAGTTCCTTCATTTACTCTAGAGAAAATAAATATTTTTGACAGAAGTTTGACACATGTAACATGAAATTTTTGTGTTCTTCTTTTCTGCCTCTAAAGTGTCTCTATTTATAGAGAAACTGATACTAATTGGTGAAAGAAAACAACTCTTGAAAAATATTGTAACCTTTAGTAACTTAAAAGATGCATTTGTTTGAATTAAACTCAAGCATTGCAACCACGTAACCAAGTGGTACATTAAGTTATGTAATTTTGCTACATTAATATAACTATTAGAGAATTCCAGATATATTTTAGAAATTCCCCTCACATATTATTAATAAGTTCAGATTGATGTTTATTCAAGCTATTCACAAATTCTAATTCTTTTCTTGGTTATAACCATCCTTCACACCCTGACAACATAAATTTGCAACAGCCATTTACCTTGGATGTGTGGTTATAGCACCTATTATGTTAAGTTCCTATTTTATGGTATACTAATATACTGCTTTCTCTAATATTCCCCCTGAGAATGGTATACTAAATCTTTAACAAATGTTTCCACAGCCTTACAAAACAAACAAGTTAAAATTATATTTCCCCCACAAAACAAGAATCAAATTGATTTTCTGGTATACTAAAGCTTTAAAAATGTTTCTACAGCCTTACAAAACAAACAAGTTAAAATTATGTCTCCCCCACAAAATAAGAATCAAATTGATTTTCCCCCCACAAGATATTGTATAAAGAATGAAAAAAACTGTATTACAACCAGCAGTAAGCCATCCTTGGAAAGCTTTGTATAACCCGAAATTGATGCCTTCATCAATACTCGTCAACCATACTCTCGACTCAAAAAATTTATGACCAAAAAAGGATTTAATAAACAAAACATTAGTCAGTCTTGTTGGGGTTATATAATTAGCCTAATCTCATCATTATTGCCAAGAACAATCAACTAGAACAGCAAAAATTAATCACCATAGGAACAAGCTAATTGAATAGTCGAACAAGCAAATATCACATATACATACATAAAAAATTGGAAGAGCAAACAAATTCACAAAAATGAAAGAATAAGCAAAAATATCTACCAAATTGTCAAATGCAACGAGCAAGCAAAAATAGCAAGCAAAGAGGGAGAAAACGAATACCTAAATGAGCGAAAATGGAGAAGACAGACACACAACGCAACGCGAAAAGGAAAGAGTGATGGTACCAGAGCAACAGCGCGAAGAGGAAATACTGAAGGTACTGGAGCAACAACTCGAAAACAAATGTCTGGTTGAACGCGACTGAATTGAGACGAGAATTCGATCGCTTGGGTTTATGATTGTGAGTGAAGAGGAAATAGTGAAGGCCGAGTTAAGGTTTATGGTACTAGAGGAGGAATAAGAGTTGCGATTATGTTTCTTCAACAAATAAAACACAATAATTAATTAATTATACATTTTCTGCTTATTATTATTTGGGCTAACTTGAGGCCACATTTTTTATAGCTTTAGACCACACTTAAAATGTGTAATTATTAAATTTTATTAGCCAACAATTTTTCATCATGGTAAAATAACAACACTTTTAAAATTGTGGCTTAATCAGTGACAATAATAAAATATGCCACGATTTTTCATTAAAAGTCAAGAAATTGTACTCTATAAGTAAATTATAGGCATCACCTGAAACGCTGTTACCTATTTTCGTTTCTACCACGCTTTTATAGCCGTGGCTAAGTGAAGTGTAACCTAAAGTTAAAAATGTTGTAGTGATATTTCAAATCGAGTTTCACGACTCACATTTGAATCAACTTTGAAAAGGAAGGCATAATCTAAGTGTCACAATAATAACACCAAAAATATTTTATCCAACTCACAAATATCATCTAAGTGTCATATTATTAATGAGAGTGTCACGTCATTGAGAGTGCCACATCATCAAAAATGATAGAGACCAAAAAATCTCAATAATTAGTTAATAGGGGAAAAAAACTAGTTTTAAAAATGAGGGGACTAAAAGTTCATTTTTTTTTAAAATAAGGTGATCAAAAATGTATTTAAGTCTTTATTTTTAATCCAAATACTTTTCAACTATATATCTACTTTGACCGCGGTTACATAATTTATTGAAATCATTGGTTGACGGTATGAGTAGATATGGAGATCGGTAAATTGGAAATGAGCAACATTTTATAATCCAAAGAAAGAAAAGAAAAGAAGAAAAAGAAATTTAGTGGAAACCCCTTAGGGTGTGTACTCCTTGAGAGAGATATAGATAATGAGAGTGATATAATAAATGTGATATGTTGATGATGTGATACAAAGGAGATATAGACAGAAAATTAAGTGTTGAATGAGTGTAAAAAAATTGAAGATGTACAACATCATTGTTTAGAAGAGAAAACCAACCATGATATGTGCGAGAAACATGTTAACTATAAGCCATTACTTCTAAAAGAGAAACATTTGCTGAATTACTTATAAGAGTTTAATTTTTTATGCACGATCAATATAAAAAAATTTATACAACAAATCATGACCAGGATCATTTATAAGTAGTTATGATAAAAGTCAAAATATTATTAATAATCTAATTGTTGTAATTGAATAGCAATGTAAAAAGAGTTTACACTTAATGTATGTATAAATTAAATTCATAATTATAATATTGTGGCTTCATATATAAGGTATATTTTCAAAATAACTAATCAAATAAAATCCAAAAGTAATCGCCACCTAAAAACTAAATTATATATAAAATACCAATTGGATCTTCTGTTGCAATACTACATCTACAACAATGATGCATAAAATGAGATGAGAGAGAAAGAAATGAAGTGAGAGGTAGAGAGCGATGTAGAAAAACTTGCAATAGATTATCCAAATTCATAAAATATAGATTCATGATCAAACATAGTACTCTTCTTAAAGAATGTAAAATAATTTTTTTTACTTATGTATAAAATACGGGCGAATACAAAATATCCTTTATTAATACTTGTTTTATAAAAACATAAAAAGTTATTTGAAAATAAAATCTAAACAAATTGAACAATTGCTTTTTCGGTTTTTACGAAAGAAGAGTTGTTTTTTCATAATCATAAAAAAAAAATAGAATAAACTAAGTTTCACTAATATTTTGAACTACCAAACTTAAACTTTTGGTTGCTTATATTCTTTACACATCTTTTATTTAGTCGAGAGATAAGTCTCTCTAAAAATTATTGAATTTAGAATTAAATTTGAATTTTTATTAACCAATTGAATCCAACTTTTTACTTAAAGAAAATAATAATTTTTATACACACAAAACTACAATAAA